>JAJNNQ010000101.1:0-522500 GCA_027886175.1 Phylloscopus collybita
ATCAACAACTTTTCTTGTTATTGTAACCATCCAACCACCTTTGCATTCTTCTCATGAGGAGGAGGCTGCTGATGGGCTGTTGGGTTGCCCAGTGTGGTTGGAGAGGGAGATTTTCTTCCTCCAATCCATGGTCACTGCTGGAATTCTATAAATGTTGAAGTTTGTAAGCAAACTGCCTCTTTTCTGCATTGGATATCTCAACATGGTTGAACATCTCACACCCTGGTTGGTGCTGTGATGTTTGGGTTTCTCTGAAACTCTTTTCCAGAGAGTTTTCTGCCAACAAGAGACAGATTTTCCTGACTGTGACCTTTGTTTGCATTCCTTTCCCTGGGAGGGACTTCTTCTTGATGTCCCTCTGCTCTGACCAATGTGATTGAAGAAGTTTGTCTTTCTTCCACCCATTGGGTTGTTCTTTGTAGAAGAGCATAAAAGGGAAGAAATTCCCAGAAATAAACGGAGTCATTGTCTGTTGTCTGGGTTTTTGCTGTTCTCCTCTGTCTCTTTAAGGAGTTTTTTCTAAAGTTCTATTTCAGCCTTCTGTGTTTACCTTTTGCACTGGAGTCAGACACCATTTTACATCAACAACTCTCCTTGTTATTTTAACCATCCAACCATGTTTGCATTCTTCTCATGAGGAGGAGGCTGCTGATGGGCTGTTGGGTTGCCCAGTGTGGTTGGAGAGGGAGATTTTCTTCCTCCACTCCCTGGTCACTGCTGGAATTCTACAAATGTTGAAGTTTGTAAGTAAACTGCCCCTTTTCTGCCTTAAACATCTCAATGTGTTGTAGCCCTGGTTGGTGCCTGTGATGTTTTGGTTTCTCTGAAACTCTTTTCCCAGAGAGTTTTCTGCCAACCACAGACACGTTTTTCCTGACTGTGACCTTTGTTTGCATTCCTTTCCCTGGGAGGGACTTTCTTCTTGCTGTCCCTCCGGCCTGACCAATGTGATTGAAGAAGTTTGTCTTTCTTCCACCCATTGGGTTGTTCTTTGTAGAACAGCATAAAAGGGAAGAAATTCCCAGAAATAAACTGAGTCATTGTCTGTTGTCTGGGGTTTTTGCTGTTCTCCTCTGTCTCTTTAAGGAGTTTTTCTGAAGTTCTATCTCAGCCTCCTGTGTTTGCCTTTTGCAATGGAGTCAGACACCAATTTTACATCAACAACTTTTCTTGTTATTGTAACCATCCAACCATGTTTGCATTCTTCTCATAAGGAGGAGAGAACTGATGGGCTGTTGGGTTGCCCAGTGTGGTTGGAGAGGACGATTTTCCTCCTCCAATCCATGGTCACTGCTGGAATTCTATAAATGTTAAAACTGTAAATAAACTGTCCTTTTTTCTGCTTGGACATCTCTGTGTGGGTGTCATTTCTCTGTGCTGTGTGTGACACTCTTACTCCTCCTCTTCAGCTCTCTTACTTCACTCTCTTGCTCTTGCTCTCTTCTCCTCTCTCTGTCTCTGCCCCGAGCTGCAGCTCTCAGCCCCTTCCCCAGCCCTGTGCAATAAACCCCAGGCTCCCAGAGCAGCCCTGGCTCCAGAGATCTCCCATCCCTGTCCCACCCCGCTCCTGCAGGTGATCCCCAAGGAGCAGAACCCCAGAACTGCTGGGCTTGGGAAAACCCCCTGAGAGCATCGAGCCCAGCCTCGCCAAAGCTCCTTCTGGAGGTGTTGGTGTGACAACTGCCAGAGGGTTGGGCAGAGTTTAACCTGCTCCAAAGTTACTGGGAATGGAGAGGGGAAAGGGGAAAGGGGAAAGGGGGAAGGGGGAAGGGGAAAGGGGGAAAGGGGGAAAGGGGAAAGGGGGAAGGGGGAAGGGGGAAAGGGGAAAGGGGAAAGGGGAAAGGGGAAAGAAGGAAAGGAAAGGAAAGGAAAGGAAAGGAAAGGAAAGGAAAGGAAAGGAAAGGAAAGGAAAGGAAAGGAAAGGAAAGGAAAGGAAAGGAAAAGGAAAGGAAAGGAAAGGAAAGGAAAGGAAAAGGAAAGGAAAGGAAAGGAAAGGAAAGGAAAGGAAAGGAAAGGAAAGGAAAGGAAAGGAAGGAAAGGAAAGGAAAGGAAAGGAAAAAGACCTTACGGGAGAAAGTTTCATGTGATTTGTTTCTTTCTAATTAGCAGCAAGGAAAAATGAGCGTGGTCCTTGGTGATTAGAGAAAGGTGGAATCACCAGGGGCTGGAAGAGCCTTCAGGTCCCACCCCAGCAGCACCTGCAGCAGCCCCGAAGCTAAACCTGCACCCCCAGGGGCGCCTCCAGACACCTCTGGGCACTTCCAGCGACAGTGACCCTTCCCAAGCCAGCCCCCTGCCTGCCCCCAGGGCAGGATTTGGGAGGTGCTGGCCCTCTGGCAAGGGCAGGGGCTGCTTTTGCCGCTGTCCCTCAGCAGCAAACACCGCTGCTGCTTTCCCAAAAACGTGCAAAAGGCTGCAGGGAGGGCCAGAGCGGAGTTACAGCTGGGGTGGGTCAGTGGCTCCCAAAGGTCACCCGGAGCAATGCTGCTGGTGAGATCCCTGTGCCTCGGGAGTTTGGGATAAACCACAAACCAGGCGGGTCCCGGGGCTTGCCCTGGGTCCAGCCCTGGTGCAGCCGCGAGCCCGGGCACAGGGGGAGAAGCCGAATCCCTGCTGGAGCAAAGAGCAGGGAATGGAGCCGGGAAGGGGCTGGAGAATTCCCGAGGGAGCCGGGAAAGGGGCTTAGCCCTGGAGAAAAGGAGCGGAGGGAAGGGGAGAGGAGCGGAAAGGAGCGGAGGGAAGGGGGAAAGAAGCGGAGGGAAGGGAAGAGGAGCGGAGGGAAGGGGAGAGGGAGCGGAAAGGAGCAGAGGGAAGGGGAAAGGAGCAGAGGGAAGGGGAGAGGAGCGGAGGGAAGGGAAGAGGAGTGGAGGGAAGGGAAGAGGAGCGGAGGGAAGCCGAAAGGAGCGGAAAGGAGCAGAGAGAAGCAGATTTGTTGGGAACGAGTTCGTCCCGCCCGGTCCCGGCCCCGGCAGTGGCGCCGCGGGGCCCGCAGGGGGGCGCCTGCGGGGCGGCAGCTCCTCCGCTGCCCCTGGGACAGAGGGACAGGGGGGACAGGGGGATGGGGGACAGAGGGGACACAGGGACAGGGGGACAGAGGGACAGGGGGACAGAGGGATGGGGGGACAGGGGGGACAGAGGACAGGGGGACAGAGGGACGGGGGGACACAGGGACAGAGGGACAGGGAAACATCAGGACACAGAGAAACCTTCCTAAGGGACACATCCCGAGCGTGCCCTGCTGAGCACCCCAGCCCTGCACAGGCTGGGAGAGCTGGGGGTGCTCACCTGGGGAGGAGAAGCTCCAGGGAGAGCTCAGAGCCCCTGGCAGGGCCTGAAGGGGCTCCAGGAGAGCTGCAGAGGGGACTGGGACAAGGGACAGAGGGACAGGAGCCAGGGAATGGCTTCCCAGTGCCCAGGGCAGGGCTGGCTGGGATCTTGGGAATCAGGAATTGTTCCCTGGCAGGGTGGGCAGGCCCTGGCACAGGGTGCCCAGAGCAGCTGTGGCTGCCCCTGGATCCCTGGCAGTGCCCAAGGCCAGGCTGGACACTGGGGCTGGGAGCAGCCTGGACAGTGGGGAGGTGTCCCTGCCAGGGCAGGGCTGGCACTGGGGGGGATTTGAGGTCCCTCCCAACCCAACTCTTGAGTGATTCCATGGTTTTCTGAGTCAAAGAGAGTGGAACACAACAATTCACAACTTGAGAACAAACCCCAGAACTTGTTGCTGAATTCTCTCGTTTCCCTGCACGGCTCAGGGGGGATAAAAAGGGGATCCAGCCCTTGAGAGGCTTCCAGGGACATTGAACACCTCGAGTGGGAGTGACAGAACAGCTCTGCAGGGAAAACATGGCCAGGAATGGGTGAGGTGTCCAGGGATGGGTGAAATGTCCAGAAATTGGGTGAAATGTCCAGGAATGGATGGAGTGTCCAGGAATGGGTGAGGTGTCCAGGAATGGTGAAGTGTCCAGGGATGGGTGAAATGTCCAGGAATGGGTGAAGTGTCCACAACAGGTGAGGTGTCCATAACAGGTGAAATGTCCAGGGATGGTGAGGTGTCCAGGGATGGGTGAGGTGTCCAGTACCAGATGGACCTTCCCAAACAGACACCAAACCCTGGCTGTGGTGTGCTCCTGGCTGAGGATCCTGCTCTTTTTGACTCCCTCTTTTCCACAGTCCTGAGAAGGATTCCCACAGCTGCTGTGAGGACAAATCCCCTTGGGCTCGGACAGTGCTGGGATGGGGATTGGAGAACTCCCCATGGAGTTTTTGGGATTTATCTGGGATTTCTCTCGTTCCCTGTGGGTTTGGCTCCTTGTTTCCCAGCCCTGGCTCACTGCTGAGGGACCCCAAGCCCAAGACTGGGAGCTGCACCCTCAGCCCTGTGGCAGAGGCTGGGGAAGCCAAGGGGACAAAGGGAAAGGTAGGATCCCCTTCCCAGGGAATGGCTTCTGCCTGGCCCCCGGCAGTGAAAAAGTTAAAAACTCATAGGGTTATTCATGAATTCCGCTTTTTAAAAACATGTCCCATTAAAATGCAGATTTCGCCTCCCATTTGCAAAGAACATCGTTATTTCCAATTCTGTATGGGAATCCTTTTTTTGTTATTTGTATCTTTTGGGGGAGCAGGTCCAGCTGCCTCTTGTGAGATTGCACATATCTCTTCAGATGTCAACAAATCATTGAGGAAGTGTCAGAAAGGGGGAAATGAAAGATAATTATTCCAACCATGGAGAGCTGCTTTGAAAGTGAATAGGATCTGTCAGATAGGCTTTGAGAGCAGCAGTTGGGCTGCTTGCGTTGGGATTTATTAAATGGACATATCCAGAGGCAAGGGATGCTGCTTGAGAGGCAGGATTTTTCGTGTGGGAGAAGCTGAAACCATCAGGAATTACCAAGGGAAAAACTGATTTTTTTGGGGTGGGAGAAGCTGAAACCACCAAGAACCATAGAGAGAAAATCTGATTATTGGGGGGTTGAAGAAGAAGAAACCACCAGGAATCACTGAGGGAAAAACTGATTTTTGGGGGTTGAAGAAGAAGAAACCACCAGGAATCACTGAGGGAAAATCAGATTTTTTGGGGTTGAAGAAGCTGAAACCAGCAGGAATCACCAAGGGAAAATCAGATTTTTTGGGGTTGAAGAAGCTGAAACCAGCAGGAATCACCAAGGGAAAATCAGATTTTTTGGGGGTGGGAGAAGGTGAAACCACCAAGAACCATAGAGAGAAAATCTGATTTTTTGGGGGGTTGAAGAAGAAGAAACCACCAGGAATCACTGAGGGAAAATCAGATTTTTGGGGGTTGAAGAAGAAGAAACCACCAGGAACCATAGAGAAAAAAATCAGAATTTTTTGGGGGTGGGAGAAGCTGAAACCAGCAGGAATCATAGAGAGAAAATCAGATTTTTTTGGGGTGGAGGAAGCTGAAACCACCAGGAATCACTGAGGGAAAATCAGATTTTTTGGTTGGAAGAAGCTGAAACCAGCAGGAATCATAGAGAGAAAATCAGATTTTTTTTTTTTTTCTTGGAGGAGGAAGAAGTTGAAACCACCAGGAATCACTGAGGGAAAATCAGATTTTTGGGGGTGGAAGAAGCTGAAACCACCAGGAATCACCAAGGGAAAATCAGATTTTTGGGGGTTGAAGAAGAAGAAACCACCAGGAACCATAGAGAGAAAATCAGAATTTTTTGGGGTGGAGGAAGCTGAAACCAGCAGGAATCATAGAGCGAAAATCTGATTTTTTGGTTGGAAGAAGCTGAAACCAGCAGGAATCATAGAGAAAATCAGACTTTTTTTTTTTTTTTTTTTTTTTTTTTTTTTGAGGAAGAAGTTGAAACCACCAGGAATCACTGAGGAAAAATCAGATATTTTGGGGGGTTTGAGTAGCTGAAACCAGCAGGAATCACTGAAGGAAATTCAGATTTTTTTGAGGGTTTCAGTAGCTGAAACCACCAGGAATCACTGAGGGAAAAACCTCAGATTTTTTGGGATGGGAGAAGATGAAACCACCAGGAAAAATAGAGGGAAAATCAGAATTTTTGTTTTGGGTAGAAGAAGCTAAAACCACCAGGAATCACTGAGAGAAAATCTGATTTTTCAGAGGGTGGGAGAAGCTGAAACCACCAAGAACCATAGAGACAAAATCTGATTTTTGGGGGTTGAAGAAGAAGAAGAAACCACCAGGAACCATAAAGAGAAAATCAGATTTTTTGGGGGATTTCAGTGGCAGAAACCACCAAAAATCACTGAGGGAAAATCTGATTTTTTGGGTGAAAGAAGCTGAAACCACTAAGAACATAGAGAGGAAATCAGATTTTTTGGGGTGGGAGAAGCTGAAACTACCAAGAACCATAGAGAGAAAATCAGAATTTTTGGGGGGTGGGAGAAGCTGAAACCAGCAGGAATCACCAAGGGAAAATCAGATTTTTGGGGTGGAAGAAGCTAAAACCACCAGGAATCACTGAGGGAAAATCAGATTTTTGAGGTGGAAGAAGCTGAAACCACCAGGAATCACTGAGGGAAAATCAGATTTTTTGGGGGTGGAGAAGAAGAAACCACCAGGAACCATAGAGAAAAAATCAGAATTTTGGGGGGGGTGAAAGAAGCTGAAACCACCAAAAATCACTGAGGGAAAATCTGATTTTTTGGTTGAAGAAGAAGAAACCAGCAGGAATCACTGAGGGAAAATGAGATAATTTTGGGGTGGAAGAAGCTGAAACCATCAGGAATCATGGAGGGAAATTCAGATTTTTTTTGTTTTGGGTGGAATTTGCTGAAACCAGCAGGAATCCCGGAGGGCAGATCAGCTGGGAAGGTGTTCAGGGCGAGGTGTTCCAGGGGAGAGAAAGCTCTGCAAATGAAGCCAAGGGGAACGGAGCTTTGATATTTGCCAGCCCTGGTTTGGGACACGGGACCAGGAGGATCTGGCTGAACTGAACCTCACCCTGGTGCTGTTCCTCAAAGTCCCACCCCAGCAGCAGCAGCATCACCCAAACCCTGTCCCCAAGGGCCACACCCAGACTGTCACTCTAAAGCTCACCTCAACTCCAGCTCATCCCTTTGGCTTTGCAGGAACCTGACCTTTGGATGGGAGGGACCATCCTGGAGACTCCTCACAGCCCTCAAGGTGTCCAGCCTGGGAGCAGATGAATTGTGAGTTGTGGCCCCTGAATGTTTGGTGGGTGTGCAGGAGCCTTTGGCTTTTATTCCATGGGATCACCGAGGTGGGAAGAGCCCCTCAGGGTCACCCAGTGCCACCCCAGCAGCACCAGCAGCAGCCAAACCCTGTCCCCAAGGGCCACATCCAGACTCCTCTGGGACAATTCCAGGGACTCCAAACCTCCCTGGGCAGCTCATCCCAAGGCCTGACCACTCTGCCAGGGAAATTTCCTTTCCCAATCTCCCACCTGAGCCTGTTCTGGTGCAATTTGAGGCCATTTCCTCTCCTCCTTTCCCTCGGGGCACGGCAGTCCCTCTGGGGTCTGGCTGAGATTTGGGTGGTTTTTTTGTACTTTGTCCTCTGAAAGCCCCGAGCCAAATGCAGGAACAACACAGAGTCTTCAGATGTTCTTTTTTCAAGGTTCTTCTTGTCATTTATTATTTCTTATAATTTCATTTTTCTCTATGCCCGGCCAAGGTCTGAACACCTCAGGCACCAGGTGACGACTCTGCCCTCTGAGGAAGGCTCGTCCTCCCTTATACAGATTATTACGTGCCTGTTATTTACAATTTCACACCAATATCTGCAATCTGTACTCAACATTTCCCACAAGGAAACATCTCTACTCTGACCCAATCGCCTTGAAGTACTTTGTGCCACCACCAAGCAGAAGATGGAGAAGGAGGAGAAGGAGAAGGAGAAGGAGAAGGAGAAGGAGAAGGAGAAGGAGAAGGAGAAGGAGAAGGAGAAGGAGAAGGAGAAGGAGAAGGAGAAGGAGAAGGAGAAGGAGGAGAAGAAGAAGAAGGAGAAGAAGAAGAGGAAGAAGAAGAAGGAGAAGAAGAAGAGGAAGAAGAAGAAGAGGAAGAAGAAGAAGAAGAGGAAGAAGAAGAAGAAGAAGAAGAAGAAGAAGAAGAAGAAGAAGAAGAAGAAGAAGAAGAAGAAGAAGAAGAAGAAGAAGAAGGAGAAGACCCCAGGGCACCACCCAGAATCCTCCACCTTGTCCCCACTCACCCCTGGTCTAAAAACCCAAATGTGACAAACTGCACTGTTCTCTATCACACCTCTGTGGCTTGCAATTCCTCTCCCAATGTTGAAAGTCTCTCCCATGGACTAAAATCAAAGCCCTTTGCCTTCCTGGGCTCTGTGCCAGGGTCTGCAACCCCCCTGTGCAGACCCCAGACCCCCCTGTACAGACCCCAGACCCCCCTGTGCAGACCCCAGACCCCCTGTACAGGTTTCCAACCCTGTTGTTCCGGTCTCTGACTGTCCAGGGTACCCAAAGGAATGCCCTGGGATCCCACAAGTTCCCTCCTGTCAGACACTCCAGGAATGTTTTGCAGCAGGAATTTCCCCATGGAAAGGGTGCTCAGGCCTTGGCAGGGGCTGCCCAGGGAGCTTTGCAGTGCCCAGCCCTGGTGGTGTCCCCTGGAGGTGGCACTCAGTGCTCTGGGCTGGGGACAAGGTGGGCACGGGGCACAGCTGGCACTGCCTGGCCTGGGAGGGCTTTGCCAGCCCCAGGGATTTGGGGATTCTGTGGAATTAAAGACACTCAAAGGGGTGCCAGAGGTGAGTGAGGAACAGCTGCAGGTGGGAAGCTGCAGCCAACATCTCACCAGCTTATTCCTTTATTCCTTTCGAGGTGACTCCTCCCCCTGTCCTTTTCCTCAGCCTGTCTTCCCTGTGCTTTTCCCAGATGATCCAGCGGCTGTTGGGATGTTTGGGGGGTTGGATGTTTGGGGGTTTGGGGGTTTGGGTGTTTGGGGTGTTTGGGTGTTTGGGTGTTTGAGAGAGAAAGAGAAAGAAAGAAAGAAAGAGAGAAGGAGAGAAGGAGAGAGAGAAAGAGAGAGAGAAAAAAGAAAAGAAAAGAAAAGAAAAGAAAAGAAAAGAAAAGAAAAGAAAAGAAAAGAAAAGAAAAGAAAAGAAAAGAAAAGAAAAGAAAAGAAAAGAAAAGAAAAGAAAAGAAAAGAAAAGAAAAGAAAAGAGAAGAGAAGAAAAGAAGAGAAAAGAAGAGAAGAGAAGAGAAGAGAAGAGAAGAGAAGAGAAGAGAAGAGAAAAGAAAAGAAAAGAAAAGAAAAGAAAAGAAAAGAAAAGAAAAGAAAAGAGAGAAGAAGCACCCAAAGCATTCCCTGATTCTCTCCCTGGTGTCCCGGATGGGATGTTGGGATGTGCTGGGACACTCCTGGAGCCAGGGGTGCTGAACCCCGGGACACTGAAGGGCTGGGGCTGCAACCCAGCAGGGAATTAACCCCATCAACTCCATCCCAAGGGCCTTTCACCTCCTGGGAACAGCAAACCCCCCCTGCCCGGCTTTGTCTGTGAGCAGATGTTGTGCTGAGGGGATTCTGCACATCTGGGGCCGTGCCCAGGGCTCCCCCCAGCTCCTGCTGCAGCCCAGGGGGATTCAGATGAGACAAAAAGGGAAGAGCTGGAATGAAAGGAGCTTGAACTGCAGCCCTGGTTGGTGCTGTGATGTTTGGGTTCTCTGAAACTCTTTTCCCAGAGAGTTTTCTGTCCACAAGAGACACGTTATCCAAACTATAACCTTTGTTTGCATTCCTTTCCCTGGGAGGGACTTCTTCTTGCTGTCCCTCTGGCTTGACCAATGTAGCTGAAGAAGTTTGTCTTTCTTCCACCCCTCGGGTGGTTATTTGTAAAACAGCATAAAGGGAAGAAATTCCCAGGTAAAAAATATTGGAGTCATTTCAGCCTTCTCACCTCGGAGTCCGTCTCGGTGTGATCTGGAACAGCGTCACTTGAACAAACAAACAAGCAAACAAACAAGCAGGCGGTCTTTGGGGAGCTCTGTCCTTCCTCCAAGGAGTTTTTCCAAGGAGATAATCTTTGGGATGCTGGCACAAGGCATTTAAATCCCTGTTTCAAGACAGGAAAAGGAAGAAGAAAGCAAAGAGCAGAAGGAAAAGGTGCCCTTTTTTTTTCTGTCAAAACACCATCTACCTCTTCATTTGGGAAAAAAACAAAAAAACCCAAACAAACCAAAAAATCCCAAACAAACAAAAAAAACCCCACACACACAAAAAAACCACACCCAAAACGAAAAAAAACCAAAACCAAAACAAAACAAAAAACACAAAACAAAAAAAACCAAAAAAAACAACAAACAAAAGAAACAAAAAAAATAAACAAACAAAAAACCCCCAAACCAAACCAAACAAAACCAACAACAACAAAAAAAAACCAAAAACAAAACCAAAAAACCCAAAAAACCCCAAAACAAACAAAAAACCCACAAAAGAACCCACAAAAAAACAACAAAAAAAACCAACCCAAACCCAATTAAAAAAAAAAAAAAAACACACACACACACACAAAAAAAAAACCCCAACAAAAAACTCCAACAACAACAACAACAAAAACCCCTTGCTCTATTTAATTGATAATTATTTCTCCAGCAATCGGGGTTTTACATTTAAATGGATTCTTCTGCTGGGAACCCAACGCTCGGCCTTGGGAAGCCTTCTTCTCCCAGCAGGATGGGAGAAATGTTTTGGTGCTGTTCATATTTCCAGCTCTAGAGTGCTCGAGTTTGGGGTTGTTTTCAGTGGGATCTGTGTCCTTGCCTGCAGAGACCAATGACCCAACCCCAAAAAAGCGTCAGTGGGAGCTCCCTGCTGGCCCCAGCGTGGCTGTCACCACCAGGACCAGTTCCTGCAGTGTTTCCCAAGTGTCTTGGGTTATAGAACCAAAAATGTGTATTCTATTTCTTCTGCTAAAAGCAGTTGGAGAATTGTTCTTATTTACTCTGGGAGGAGGGGGGCAGTGCCTTCTGATAATGGGCCAGCTGTTCAAACCAGGTGGGGCAGGGTTTGTTATCTCTGTCACCACCTGTCCTCCCTCCAGGGGGATATTTGTCTGCTAATGGGCCATTAACACCTCCCCAAACTGACACATCCCCAAACTGTACCCTCCCCAAAGCAGCACATCCACATTCCATCATCCCAGTGGGAGATGCTCCACCCAGTGTGGGGAGCCAACCATTCCTACCTGGATAAAACTGAGACCCAGGAACACCAGGGATCTGGTTCCACTGGATTCCTGGAGGAAAACTGGACCCTTCTCACCATCCCTGGGCCCTTCTCACCATCCCTGGACCCTTCTCACCATCCCTGGACCCTTCTCACCACCCCTGGACCCTTCTCACCATCCCTGGGCCCTTCTCTCTCAGGATCATCTCTGCCCCACCAGAACCACCTCTGCCACTCCAGGAGGACTCACTGTGGGCTGCTCCCAACCCCCTGACCAACAGGGTGTCAGCTTGGAGCTCTGACTCTGTCAGGGTTCTCCAAAATTGTTGTTTGTTTGTTTGCTGGTTTGGTTGGGTGGTTTTGTTTTCTACTACATTTGTATTGTTAATATTCCCAGTAAAGAACTGTTATTCCCATTCCCAAATCTTTGCCTGAAAGCCCTGAATTGCAAAATTATAATTTGGAGGGGGTGAGGGGTTTCCATTCTCCATTCCAAGGGAAACTCCAGCTTTCCCTGGCAGACACCTGTCTGTCCAAACAAAGACACCAGGGTCTGGGGGAGGGGGTCTGTGGGGTTTTTAAGGCCGGGTGTGTGAGGTGGGGTCTGGCACTGCAGAGCTGTGAGGAAAACACCAGGGCCAGGCCAAAAGCTCAGCCCCATCCCATGGTCTGGGCAGGGGGAGTGAGGTTTGTCCTTCCACAGCAGAATCAGGAGCCTCTGCCATTGCAAACGCCACCTGGGGGAGTGATTTATTCACCTTTTTTATTTTTTATCCTTTGGGGCTGCAAAGGGCGTTTTTATGTGGAAAGACGGAGTTTGGGCTTCAGGTGTTTGCTCATAAAAAGGCACTTTGTGTGTGAGGGGAGAGAACGTGGGCAAAGAGAATTCCTGCTGAAGGGAAAGGAGAGTTTTGGGTTGGTGTGAGCTCAGCTGCCAAGAGCCAAGGTGGAGCTGGGCAGGATGGTTTGCTCCTCCTTTTGTTTCCATGTCACTGCCAGGGCGGTTCTGATGCTCTGCTGTGAGGGTGCTTGTAGTCATGGTTGGTGCCTGTGATGTTCTGATTTCTCTAAAACCTTTCCCAGGCACAGTTCTGTCCACAAGGGACATGTTTTCCTCACTGTACACTGTGTTTCTGCATTCCTTTCCCTAGGAGGGACCTTGCTTGATGTCCCTCTGCCGTGACCAATGTGATTGAAGAAGTTTCTCTTTCTTCCACCCCTTGGGTGGGTTCTTTGTAAAACAGCATAAAGGGAAGAAGTCTCGAGCAATAAACACAGATTGGAGTCATTTTCAGCCTTCTGAATCACGAGTCTGTGTCCTTCTTTCCTGTCCTGTTGTGACAGGGGCTGTCCCAGGGGGGTGGGACAAGGAGCCTTTTAGTGCCCAGCACAGGGTTTGCTTCCCACCCCAGCAATCCCAGATTTCCCCAGGGCATTCCAACGGGACAACTCACTGGCAAACTGAAATCATTCTCCATTTCTGTCCTCTCTGATCACCTCCTGCTCCCTGTGAGCCCGGGGGTGTGGGGACACCCAGAGCTCTGGGAGCTCCTTCCAGGCACGGTGCTCCACGGGGCTGTGCAGGGCATTCCCAGAGCTCCACACACGGGCAGCGCTGTCCCAGCCAGGATCAGCCCCTTCCAGGGCATCCCACATCCCTTCCAGAGCATCCCCATCCCTTCCAGGGCATCCCTCATCCCTTCCAGAGCATCCCCATCCCTTCCAGATCATCCCTCATCTCTTCCAGAGCATCCCCCACCCCTTCCAGAGCATCCCCATCCCTTCCAGGGCATCCTTCATCCCTTCCAGGGCATCCCTGAGCCCTTCCAGGGCATCCCCATCCCTTCCAGGGCATCCTTCATCTCTTCCAGGGCATCCCCCATCCCTTCCAGAGCATCTCTCAGTTCTTCCAAGGCATCCCCCATTCCTTCCAGGGCATCTCCCATTCCGTCCAGGCCATTCCCCATCCCTTCCAGGGCATCCCCCATCCCTTCCAGGCCATTCCTCAGCCCCTTCCAGGGCATCCTTGAGCCCCTCCAAGGCATCCTCATCCCTTCCAGGACATCCCCCATTCCTTCCAGATCATCCCCCATTCCTTCCAGGGCATCCCCCATTCCTTCCAGGGCATCCCTGAGCCTTTCCAGGCCATCCCTGAGCCATTCCAGGGCATCCCTGAGCCCTTCCAGATCATCCCTCATCTCTTCCAGGGCATCCCCCATCCCTTCCAGAGCATCTCTCAGTTCTTCCAAGGCATCCCCCATTCCTTCCAGGGCATCTCCCATTCCTTCCAGGGCATCCCTCATCCTTTCCAGGCCATCCCTGAGCCATTCCAGGGCATCCCCATCCCTTCCAAATCATCCCTCATCCCTTCCAGGCCATCCCCCAGCCCTTCCAGATCATCCCTGAGCCCTTCCAGATCATCCCCCATCCCTTCCAGGAGCAGCTCCCAGGGATCCATCGCCTCCTTTGGGTGTTGGAACCCTGGAGGCTGAAAATTCCAGGTTTTCTGAGCTAAAAGGTGCTGACCCTCAAGCCATGCTGACCCTCAAGCCATGCTGACCACCTCTGCCCTGAGGCCTTGGGCCAGGCTCCTGAGACTGAGCGAGGGCACGGGGGCTGTGGGGGTGTGGTTTGGGCAGCGCTGAGTGATCTCACTGGGGGCAAAACTCAGATTTGAGATTTTGGTGTAGGTGTGAGTCAGGATGGAGGGTTCTGGGTGTTGTCTGGGTCCTTCCTCTTCACCTTCTTCTTCCTTCTCCTCCATGGGTTTGGGTGGTTTTCTGTCATTGGGTGAAGAAGGTCTGCACTGCGGGCCCTGGGTGGTCATTGTTGGGTCAAGAGTATAAATAACACAGGTGTCACCTCGTTATTGGGGGATTATTGCTTAAATAACCTCGGACAGAGTCAGAAGCTCTGCATTTTACTTTGTTTCTCTGGCTTGCTAGATTGAGCTCACAGCTTGTGAGTCTGTAAATAGATGAGAGATAACAGACATCCCAGTCTGAACTCAAAATCTGCTTTTCCCGTGGTGTTCATCCTGACCTTAGCAGAGAAAAAGAAACCAGAACTGTCACAGGATTGGGGTTGGATTTGGGGATTTTAATATATAGTAATGTGTGTGAGTCAGGATGGAGGGTTTTGGGTGTTGTCTGGGTCCTTCTTCCTTCTCCTCCATGGGTTTGGGTGGTTTCTGTCATTGGGTGAAGAAGGTCTGCACTGCGGGCCCTGGGTGGTCATTGTTGGGTCAAGAGTATAAATAACACAGGTGTCACCTCGTTATTGGGGGATTATTGCTTAAATAACCTTGGACAGAGTCAGAAGCTCTGCATTTTACTTTGTTTCTCTGGCTTGCTAGATTGAGCTCACGGCTGGTGAGTCTGTAAATGGATGAGAAATGCACTTTGCAGGCCTAAAAGATGAATAAAAAGGGGAATAAATCACCCCCCAAGGTGGAGCTGTCAATGGCAGAGGCTCCCAATCCGCTGTGGAATGACATTTCCCGTGGTATTCACCCTGACCTTGGGCAGAGGAGAAGAAACCAGAAACCCCTCATTTGGGGCTCC
This sequence comes from Phylloscopus collybita, assembly GCA_027886175.1. Taxonomy (NCBI): domain Eukaryota; kingdom Metazoa; phylum Chordata; class Aves; order Passeriformes; family Phylloscopidae; genus Phylloscopus; species Phylloscopus collybita. The sequence goes on from JAJNNQ010000101.1 coordinate 14,703, forward strand.
TCTCTGGGGCTTTTCCCGGGTCCTGGAGGTGCCCCATGAATTCCCAGGAGTTCCCATGAATTCCCAGTTATTCCCAGGAGTTCCCAGGGATTCCCAGGAGTTCCCAGGTGTCTTGGTTTGGACAGACAGGTGTCTGCCAGGGAAAGCTGGAGTTTCCCTTGGAATGGAGAATGGAAACCCCTCACCCCCTCCAAATTATCATTTTGCAATTCAGGGCTTTCAGGCAAAGATTTGGGAATGGGAATAACAGTTCTGTACTGGGAATATTAACAATACAAATGGAGTAGAAAACAAAACCACCCAACCAACCAGACAACAATCCTATAAACCCCCCTCCCCCCAGAGTGACAAGAGAGAAAGAAAAAACATCTCCCAGCTGCTTCCAGCAGATGGAATAGGACAGACATTTTGGGTTCCATAACCCAAGACTCCAAGAGCTCCCTGGAGTTCCCAGGAGTTCCCAGGAATTCCCAGGAATTCCCAAGAGTTCCCAGGGGATCCCAGGAGCTCCCAGGAGTTCCCAGGGGTTCCCAGGAGTTTCCACAAATTCCCAGGAATTCCCAGGAGTTTCCAGGGGCTCCCAGGAGTTCCCAGGGGTTCCCTGGAGCTCCCAGGAATTCCCAGGAGTTTCCACGAATTCCCATGAAATTCCAGGAGCTCCCATGAATTCCCTGGAGCTCCCGGGAATTCCCATGAATTCCCATGAATTCCCATGAATTTTCAGGAGTTCCCAGGAGTTCCCAGGAGTTCCCAGGGGTTCCAAGGAGCTCCCATGAATTCCCTGGAGCTCACAGGAGTTCCCATGAATTCCCATGAATTCCCAGGAGCTCCCATGAATTCCCTGGAGCTCCCAGGAATTCCCAGGAATTCCCATGAATTTCCAGGAGCTCCCATGAATTGCCTGGAGCTCCCACGAATTCCCAGGAATTCCCAAGAATTCCCTGGAATTCCCATAAATTCCCAGGAGCTCCCACGAATTCCCATGAATTCCCATGAGTTCCCAGGAGTTCCCAGGGGTTCTGAGGAGCTCCCATGAATTCCCAGGAGCTCCCACGAATTCCCACAAACTCCCACAAATTCCCATGAATTTCCAGGAGTTCCCAGGAATTCCCTGGAGCTCCCACGAATTCCCATGAATTCCCTGGAGCTCCCATGAATTCCCATGAATTTCCAGGAGTTCCCACGAATTCCCTGGAGCTCCCATGAATTCCCAGGAGCTCCCACGAATTCCCAGGAATTCCCACGATTCCCCAGGGCTTCCCAGGAATTCCCACGAATTCCCAGGAATTCCCACGATTCCCCAGGGCTTCCCAGGAATTCCCACGAATTCCCACGAATTCCCATGAATTCCCAGGAGTTCCCAGGAGTTCCCATGAATTCCCTGGAGCTCCCACGAATTCCCATGAATTCCCATGAATTTCCAGGAGTTCCCATGAATTCCCTGGAGCTCCCATGAATTCCCAGGAATTCCCATGAATTCCCATGAATTCCTATGAATTTCCACGAGTTCCCATGAATTCCCTGGAGTTCCCAGGAATTCCCACGAACTCCCATGAATTCCCACGAATTCCCAGGAGCTCCCGGAAATTCCCCAGGAATTCCCACAAATTCCCACGAATTCCCCTGCATTCCCAGGAGCTGCCCTGCATTCCCAGGCGCTCCCGTGCAGGTGGAGCGGTGCCGAGGCCCCGCGGTTGGCGCTCCGGGTCCCTCTCCCCTCCCTTCCCCGCTGGCCGGGAGCAGAAAGAGCCGCTTGTTGTGTCCGCAGGTGCCGGCCCAGCAGCCAAAGGCTGCGGCCAGCGCGGGCTGCAGGTGCCGGCCGACGCTTCCTGAGCCCGGGCCCGGCTCCTGGAGCCTGCCAAGGCCCAGACAGAACGGCTCTGTTGGCTTCCCCCGGCGCGTAAGAAAAAGATGTTTCAATGCTGGTGCGTCGGATCTGGGTGCTTTTGCCACCGAGGACAAAAAGTCCCCTGTGGGAAGGGGGTTTCAATAGTCCTATCTCACTGCTGCTCCGGGGGGGAGCAGCCCCCAGGGTGATATCATAGCCTCAGAGGAAGCCTTTATCCCGGGGGTCACAGCAGTTTGTGCTGGGGGGGGACGCAATCGTTTTATTATTTTTTTTTGTGTGTGCGCGCCCCGGACAATGTTTTTACTGTGGAGATCTGGGCCAGATGGCTCAGCCACTGGCAGTCCGGAGCGAGACAAGCTCTTTATTGTGGCTGAATCAACAGCACCCATTGTCCCCCACCGCCCCAAACCCGTGAAGCCCTTGTGGCCGCGGCCGGGCGAAGATGAAGTGATGAAATCTGCAGGGCCCAGGGAAGAGCGAGCGTGTCAAACAACCAGCCAAAGGGCCACGGCCTTCCAAAACATTTCCTCACTGTCCCTTCTGTTTTCCTTTTCCCCCCCCTTTCGTTGTTTCCACACCCTGCCATTGTCCGGATCTCTCCCCACTCCTGCTCCATCCCGTGCTCCGCAGCTCCCACCCCGCCTGCCCCCGCGGGTTTCCTGCTGCCCAGCCCGGCCAGGTGTGTGCCAGCTCAGGTAGAGCGCTGCCAAGTCCGTGTCTGGTGATTTCATTGTGTTCCTGCAGCCCCCAGAGCTCCCCCTGGGCCGGGGCTCTCCCGTGGGCCGGGCAGTGAGGAGGGGAAAAAAAAGAGATTTTCCTCCACACCAAAGAAATAAATTCTTTTTTTTTCCTTTTTTTTTCTTTTTTTTTCTTTTTTTTTTTTCTTTTTTTTTCTTTTTTTTGGGCTGGGGAGTGAGTAGGGGGAAAAAGAAGAGATTTTCCTCCACACCGAAGAAATAAATTCTTTTTTTTTCTTTATTTTTTTCTTTTTTTTGGGGTGGGTAGTGAGTAGGGGGAAAAAGAAGAGATTTTCCTCCACACCGAAGAAATAAATTCTTTTTTTTTTTCTTTTTTTTTTCTTTTTTTTGGGGGTGGGTAGTGAGTAGGGGGAAAAAAAAGAGATTTTCCTCCACAAATTCTTTTTTTTTTTTTTTTTTTTTTTTGGGCCGGGGAGTGAGTAGGGGAAAAAGAGATTTTCCTCCGCACAGAAGAAACAAATTCCAATTTATTTTTTTTTCCCATTCCTTCCCCCCAGGGCTGACACCGTAGCTCAGAGGGGGGGGGGGGGGTGTTTGTTGGTTTTTTTGGGGATTTTGGTTTGGTTTGGTTTTTTGTTTGTTTGTTTTTGTTTTGGTGGGGTTTCGTTTGTTTGTTTTTTGTTTGTTTGTGGGGTTTTTGTTTTGTTTTGTTTTTTAATTTTTTTTTTTCCTCCCAAAGCAAACTCACATTTTCCTTTTAAACTCCCCCCCTCCGCTCCAGAGTTTTCCTCGGCGCGGCAATGTCAGGAGCGTTCCTTTTCCTCCCTCCTAATTGCCAAGCCAAGCCAACCTTGACTGGCAAAGGAGAGAAAAGTCCCTGACAGGTTTGGGCCGAGTCCAGACCTTCTCAGCCAAGCCTGGCAGGCGCTGTTTGACAGCATGCAAATGTATGCAAATGAGGGGGGACACTGGCCGAGCACCTGCGGAAAGTGTCCATCCCCTCTCTCTACCTCCTCCTGCCACACGTGGGCTTTTTTTAATTTTTTTTAATTTTTTTTGGGGGGGAATGCTGCTCCATCTCCCCGTGCGCCTCTGCGGGCTCCTCTCTCTACCTCCTCCTGCCATTTTTCCTGGGCTTTTTTTTTTTATTATTATTATTTTTATTTTTTTTAAATTTTTTTTGGGAATGCTGCTCCATCTCCCCGTGCGCCTCTGCCGGCTCCTCTCTCTACCTCCTCCTGCCATTTTTCCTGGGCTTTTTTTTTAAAATTATTATTATTTTTATTATTTTTATTTTTTTGGGGGGGATGCTGCTCCATCTCCCCGTGCGCCTCTGCCGGCTCCTCTCTCTACCTCCTCCTGCCATTTTTCCTGGGCTTTTTTTTTTTTTTTTTTTTTTTAATTATTTTTTTATTTTTTGGGGGGATGCTGCTCCATCTCCCCGTGCTCCGGAGGGAATCTTGCGGCCGTCAGCAGCCGGCGGAGCCGCGCTCTTTGTCCCTGTCCCTGCCCGGCTGCGGGGCCGTGGCTCCGCTCCAGCCCTTGCGCATCCTTCCTTTTCCCCCTCCTCCCTCCCTCCCTCCTGCCCGGACCTTCCTTCCACCGCGGCAGCCCCCCGAGCCTTTTGGGTTTCCCGTGTCACCGAACGCCTTCTGTCTGTCTGACGGGGAGGCAGCAGCTGGAGCGGGACGGCAGCACGGGAACCTGCGGCGGCGGGGGGGGGAGGCGGGGAGGGAGCGGGGGGAGAGGCACCTTGAGCCGGGCAGAGCTGCCGGAGATGGAGCGCAGCCCTGGGGAGACCCTGGGAGCACCCCCCGGAGACACTGGGAGCCCCTGAGAGCCCCCCCGGAGCAGCCCCGGAGTCCCTGGGAGCCCCTGGGAGCCCCCCTGGAGACCCCCGGAGACCCTGGGAGACCCCTCGGAGCCCCCCCGGAGCAGCCCCGGAGTCCCTGGGAGCCCCTGAGAGCCCCTGGGAGACCCCCAGGAGCCCCTGGGAGCCCCCCCCGAGCCCCTGGCAACCCCCCCAGAGCAGCCCCGGAGCCCCCCTGGAGCCCCTGGGAGCTCCCCCGGAGTCCCTGGGAGCCCCTGAGAGCCCCTGGGAGCCCCCCCGGAGCTCCTGGGAGCCCCCTGGGAGCTCCCCCGGAGCCCCTGGGAGCCCCCCCGGAGCAGCCCCGGAGCCCCCCCGGAGCACCCCCGGAGCCCCTGGGAGCCCCTGAGAGCCCCTGGGAGCCCCCTGGGAGCTCCCCCGGAGTCCCTGGGAGCCCCTGGGAGACCCCCCGAAGCCCCCTGAGAACCCCTGGGAGCCTCCCCGGAGCCCCCCCGGAGCACCCCCGGAGCCCCTGGGAGCTCCTGGGAGCCCCCCCGGAGCAGCCCCGGAGCCCCTGAGAGCCCCTGGGAGCCCCTGAGAGCCCCTGGGAGCCCCTGGGAGCCTCTGGAAGCCCCCCCGGAGCCCCCCGGAGCAGCCCCCGGGAGGGCGGAGGGTGCGGTGGGCATGTGCGGGGATGTGCGGGGTTCCTGCCCCGAGGCTGCACAGGAGAGCCCAGGGACGCCTTTGGAGAGCTCCTTGGAGCAGGGAAGGAAACTGGAAGCCCGGGAGCGGAATTCAAAGCCGGCCCGGGGGGGCAGAGCAGCTGGGCTCTGAGAGCCTGGCAGAGACACATCCCCAAAATCGGGGTGAATCCTCCCAACCCTCCCGCGGCAGCTTTGGTTGCACACACTGAACCAGGGGTGAGGCTGTGGATGATGCTCTGAGGGTCACAGGGAGACACAGAGCTTCCAGAACCTTCCCTGGGGGCTGCAGCCCGGCCTGAGGCACCTGGCAGGGCAGAGATGCCTTTCCCTGAGCCACGGCCTCAGCTGGAACCAGAGAATCCCAGTGTGATCAATAGGTATGATTCGTGCTGATAAAATTGAAACAGTAATCAATACTTTAGAATTATAAAGAAGTAACAAGTACTGCCAGAGAGGGAAGGGAGGGGGTTCCCCCCCTTCTCCTGCAGATGTTCATGGAATACAGGAAGAAACTTAGACAAGGGTAGCTAAATTTACTCCTAGAAAAGGGAAAAGTTGGGGAAGCTCCAAGGAACCTGCTAATTATTTGAGATTTATGGTGGAAATGTTCAAACTTGGCATTTACTCACAAAATACAAGCTTAATACGCATGTGTAACCAAGAAGGTAGCCTAATAGGCATGAGCAGTAAAAAAGGTTATTCAAAGGACACGTGATGAAGAGGATGAGCCTTCATCACACCACCCCCTAAAAGGTGGCGAGACCCCCGAAAAGAGATGATGGGGCATGCGTGATAGAGGTGGTGATGAAAACAGTGATGTAAAACTTACAGATCGAAAATAGGAGGAGATGGGTGGTAGCACGTATTGGCCTACACTATAAAGGGGCCAGCTCGGGAGTATCTCGTTTGTACGTGAGGCGGGATCCCATGGTCCTGCTCCGTACCCCGCGGTTTGTATCTTTGCTTATGCATTATTAACCGGACCAATTATTTACTATTCAATTATTATGTGATTATTAAAATTGTTGTTACATTTAAATTCTGTTTGGAGTTTTTTTTGTATCATTGGGCATTATATTTATAACACCAGAATGTCCTGAGGTGAAGGAACCCACAGGGATCATCAATCCCTGCCCAGAGCCCCCAGCAATCCCAGCCTGGGCATCCCTGGCAGCGCTGCCCAAAGGCTCCTGGAGCTCTGGCAGCCTCGGGGCCGTGCCCATTCCCTGGGGAGCCTGGGCAGTGCCCAGCACCCTCTGGGGGAAGCACCTGGCCCTCCAATCCAGCTGTGCCAGTGCAGGCAGGACCCTCGCTCTGCTCCCACCAGGAGAAGCCCAGGTCAGGCTGGACTTGAAACCCGAGCTGGAAACCGGGTGGCAAAAACATCCAGGAAAGATTTCCCGAGGGCGAGGTAGCGCAGGGACACCACAGCCTGGTGCAGAGCTCCCCTGGCAGCGGTGTTGTCACCCAGGGTGTCCCCCAGATCTCTCCTGGCACCGGTTTTGTCACCCCCAGAGCTCCCCTGGCACCGGTTTGTCACCCAGGGTGCCCCCAGAGCTCTCTTGGCACTGGTTTGTCACCCAGGGTGTCCCCAGAGCTCCACTGGCACCAGTTTTGTCACCCAGGGTGTCCCCCAGAGCTCTCTTGGCACTGGTTTGTCACCCAGGGCGTCCCCAGAGCTCTCTTGGCACCGGTTTTGTCACCCAGGGTGTCCCCCAGAGCTCCCCTGGCACCGGTTTTGTCACCCCCAGAGCTCCCTTGGCACTGGTGTTGTCACCCCCAGAGCTCCCCTGGCACCAGTTTTGTCACCCAGGGTGTCCCCAGAGCTCCCCTGGCACCAGTTTTGTCACCCAGGGTGCCCCCCAGAGCTCCCCCAGCTCCGGTGTTGTCACCCAGCCCCCCCGCACGGCACAGCCAGAGGGTCCTCCTGCCACCCCCTGCTCTGTATGGAAATCAGCCCCGGCTTTCTCCACAGAGAGAAAAAATCAGCGCTGCTCCATCCGGGCTTTTTTTTTTGGTTTTGTGGTTTTTGTTTTTTTTTTTTTGTTTGTTTTTTTTTTTTTTTTTTTTTTTTTTGTTGTTGTTGTTGTTGTTGTTGTTGTTGTTGTGTGGTTTTTTGGGGGGTTTTTTTGTGGTTTTGTTTGTTTGTTTGTTTGGTTTTTGTTGGTTTGTTTTTTTGGTTTTTTTTGTTTTGTTTTGTTTTTTGTTTTGTTTTTTGGGGTTTTGTGTTTTTTGTGGTTTTTTTGTGGGTTTGTGGGTTTTTTGGGGTTTTTTTGGTGGTTTTGTGTTTTTTTGTTTTTTGTTTTTGTTTTTTTTTTTCTTTTTCCCCCCTTCCCACTTCGGAGCCCGAGGTAGCTGCATTTAAGCAGCTTTTATGTCCTTTCTTCGCCGCCGCGGCAGGGAGGGTTGGTTGCGGTCACTCAGGCAGCAGTAACTCCGAAAAAAACGACCCGTCTACACCCAAACAATAACAAAAATCCCCCCTTCTCTATGTCGGCAACGCCCAGCGCTTTCTCTGCCCTCCGGGACTCCCCACGTAGACGCGAACTGTTTGCCCAGCCCTCTTCTGAACAACTTAATTAAGCAAAAGAAGGGAAAAAAAAAAAAAAAAGAAAAGAAAAAAAAAAAAAAAAAAAGTGTCACTTTCCGCCGGGGCTGACAAAAACAGAGCCCTGGGGGTAAGGAGGGGACGCGGCCGCAGCAGCCCCGAGTTCCTGGCTTCTGTCCCCAGGTGCCAGCAGGGCTGGGTGGCACCGCTGTGCCCGTCCCTGCCCCAGCCAGGCCAGGCAGATTCCAGCCTGTAATTGTATATATCCGTCAGAAATTGTATATATCCGTCAGTAATTGTATATATCCGTCAGAAATTGTATATTCCAGCAGGGGCTGGGCTCCTCAGCTTGGGACCCAAGAGGTTTAGAGCCACCCCAAAAGGTGTCTCCTTAAAGACACCGACTTGGGGGGCTCAGAGCAAACTCCCTCAGCTGTCAGAGAGCACCTCAGTGTAATAAATGACCATCAGTAATTGTTCACTGAACCGTGCTACAAGAAAAACCTTGTTATCTCATCAAAACTATGCCTTCAAACATCCAGCAAAGTAAACAAAAAAAATAAGCAAAAACAAAGAAGCTAAACAACCAGTTTTCTGCAAAAGATCAAGTATAGAACCCTGTTCTCACAACCACCAAAAAAAAAAACCCCCCGCAACACTTCACAAACACAAAAAAAACCCCAAAAACGTGTCACAAGAAGCTGCAAAGTATAAAAAACAAAGACTTTCTGTAGTATAGTGCAAGCCACAGTAAAGCAAGAGACCCCTTGGGCCGCCCAGCGCGCTGTATTGCTTACTGTTGCTTGCTTAATAAATTCCCATATTATTTTAATTAAGCTTGTGTCCAGTCAATTATTAAAACACACTTATAACACTCAGCAGGGAGCAGAGCAGGGATTTTTTTTCAGCTCGTGTGGTTTCAGCTCAAGTGATTCCTCAGCTCTTGTCCTGTGAGATCTGCTTCTCTGTAGCCAGCCCAGGAAAGAGAGAGAGAGGATCCCGTTTGGTGATTGTGAAAAATGCCAATCACTCACTTTTAGAAATTTATGAAAATTTAGTAAAGAATAAAAAATTGGTTACGAAGAAATGAATACAAAGAAAAGTTTAAAAAGTTTTCAGAGAAGGGACAGATAAGGAGACAATAAAGAGCAAAGTAGGCAGCCTAGAGTACCGTCCTTCCTTCCTCCCAGACCTGCTGGTTAGAAAAAAAGGCCCCTCTGGTAGAAATCTCTCCTTTTTTGAGGACCAAAACTTCATAATTATGCATGCTTTATCTAAGGCAAACTTGTTTTCTCCAAGATTACTGCTAAACTCCCCTGGCGACAGGGGAGCCCTGTTTTTTGTGTATTTGGGACATCTGCTTTCGTTGGTTCCGAAGGGAGTCTTGCTTTTGTGGATTCAGATAGTCTGGTTTCCTGTGGGTTCCGAGAGAGATGCATCTGAAGAATCATCTGAAGAATCGAGGAGGGTTTTTCTTTTCTGTTGTAAATCTTATCTCTGTGAATCATTCTCCCAGGGCAGCTTCTCTTCCCCTGAGCTAAAGAAAATACCTTACACACAAATTTTACTAAAACTTCATGTTAAAAACTACATTCATTCTATTACTCAAACGTTGATATTGCATAACTTTTCTAACTAGTCTCTTATACATATGGTAAATACCTGGGCAGAGCTGTACACACAATATGCCTTTTTTCACAGTGATTCTGCCTGAAGTGACTTTATTGCAAAATACCAGCGAAGGGAGCCAGGGATGGGTACCCCAAGGACTAGTGGGACCCAGGGGGTTTTTATGGGAAGCTAAGGGGAGGGGAAATGGTACAAAGCCAATAGTTTACATATTGCTGTCGGGGGCGCACAGGAACGAGGTAGGGAGTGCATTAATGAGGCTGCGTGGAGCTCTTGCAAGCAAGAGACTCTTCTTTTATTTTCTTGACTCTTTTTGTACATTTTACAGATGTGCCCACCCCAGAGGTGGGACTTTTGGGAACCACTGGTCGTTTTTTAGAGACTATTACTGAAGCCCCTTCTCTGAGAACAGATGTGGCAGCTTCGGTAGTTTACAGAACATGACCTTGTGCTTCAAGACCGTGCCTGGGAATGGAATTCCCCAAAACCAAAACAGGCAGGCACGAGCATGGCAACATTTACAACATTTACTACATAAAAATCTCCTGGAGGATTGTGGGTTCTTCGGTGGTTGCTGTGACTGGGAGCTTGTTTCCTTATCTTGTTTCCTTATCTTTGGGCTCAGCAAGGAGGTTGTGCAATTCTTCTCAGGCCTCCCTCCAGGGCATTGTCCATCCCCACAACTGTTCACTAAACCCTGCTGCGGGAAGCACCTTGTGGTCTCACACCAGGACTTGTTTCTTCAAACATCCAGTGAAGTAAACAAAAGATAAACAGAACTAAAAGCCTGTTGCCACGATTGGTGCCTGCCATGTTTTGGTTTTAGGAAATTCTCTTCCCAGGGACCTAAACTGGTAAACGAGGTCACACTTGGTAAACTCTCTTGTTTTTCCACACGCTTTCCCAGAGGAGGGACTTCACGTGAGGGTCTCTGAGAGTGACCAATGGTTCCAGGGGTCCCACCTCTGAGGTGGGCACATTTGTAAAAGGTATAAAAGAGGTTTGGAAAATAAACCTGCGGCTCCTCCTCCCTGAGGAGTCCACGTCTCCTTCATTGTCTAACAAAGCCGAGTAACCAGTTTTCACAGGGATCAGCTACAAGACTCCACTCTCACGACGTTCTGGGTTGATGGTGCCTCATATCCCATATTGTGGACTGTTATGTCTAGCAGCTGCTGCTTCACTGGCTGCTCTGCTGCTGCTCTGGCTGCTTTGCTGCTTTTTCTCTCTGCTGGCTGTTTTCTTTTGCTGTGTCTGGTTGTCTCTTCTCTTCTCTTCTCTTCTCTTCTCTTCTCTTCTCTTCTCTTCTCTTCTCTTCTCTTCTCTTCTCTTCTCTTCTCTTCTCTTCTCTTCTCTTCTCTTCTCTTTTCCCTTCCTTTTCTCTTCCCCCCCACCTCCCAGAAGATTTGGACCGGCTCCGGACCTGACCTGACCTGAGAAGTCTGAGAATCTCTCTGGTGCCTGTGGAAGAAGCTTTGCACCCTCCCCTGTTGGAGAGGATGAAGTAGCTTGGCCCTGCAGAGATGATTTATTAGTAAAAGATTCTAAAAGTATGAAACCCACAAGAGGAATAGAATTGAAAGCAAAATTTGAACTGTAAGATGCTGGGCAGGAAGAGGGTGATTAGGTTAGCTGAAAAGACTTGGCTGGGTGAGTCAGTGACACCCTTGCCAAGACAAAAGGATGAATAAATGGTTGGACCTTCTCAGGTATCAGGGATAAGGTGGTTTTTCAGGATTTTGGTCTGTAGAGTAGTATTGTAATGTTGTAGTTCCCTTAGGCTGTATGTAGATTCTGTAGGTTTTGTATCTTGAGGTGATTGGTTGATGCTCATTAGAATATTCACGATAGAAAGGGTTAGAATGGAATGTAACAAGTAGCTCTCCCTCTTGCCTCTGTCCCTTTAGACCTACAGACTCTTCCCCAGTCAGGCTGCCTTCCCACGACCAATAAACCACGTGTCCCAAAGAGAATCCTGCTCTTCAGATCATCTCTCTCATCAGGCACCACCAGCGTGCTTTCTAATATCCCCCTCCCCCTTTTTCCTTTTCCTTTTTCCCTTTTCCTTTTTTCCTTTTCCTTTTCTTGTGGTGGGGAGTGGGTTTTTTTTTCCATTTGTCAATAAAACCGGTTTTTCCCACTTTTCTCCTCCAAAGAATTTCCTTCCCAATCCCAGGGCTGGGAAGGGGGGGGTGGAGGTTTGTTTTAGGGGACTCCCTTTTAGAGGTTCTCCCCTAATTTATCCTAAACCAGCACACATGACCACCACTACTGGGAAGCGATAAAGACCCTTCCAGCAACGCTTTGCATAAACACAAATGAAAAAGAAAAGATATACGTGTCACAGTGTCGCTGTGTGACACAATAAAGAAGACATGGACTCATCAGAAGGCTGTTGGACTCCTGAGGAGGAGCCGTCAGGTTCATTTTCCAAACCTATTTTATACTTTTTACAAATGTGCCCACCTTAGAGGTGGGACCCCTGGAACCATTGGTCACTCATGGAGACCATCACACAAAGTCCCTCCTCTGGGAAAGCGTGTGGAAAACATCTTTGTTTACAGACAGCAGGACCTTGTTTTCCCAGTTCTGTCCTGGGAACAGAATTCCCTAAAACCAAACCATGGCAGGCACCAACCGTGGCTACATCACAGGAAGCTGCAAAGCATAAAAAGCAGAGACTCTCGGTGGTAGGGTGTGAGCTATGGTGGGACAGGAGATCCCCCGGCTGCCCAGCGCTGTTTTGCTTACTGTTTGCTTGCTTAATAAATTCCAATATTATTTTAATTGGGCTTGTGTCCAGTCAATTATCGGGACACACCTATAACACAGCCATTTTCCAAGGAAAAGAGTGTGGGAGTCCAGGGTATTCCCTCTGGACATCCTGGCCAAAAGAAGCCTGAACAAAAACCTGTACAGGGGGGGTTAAAAGCTGTACAGGGGGGGTCTGGGATTTGTACAGGGGGGTTGCAGACCCTGGCATGGGCCCCAGACAGACAAGGGATTCGACTACAGTCCATGGGAAAGGTTGCCAACATTATGGGAGGAATTGCAAACCCTCAAAGGTAGTGGTACTGGTGAGGCCACACCTTGAGTGTTGTGTCCAGTTTTGGGCCCCTCAGTTCAGGATGGACATTGAGTGCAGTGTCCAGCTCTGGGTGTCTCAGGATGGACATTGAGGGCAGTGTCCAGCTCTGGCCCCTCAGCTCAGGATGGACAGTGAGTGCAGTGTCCAGCTCTGGCCCCTCAGCTCAGGATGGACATTGAGGGCAGTGTCCAGCTCTGGCCCCTCAGCTCAGGATGGACATTGAGTGCAGTGTCCAGCTCTGGCCCCTCAGCTCAGGATGGACACTGAGATGCTCAAACACATCCAGAGGAGGCAGCGAGGCTGGTGAGAGGCTTGGAGCACAAACCCTGTGAGGAACGGCTGAGGGAGCTGGGGTTGTTCAGCCTGGAGAAAAGGAGACTCAGGGGTGACCTGATCACTCTCTACAACTCCCTGAAGGGTGGCTGTGCTCAGCTGGGGTTGGTCTCTTTCTCCAGGCAGCACTGACAGAAGGAGAGGACACAGCCTCAAGCTGTGTCAAGGGAAATCCAGGTTGGATATCAGGAAAAAGTTTTTCACAGAAAGAGTGATAAAGTATTGGAATGGCCTGCCCAGGGAGGTGGTGGAGTCACCATCCCTGGATGTGTTTAACAAAAGCCTGGATGTGGCACTGGGTGCCGTGTTCTGGTTGAGGTGTTAGAGCTGGGTTGGACTGGATGGTCTTGAAGGTCTCTTCCAACCCAGAAATCCTGTGATTGTGTGATTCTGTGAAAGTAATATTTGTACACTTGGGGTTTTAGAATAGGGATGACCAGAGACAAGATGGAGGATTCTGGGCATTACCCTGGAGTCTTCTCCTTCTTCTTCATCTCCATTTTGTGCAGTGGCGATGGCATGAAGTAGATTTAGAGGGATTGGGTCAAAGTAGAAGACACCTGTTTAGTGTAAAATGTATATATTGGTTCACAATTGTAAATAAAGCGCATGTAATTTTCTGTACATAAGATGATGAGCTGTGGGCAGGTGGGCAGTCGTCGCCTGTTGCCCATGCTGTCCAGACCTTGGCAGAGCTCAGAGAAAAGTACAGAGATAAGATAAAATAAACAAGGAGAGAAACTTTGAAAAAGAACATCTAAGGCTCCTTGTCATTTCTGCAAACGACTCGGGGCTCTCCAAAGGACAAAGGGCCAAAACCACCCTCATTCTTGGGAAGCAGAGACCCCGAGAAAAGAGGAGCAGCTTTTCCCTTCCCTTCATATCCTATGAAACAGAATTAATTGTCCAGCTTGTTCTGTCCACTGATTTTGCCTCTCTAGAGTCCCAGCACTGAATTTCACCATATGAACTCATCAAGACAAGTGTAAGTACTGAAATATGCAATTTCAAAAGTGACTTTCATGAGTCATTTGTGGGAAGCTAAAGCCACAGCCAGACACAGAGCTACAATGCCTAACTGCAGATTTGGGAAGGAATCGTTCTTTATATAATCTTATCCCATACATTTGGACTTCTCTTTTAATTTATTTTTTTTTTCTTGCATGACTAACACGTTCCAGCATTTGCCTCCAAAATCTGTGCTAAAATTAATATTTTTCTTTAATTCCTCACACTCCTCTATTTTTCTCTATTGTCATTGTCTACCCCTGAAACCTGTCTTTTGTCCTATTATGCTCAGCACTTCTTTCTCAGGCACGAGTTTTGACTTTGAAAGGGGTTCAAAGTGCTCCTCCTCCCAGCCAGGGCAGCTCCCGGAGGCTCCCGGGTTTCCCTGGATCCGCGCTGGGGGAGCAGCAGAGGATCGTCATCTTATACACAGAAAATTACCTGCACTTTACTTACAATTGTGAACCAATACATGCACTTGGCACTAAACAGGTGTCTTCTACTTTGACCCAATCCCTCTAAATCTACTTCATGTCATCACCACTGCACAGAACAGAGATGAAGAAGGAGAAGATTGTCGCAGTCGATACGTGGCAGTACTCGACATGGACACTGCGCTCGCACGCGAGGCGCTTCTTTAGAATCATCAGAAGGCTTCAGGTGTGTTGGGGAGGATGAAGTAGCTAGGCCCTGCAGAGATGATTTATTAGTAAAAGATTCCAAAAGTATGAAACCCACAAGAGGAATAGAATTAAAAGCAAAGTTTGAACTGTAAGTTGCTGGACAGGAAGAGGGTGATTAGGTTAGCTGAAAAGACTTGGCTGGGTGAGTCAGTGACACCCCTGCCAGGACAAAAGGATGGATAAAGGGTTGGACCTTCTCAGGTATCAGGGATAAGGTGGTTTTTCAGGATTTTGGTATGTAGAGTAGTATTGTAATGTTGTAGTTCCCATAGGCTGTATGTAGATTCTGTAGGTTTTGTATCTTGAGGCGATTGGTTGATGCTCATTAGAATATTCACGATAGAAAGGATTAAAATGGAATGGAACGAGGAGCTCGGCCTCTTTTCGCCCTGCTCTTTGCGTGCCTTCCCTTGGACCCTCTTGGACTTTGCACTGGATCCCTGGACCCTTCCCCAGTCAGGCTGCCTCCCCACGACCAATAAAGCACGTGTTCCAAAGAGCATCCTGATCTTCAGATCATCTCTCTCGCCGGACACAACCAGCGTGCTTTCTAATACAAGTGTAGGCATCTTGATATTCAAAAAGTCTCCCACACCTTTCCTCTCTATCTTCCTCATACAGCTCCACACAGCTGTGGCTCTCTTCTTCAGCTCTGGCTCTGGCTCTCTTCTTCGGCTCTGGCTCTCTTCTTCAGCTCTGGCTCCTCTTCTTCAGCTCTGGCCTTCAGCTCTGGCTCCTCTTCTTCAGCTCTGGCTCTCTTCTTCGGCTCTGGCTCTCTTCTTCGGCTCTGGCTCTCTTCTTCGGCTCTGGCTCTGTCTGTCCTTCTGCTCTGGCTCCTCTTCTTCGGCTCTGGCTCTTGTCTTCAGCTCTGGCTCCTCTTCTTCAGCTCTGCCACTGTCTGTCCTTCTGCTCTGGCTCGCTCTTTCCTGACCCTGGCACGGTCACCTAACCCTGTCTGTCCTACATACAGTATCTTACCTTTGCTGTCCCTTACACAACCTCCTGTCCCTGGGTCTGCACAGCAAGCAGACTCCAACTCCTGCTAGTTAACTCACTCTTTTATCCTGCCCATGGCTGTGAGGGCAAGGCTGTTCCCACTCTGGGATAATTAACACAGCTGTAAGATATCAGGAGGGAGACTGCCCTCAGCAGCATCTCCTTTTGTCTCCCCACAGAAGACTCGAGGGCAATGCCCAGAATCCTTCATCTTGTCCCTGGGGGGGATCTGGGGTGGGCGCACACGAGCATCCCGTGGCGATTCCAAAGCCTCTCTCCCCACAAAGGGAACGAGGCTGTCACGGCCCCGCTAACACAGGTGAGTTCGTGGTGGTTTGAGTGAGCTCAGGGTGCAGAAGGTACGGCAGGGGACAACCACAATTTGCTCAAAAAAGCAGCGCACTTTATTGAGTGCACGCAGCGCTGTGTGCGATAGAAGGAGGAGAGAGAAGGAGAGAAAAAGAAATGAAGTAAAAGAGAGAAAGAGAGGTAAAGCAAAAGAGAGGAAGAGAGAGAAAGAAAAGGGGGTACATCTACCAATGGAGAGATGGGGTCCTCGTGGTGCTCGTTGACCAATAGATGACATCTTCTTCCGTGGGGAGATCTTGAAATTGGGGCCATCTCCAGGGGTCTCTGATAGTCCTTTCCCAAGTGACAGGCAGGTGGCCAAGAGGTGAGCTCAGCACCAGCAGGTGCGCTGAGAGCAGGGCCAAGTGCTCTGGTGCTCAGAGCAAATGTCCACTCAGGGAACGGGACAGGGCGAGCACAGGACTGACCAGTCCAAAACCAGCCCAAAAACCAGTCCATGGTGACGTGCCCATTGTCTGCACTGGGTTCCCATGGAGATGCAAAGGTCCAGCGAGTGTGCACCTGCAGGCTGCAAACATCCCACCTCAGCCAGGCCAGAACTCCTGTCCTGGGGTCCCAGGCCCCAGTCTCAGTCCTTTTTGGGGTCAATGATGGTGAGGCAGATGAGGAACTTGGGGACTTCTCTTACAGAGGCTCGTTTCCTTCCCCTCACAGCCAGAGCTGCTCCGGGAGCCCTTCCAGGGCTGCCTCGGCCGCTCTGGGCGGCTCCAGCTGCTCCCTGTCCAAGGAAAGGGATGAGGCTCTCACCACGAGTGCTTCAAGGGCCTGGGCTCTCAGGGCTTTTTTTTATTTATTTACCAAAAAAAGGGGGGGAAAAGTTGCTCTTGAAGCAGGCAGAGGAGGCTGGAGCAGAAGTGTCTTGGCTGAGTTATGTTCTCCCCTTGTGGTTTGATCTCCATTAAAGGAGCATAAATCCGGGCGGGCCGGGCTCCGCAGGGGTCAGGGCTCCGCGCTGCCCCCGGCAATGGCCCGGCTGTTCACCCTGCAACCCGGGGGGCTCCCGGGGACCAGGGCTCGGGGGGGAACCCAGGGACAGACCCTCGGGGGGCTCCCAGGGACAGACCCTCAGGGGGCTGCCAGGGACCAGCCCTTGGGGGGCTCCCAGGGACTGGGGCTCCCAGGGACCGACCGTCAGGGGGCTGCCAGGGACCGACCCTCGCGGGGCTCCCAGGAACCGGGGCTCCCAGGGACAGACCCTCGGGGGGGCTCCCAGGGACTGGCCATCGAGGGGCTCCCAGGGACCAGCCCTCGGGGGCGTTCCCAAGGACAGACCCTTGGGGGGCTCCCAGGGACAGACCCTGGGGGGGCTCCCAGGTACTGGGGCTCCCAGGAACTGGGGCTCCCAGGGACAGACCCTCGGGGGGCTCCCAGGGACTGACCCTCGGGGGGGAACCCAGGGACTGACCCTTGGGGGGGCTCCCAGGGACAGACCCTCAGGGGGCTGCCAGGGACCAGCCCTTGGGGGGCTCCCAGGGACTGGGGCTCCCAGGAACCAGGGCTCCCAGGAACCGACCGTCAGGGGGCTGCCAGGGACAGACCCTTGGGGGGCTCCCAAGTGACAGACCCTCGGGGGGGCTCCCAAGGACCAGCCCTTGGGGGGCTCCCAGGGACAGACCCTTGGGGGGCTCCCAGGGACTGACCCTCGGGGGGGTTCCCAAGTGACAGACCCTTGGGGGGCTCCCAGGGACCAGCCCTCGGGGGGCTCCCAGGTACTGGGGCTCCCAGGAACCGGGGCTCCCAGGGACAGACCCTCGGGGGGGCTCCCAGGGACTGGCCATCGAGGGGCTCCCAGGGACCAGCCCTCGGGGGCGTTCCCAAGGACAGACCCTTGGGGGGCTCCCAGGAACCAGGGCTCTCAGGGACCAATCCCCGGGGGGCTCCCAGGGACAAACCCTCGGGGGGCTCCCAGAGACAGACCCTTGGGGGGCTCCCAGGGACAGACCCTTGGGGGGGCTCCCAGGGACTGGGGCTCCCAGGGACAGACCCTCGGGGGGGCTCCCAGGAACCAGGGCTCTCAGGGACCAATCCCCGGGGGGCTCCCAGGGACAGACCCTCGGGGGGGCTCCCAGGGACAGACCCTTGGGGGGCTCCCAGAGACAGACCCTTGGGGGGCTCCCAGGGACTGGGGCTCCCGGGGACAGACCCTCAGGGGGCTCCCAGAGACAGACCCTCGGGGGGCTCCCAGGGACAGACCCTTGGGGGGCTCCCAGGGACAGACCCTTGGGGGCCTCCCAAGTGACAGACCCTCAGGGGGCTCCCAGGGACAGACCCTTGGGGGGCTCCCAGGGACAGACCCTCGGGGGGCTCCCAGGGACAGACCCTTGGGGGGCTCCCAGGGACAGACCCTCAGGGGGCTCCCAGGGACAGACCCTTGGGGGGCTCCCAAGTGACAGACCCTCGGGGGGGCTCCCAAGGACCAGCCCTTGGGGGGCTCCCAGGGACAGACCCTGGGGGGGCTCCCAGGTACTGGGGCTCCCAGGAACCGGGTCTCCCAGGGACAGACCCTTGGGGGGCTCCCAGGAACCAGGGCTCTCAGGGACCAATCCCCGGGGGGCTCCCAGAGACAAACCCTCGGGGGGCTCCCAGGGACTGGGGCTCCCAGGGACAGACCCTTGGGGGGCTCCCAGGGACAGACCCTTGGGGGGCTCTCAGGGACTGGGGCTCCCAGGAACCAGGGCTCCCAGGGACCGACCGTCAGGGGGCTGCCAGGGACAGACCCTCGGGGGGCTCCCAGGGACAGACCCTCAGGGGGCTGCCAGGGACAGACCCTTGGGGGGCTCCCAGGGACAGACCCTTGGGGGGCTCCCAGGAACCAGGGCTCTCAGGGACCAATCCCCGGGGGGCTCCCAGGGACAAACCCTCGGGGGGCTCCCAGGGACAGACCCTGGGGGGGCTCCCAGGTACTGGGGCTCCCAGGAACCAGTGCTCCCAGAGACAGACCATCAGGGGGCTCCCAGGAACCGGGTCTCCCAGGGACAGACCCTTGGGGGGCTCCCAGGGACCAGGGCTCGGGGGGCTCCCAGGGACAGACCCTTGGGGGGCTCTTGGAAGGGAAAAAAAAAAAAAAGATGAAAATCGGTGTTTTTTTGCCCTTATTCTCTCCTGTCCCAGCCCGGCCATCTCTCTGCTTTTGGTTCTGCCTGTGCGCTGCAGAAATCCTGAGATCCAACCAGGGCAGGGCGCTTTGAAATGATGAGAGTTATTAACAGAGCCACAGAGAAATGATGAGAATTATTAACAGAGCCACAGAGAAATAATCAGAATTAACAAACAGGCCCCGAAAGGCTGGATTGGCTTGGGCTCTGCGAGTCCTGATATGGTTTGGGGTGGCAGGGAGCTCAAATCCCACCCAGTGCCACCCCTGCCCTGGCAGGGACACCTCCCACTGTCCCAGGCTGCTCCCAGCCCCAATGGGCATGGGATGGGATGGGATGGGATCTGTGAGATGGGATCTGTGGGATGGGATCTGTGGGATGGGATGGGATGGGATGGGATGGGATGGGATGGGATGGGATGGGATGGGATGGGAACAGTGGGATGGGATGGGATGGGATGGGATGGGATGGGATCAGTGGGATGGGATGGGATGGGATCAGTGGGATGGGATGGGATGGGATGGGATGGGATCAGTGGGATCCATGGGATGGGATCCATGGGATGGGATCCATGGCCTTGGGCACTGCCAGGGATCCAGGGGCAGCCACAGCTGCTCTGGGCACCCTGGGCCAGGGCCTCTCATCCCTGGGCAGCATTTTCCCTTAATCCAGGCCAGGCCAGGTTGGATGGGGCTTGGAACAACCTGGCCCTGGGGAAGGTGTCCCTGCCCATGGAACAAAATGACTTTTGAAGGTCCCTCCCCACCCAGCACGTCCTGGGGTTCAATGATTTTTTTTGTTCATATTGGTTAGGAGTTAATGTGGGGACACATTATGGATTTTAGGCTTCAAATACATGTGGGATTGAAAAATAGAAATAGAAATAGAAATAAAAATTAAAAATAAAATAAAACATAAAATAAAATAAAATAAAATAAAATAAAATAAAATAAAATAAAATAAAATAAAATAAAAGACATCAGGCTGCCCAGGGAGCTTTGCAGTGCCCAGCCCTGGAGGTGTCCCCTGGAGGTGGCACTCAGTGCTCTGGGCTGGGGACAAGGTGGGCACGGGGCACAGCTGGGACTGCCTGGCCTGGGAGGGCTTTGCCAGCCCCAGGGATTTTGGGATTTTGGGACCCAAACCCCCCAAAAAGCCGGGAGGGGCCGATGCCGGGGGCACAGCAGCAGCCACCCCTGACTTTGGGGTGCAGCCCCTGGGTAATTCCACCCCATCCCACAGCCAGAGGGGACTTTTCCCCCTGGAGCTGTGTCCCCAGGGAGGCAGAGCAGCCCCACCAGAGCCAGCCGGGCTGGGTTTTGGGGGTTCTTCGAGCTCCTCTGCTCTCCAGCAGCGCCCTGAAACCGCAGAGCTCCAGCACCAAAGGCTCCAGGAGGGGGAAAGCTCCTTGTGCAGCCTCCTCCCGCTGCCTCCTCCCGGCGCGGGGCTGCGGGATGGGCGGAATTATCCTCCCTTCATTGTGCTGAATATCTGGGAAGCCTCTTCACAAGGCTCCGCTTGATAGGTGGCTCTTGTCGGGAGGAAATTTATGGCCCGGTACTTCCTCGGCGAGACTTCCCACGTCGAATTGTTGAACATCACTGACCCTGCTGCCCGACACGAGGGGGTGGGGGGGGGGGGGGGGGGGGGGGAACTTTAACACCCAGATTGTCTGGTAACTGTGGAAGGCGCAAAAATCCAGAAGAACAAGCGGCATGACATCCCATTGGAGATGGCAGAGGGGGGTCAGGGGGAGGCCCGCGGCAGCCGTGTGAGCCGCAGTGTTTTCGGTGCAGTTTGTTTTTTGATTAGTGCAGTTCATGACCGGGCCATCCCACCTGAATGACAATCAGCGCGATTCACGGCGGGCCGGGAGAGGAGAGGAGAGGGCAGGGCCGCCCGCCGTGCCGCCCATATGGAGCCGGCCCTGGGAAGAGCCGAACCTTCCCCAGCCCAGATGGTTCGGCTTTGACGGCTCTGGCACGGCCCCAGCCAGGGGATGGGATCGGCAGCGGCGGCAGCCCCAGCCCCCCGAGCATCCCCCGCTCCTCCTCCTCCTCCTCCTCCTCCCCCTGCCCTGCTGGCCGCTCCCGTACCGATGGAAACAAAGGCACGGCAGCCTTGGGGGGCGGGATAACGGGATCGGTGGGATCCGGGGGGTGATGGGGTAAGGGGATCCGTGGGATAATGGGATCCATGAAATCCATGGGATCCGTGGGATCTGGGAGGTGATGGGGTAATGGGATCTGTGGGATCCATGGGATGCATGGGATCCGTGGGATGGGATGTGATGGGATCCATGGGGTGGGATCAATAGGATGGGATGGGATCAGTGGGATGGGATGGGATCCATGGGATGGGATCAGTAGGATGGGATCAGTGGGATGGGATGGGATCAATGGGATCCATAGGATGGGATGGGGTAGGATCGGTGGGATTGGATGGGGTGGGATCCATGGGATGGGATTGATGGGATGGGATCAATGGGATGGGATGGGATCAGTGGGATCAGATCAGTGGGATGGGATGGGATCAGTGGGATGGGATCAGTGGGATGGGATGAGCTGGGATGTGATCAATGGGATCCATAGGATGGGATGGGGTGGGATGGGGTGGGATCAGTGGGATCGATGGGATGGGATCCATGGAATGGGATCAGTGGAATGGGATGAGCTGGGATGGGATCAGTGGGATCCATAGGATGGGATGGGGTTGATGGGATGGGATTGGATCCATGGGATCCATGGGATGGGATGGGGTTGATGGGATGGGATTGGATCCATGGGATCCATGGGATGGGATGGGATGGGATGGGATGGGATGGGATGGGATGGGATGGGATGGGATGGGATGGGATGGGATTGGATAGGATGGGATTGACCGCTGAGCCATTAGAACCAGGCTCTGCCCCCACTGCAATTGGGGTTTTGCCTGAATTTTTTTTATTGTGTGGGACTTTTTTTTTTTTTTTTTTCCCTTTTCCCTGATGCTGTCTTTGCCTCCCAGAGAGCAGGGGAGCAGTGGGGAGGGCAGAGCCGTGCCGTGGGGGAGAGGAGGTGAAGCCCTTTGGGTTTTGGGGACAGGGAGCTGCTGCCTGGACCCTCCTGCTGCTTCAGGAGGGAAATTTCCCCCCGTGCTGACAGTTCCAGCCACCACGGACAGGAGGAATTTCTCAGGGTAAATCCCGGGAGCCCTGAGGCTGGAAAAGCCCAGGCAGCCCCAGCTGTGCCCACCTTGTCCCCAGCCCAGAGCACTGAGTGCCACCTCCAGGGGACACCTCCAGGGCTGGGCACTGCAAAGCTCCCTGGGCAGCCCCTGCCAAGGCCTGAGCACCCTTTCCATGGGGAAATTCCTGCTGCTGGCCCAGCTGAGCCTCCCCTGGCCCAGCCTGAGGCCGTTCCCTCTCCTCCTGTCCCTGTGCCCTGGGAGCAGAGCCCGACCCCCCCGGCTGTCCCCTCCTGGCAGGAGCTGTGCAGAGCCACCAGGGCCCCCCTGAGCCTCCTTTGCTCCAGGCTCAGCCCCTTCCCAGCTCCCTCAGCCCCTCCTGGGGCTCCAGACCCTTCCCAGCTCATCCCAGAATCCCCAAATCCCTGGGGCTGGCAAAGCCCTCCCAGGCCAGGCGGCCCCAGCTGTGCCCCGTGCCCACCTTGTCCCCAGCCCAGAGCACTGAGTGCCACCTCCAGGGGACACCTCCAGGGCTGGGCACTCCACCACGCTGAGACAATCACAACAAGCAGCAGCTGCAAGAGCCAGAGTGACACCTGAGAGATGAACAAAATTCAGCTGCCAAGAGCCAAGGTGAAGCTGGGCAGGGTGGTTTGCTCCTCCTTTTGTTTCCATGTCACTGCCAGGATGGTTCTGGTGCTCTGCTGTGAGGGAGGAGTGGGTGCTGCCCCAGGGGGGTGGGACAAGGAGCCTTTCTGTGCCCAGCACAGGGTTTGCTTCCCACCCCAGCAATCCCAGATTTCCCCAGGGCATTGCAACGGGACAACTCACTGACAAACTGAAATCATTCTCCATTTCTGTCCTCTCTGATCACCTCCTGCTCCCTGTGAGCCTGGGGGTGTGGGGACACCCAGAGCTCTGGGAGCCCCTTCCAGGCACGGTGCTCCACGGGGCAATTAAGAGATGACCCCTCAATTATTTTTACTTTTACCCCAACACCCAACCCCCCCTGGCCCGCAAGGCCACTTTTCTCTCCAATCACCAAACCCCACCCAGCCCATGGAGAAGAAGGTGGAAAAGAAGGGCTCAGCCTCTGCCCTGAGCCCTCCACCCTGCTTTCTGTCTGTTCCTGCCTTCTCAACCCTTCAGCTGGGAGTTTGGCCCCCTGTGCTGTCACACACTTCCATGCCAAGCCCAGCCCCACAATCCCAGCGCTGCCCCTCAATTTTGGGAGCCTCCTGCAGGGCCTCAGGTGGGATGCAGGGTTTGCTTGGGGCTCAGTGCCTGGCAGCACAGGGAGCTGCAATCCTCACTGCCCAGGGCTCCAGCAGCTCAGAGCCAGACCTTGCTCCCCATTGCTGACAAACGCTGGGGTTTGCCCCAGGTGTGCCCTCGGTGCAGCTCCAGGAGAGGAGGGATGGAGAAAACCCTCAGGTGTGGGGGGCACAGAGCCCTCAGGTGTGGGGGGCACAGAACTCTCAGGTGTGATGGGACAGGACCCTCAGGTGTGGGTGCACAGAACCTTCAGGTGTGGGAGCACAGAGCCCTCAGGTGTGGGTGCACAGAACCTTCAGGTGTGGGAGCACAGAGCCCTCAGGTGATGGGCACAGAACCCTCAGCTGTGGGGGGCAATGAACCCTCAGGTGTGATGGGCACAGAGCTCTCAGGTGTGGGGGGCACAGAGCCCTCAGGTGTGATGGGCACAGAGCCCTCAGGTGATGGGCACAGAGCCCTCAGGTGTGATGGGACAGGACCCTCAGGTGTGGGGGGCACAGAACCCTCAGGTGTGGGGGCACAGAACCCTCAGGTGTGGGGGCACAGAGCCCTCAGGTGATGGGCACAGAACCCTCAGGTGTGGGGGCACAGAGCCCTCAGGTGTGGGGGCACAGAGCCCTCAGGTGTGATGGGACAGGACCCTCAGGTGTGATGGGCACAGAACCCTCAGGTGTGGGGGCACAGAGCCCTCAGGTGTGGGGCCCAGAGCCCTCAGGTGTGGGGGGCACAGAGCCCTCAGGTGTGGGGGGCACAGAACCCTCAGGTGATGGGCACAGAACCCTCAGGTGTGATGGGCCCAGAACCCTCAGGTGATGGGCACAGAACCCTCAGGTGTGGGGCCCAGAGCCCTCAGGTGTGGGGGGCACAGAGCCCTCAGGTGTGGGGGGCACAGAACCCTCAGGTGATGGGCACAGAACCCTCAGGTGTGGGGGCACAGAACCCTCAGGTGATGGGCACAGAACCCTCAGGTGTGGGGGCACAGAGCCCTCAGGTGTGGGGGGCACAGAGCCCTCAGGTGTGGGGGGCACAGAGCCCTCAGGTGTGGGGGCACAGAGCCCTCAGGTGTGGGGGGCACAGAGCCCTCAGGTGTGGGGGGCACAGAGCCCTCAGGTGTGGGGGCACAGAGCCCTCAGGTGTGGGGGGCACAGAGCCCTCAGGTGTGGGGGGCACAGAGCCCTCAGGTGTGGGGGCACAGAGCCCTCAGGTGTGGGGGGCACAGAGCCCTCAGGTGTGGGGGGCACAGAGCCCTCAGGTGTGGGGGCACAGAGCCCTCAGGTGTGGGGGCACAGAACCCTCAGGTGTGGGGGCACAGAACCCTCAGGTGTGGGGGCACAGAGCCCTCAGGTGTGGGGGGCACAGAGCCCTCAGGTGTGGGGGCACAGAGCCCTCAGGTGTGGGGGGCACAGAGCTCTCAGGTGTGATGGGCACAGAGCCCTCAGGTGTGGGGGCACAGAGCTCTCAGGTGTGATGGGCACAGAGCCCTCAGGTGTGGGGGGCACAGAGCCCTCAGGTGTGGGGGCACAGAGCCCTCAGGTGTGGGGGAAGGTGCTCTGCAGGATCCCTCAGGAGATGCTGCAGGTGCCCAGGAACCTCCAGGCAGTGCTGAGGGTGGATTGATGCCTTAAGTTTCACTTTCGTATTTTCTAATTTCTGTCCTGCATTTTATAAGATATAATTCTATATATAATCTTGTATATTATTCTGTGTATAATTCTGTATATAATTTTTTATAAATTCCTGTGTATAATTCTATATGTAATTCTGTATATAATTCTGTATATAATCCTGTGTATTATGTAATTCTATGTATAATTCTATATATAATTCTGTATATAATTCTTTATAAATTCCTGTGTATAATTCTATATATAATTCTATATATAATTCTGAGTATAATTCTGTGTATAATCCTGTGCATAATTCTGTGTATAATTCTGTATATAATTCTGTATATAATCCTGTGTATAATTCTATATATAATTCTGTATATAATTCTGTGTATAATTCTGTATATAATCGTGTGTATAATTCTATAATTCTGTATATAATTCTGTGTATAATCCTGTATATAATTCTATATATAATTCTGTGTATAATTCTATGTATAATTCTATATATAATTCTGTATATAATTCTTCATAAATTCCTGTGTATAATTCTATATATAATTCTATATATAATTCTGTGTATAACTCTGTGTATAATCCTGTGTATAATTCTGTACATATAGTTCATGTACACATAATTCACTCATATTATGAATTATGTAATATACATAATATATTATATACGTTATGATCTACATAATGATTGTACATGTATTCTGTGTGTATAATTCAGTATATAACTCTGAACTTCATATGAAGTGTCGGCCAGTTCTCCTCACAGCTCAGTCAGACAGGACAATCCTTTTCCAGCCCCAGAAGCAAGGACACCGCTGCAGCTTCAGGTGTAATTAAAAAAGTGCAAACAGCAGCAAATTGAGAGCAAACTGGGGGGGATGGGACTGCACAACCTGAAGCTGTAATTGGCCAATTAACCCAAATATAAATAGATAAACAACCTAAAATTTATGAAAGTGGGAAAACTGATGACCAGGTGTCCATCTGGGGTGTAGCCCAGGCCGGGCTCTTGCACTGCCCAAGGTGTAGCCTTTGAAGGCTTTATTATCCTTTAAATTATTATTTATTTTCTTAATTATTTATTTTAATCTATTTTTATTTTTATTTTTGTTTTTTAAATTTTAATTTTTATTTTAATTTTATTTTTTTACATTTTAATTTTATCTTTTATTTTAATTTTTAATTTTAATTTTAATTTTAGTTTTAATTTTTATTTTTTAAATTTTAATTTTTATTTATTTTTATTTTTATTTTTTAAATTTTAATTTTATCTTTTATTTTAATTTTTAATTTTAATTTTAATTTTAGTTTTAATTTTTATTTTAATTTAGTTTTAGTTTTAGTTTTAAGTTTTCATTTTCATTTTCATTTTCATTTTCGTTTTAGTTTTAGTTTTAATTTTAATTTTGATTTTAATTTTAATTTTAGTTTTAATTTTTATTTTTTAAATTTTAATTTTTATTTATTTTTATTTTTATTTTTTAATTTTTAATTTTATCTTTTATTTTAATTTTTAATTTTTATTTTAATTTTAATTTTAATTTTAATTTCAATTTTTAATTCTAATTATTTCATTGTTACCCTTTTAATAAACCTCCCCCACTCTATTCCTTTAACTCTCGAAGTCACCTCTCGAGGCATCAGCACCCGGTGAGCTCAGCCCAGCCCAGCCCAGCCGGGCACCGCGCAGGGAAATCCCGGCCGGAGCCGCTCCCGGGGAGCTCCCAGGCGGTGAGGAACGAACGAATGAATGAATGAACGAAGCTCCTGACCTTTCCTGCGGGGCCACAAAGGCCGCGCTGCCGCCGGGAGCTGCGCATTCCCCCGCGGTTGCCCGGAGACCCCGGAGCATCCCCGTCCCCGCCGCGCTCCAGATGTTCTGTGCGCCGCTCCGGGCCCGCAGGGGTTAAGACCTTGTCCCCTCTTCTGTCCCTACTTAGCGGGATGGCTCTTGAGTGCTCGTGTTGGAGTGACCTGTCACCGCCGCACTCCAGCCTTTTGTCCCGGGAGATTGGCCTTCCTCTCCTGGCCTGAGAGGGTCGGGGCTGTCCTGGGAGCCCGCCGAGGGCCGGGGAGCGTGGATGTCACATGAAGAACTCACACCCATCTCGGGTTGAACCCTGTTGGGGAGGATGAAGTAGCTTGGCCTTGTAGAGATAATTTAATAGTAAAAGATTCTAAAACTATGAAACCCACAAGAGGGATAGAATTAAAAGCAAAGTTTGAGCTGTAAGCATGGACAGGAAGAAGGTGATTAAGCAGCTGAAAGGCCTTGGCTGGGTGGGTCAGTGACACCCTTGCCAAGACAAAAGGATGAATGAAAGGCTGCACCTTCTCAGGTATCAGGGATAAGGTGGTTTCACAGGTTTTGGTATGTAGAGTAGTATTGTAATGTTGTAGCTCCCATAGGCTGTATGTAGATTCTGTAGGTTTTGTATCTTGAGGTGATTGGTTAATGTTCATTAGCATATTCACGATAGAAAGGGTTAAAATGGAATGGAACAGAGAGTTCCCCCTCTTTGCGTGCCTTCCCTCGGACCCTCTTGGACTTTGCACTGGATCCCTGGACTCTTCCCCAGTCAGGCTGCATTGCCACGACCAATAAACCACGTGTTCTAGAGTGTCCTGATCTTCAGGTCATCTCTCTCGCCAGACTGCAAGCGTCTTTTCTAATAGAACCCGAGATTCGGGTGGGTTTTGTCCTTTGCCCTCTGAAAAGCCCCCAGCTGAATGCAGGAGCAACACGGAGCCTTCAGATGTTGCCATGCTCTCGTGCCTGCCTGTTTTGGTTTTGGGAATTCTATTCTCAGGCACGATTTTGATGCACAAGGTCATGTTCTGTAAACTACCAAAGCTCCCACATCTGTTCCCAGAGGAGGGGCTTCGGTGATGGTCTCTGGAAAATGACCAGTGGTTCCCAAGGGTCCCACCTCTGGGGTGGGCACATCTGTAAATGTACAAAAGGAGTCAGAAAAATAAAGGAGGGGTCTCTTGCTTGCAAGAGCTCCATGCAGCCTCATTGATGCACTCCCTGCCTCGTTCCTGAGTGTCCCCTCACCAGTTATATTCAGATGTTCTTTTTTCAAGTTTTCTCTCTTTATTTTATCTTATCTTGTCCTTTTTTCTCTGTGCCCGGCCAAGGTTTGAACAGCACGGGCAGCAGGTGACGACTCCTGACCCTGATGTGGGCTCATCCTTTTTTGTACAGATAATTACCTACAGATTATTTACAATTACACACCAATATCTACACTCTACACCAAACAGGTGTCTTCTACACTGACCCAACCCCTCTAAAGCTGCTTGGTGCCACCGTCACTGCAGAAGATGGAGAAGAAGGAGGAGGAGAAGAAGAAGAAGAAGAAGAAGAAGAAGAAGAAAAAGAAGAAGAAGAAGATGGAGAAGAAGGAGAAGAAGAAGAAGAAGAAGAAGAAGAAGAAGAAGAAGAAGAAGAAGAAGAAGAAGAAGAAGAAGAAGAAGAAGAAAAAGAAGAAGAAGAAGAAGATGGAGAAGAAGGAGAAGAAGGAGAAGAAGAAGAAGAAGAAGAAGAAGATGGAGAAGAAGAAGGAGAAGACTCCAGGGCACCACCCAGAATCCTCCATCTTGTCACCACTCACCCCTGTTCTAAAAACCCAAATGTGACAAACTGCACTACTTTTTATCACACTTTGTGGCTTGCAATTCCTCTCTTAATGTTGGAAGGCTCTCCCATGGACTGAAATCAAAGCCCTTTGCCTTTCTGGGCTCTGTGCCAGGGTCTGCAACCCCCCTGTGCAGACCCCAGACCCCCCTGTGCAGACCCCAGACCCCCTGTGCAGACCCCAGACCCCCCTGTGCAGACCCCAGACCCCCTGTACAGACCCCAAACCCCCTGTACAGGTTTTAAATTTTGCTGTGCAGGTTCCTGTCTGTCCAGGGTATCCAAAGGAATGCCCTGCACTCCCACACACCCACACCATGCAATGTTCGAGGCAGAAAAGGGGCACTTTATTTACAGATTCAACATTTATCCAATTCCAGCAGTGACCAGGGATTGGAGGAAGAAAATCTTCCTCTCCAACCACACTGGGCAACCCAACAGCCCATCAACAGCCTCCTCCTTATGAGGAGAACGTAAACCTTGTTGGATTTTACAATAGCAGAAAAGGTTATTTATATAAAATTGTACCTGACTCCAAAACACAGAAGGCTGAAAATAAAACTTCACCAAACTCCTTAAAGGGAAGAGAGGAGAATGGCAAAAGGAGAACGTGGTAAAGAGCACAGTGACACAGGCTCGTGTGGCACAGGACATAAAGAATTCACACCCACACCGTGTGATGTTCGAGGTAGAAAAGAGGAGGTTTATTTACAGATGCAACATTTATAGAATTCCACCAGTGAGCATGGATTGGAGGAAGAAAATCTTCCTCTCCAACCACACTGGGCAACCCAACAGCCCATCAGCAGCCTCCTCCTTATGAGGAGAACGTAAACCTTGTTGGATTTTACAATAACAAAAAAGGGTATTTATATAAAATTGTACCTGACTCCAAAACACAGAAGCCTGAAAATAAAACTTTACCAAACTCCTTAAAGGGAAGAGAGGAGAACGGCAAAAAACCCAGACAACACAGGGAGGGAGAGCTGCTCCTCCAGGAGGGGCTGGTGATGCCTCGCTGTCCCTTGGTGGTGAAAGATATAAGGACACAATAATTGATTGCTAATGAGATAAACCTTTATTAAAGCCAGGAGCCGAAGCGAGCAGCGCGCTGGGAAAGCTGAAGTGCACAAGCCTCAGCTCATGCTCCACCCACAGCTTTTGGGGTTTTCCCCACAATTTCCCATTTTTATCACTTTTGGGTTACACACACCCCTTGGTCCCTCCCCAGTCCGTGTTTTCCCCACAATTTCCCATTTTTATCACTTTTTGGGTTACTCACTCCCCTCAGTCTCTCCCCAGTCCGTGTTTTCCCCAAAATTTCCCATTTTTATAACTTTTTGGGTTACACACACCCCCTGGTCCCTCCCCAGTCCGTGTTTTCCCCACAGTTTCCCATTTGTATCACTTTTTTTGGTTACTCACTCCCCTCAGTCTCTGCCCAGTCCACGTTTTCCCCACAATTTCCCCACAATTTCCCATTTTTATCACTTTTTGGGTTACACCCCTTGGTCCCTCCCCAGTCCACGTTTTCCCCACAATTTCCCATTTTTATGCCTTTTTGGTTACACACACCCCTTGGTCCCTCCCCAGTCCATGTTTTCCCCACAATTTCCCATTTTTATAACTTTTTGGGTTACACACACCCCTTGGTCCCTCCCCAGTCCATGTTTTCCCCAAAATTTCCCATTTTTATAACTTTTTAGGTTACACACACCCCTTGGTTCCTCCCCAGTCCATGTTTTCTGCACAATTTCCCATTTTTATCACTTTTTGGGTTACTCACTCCCCTTGCTCCCTCCCCAGTCCATGTTTTTCCTGTAGTTTCCCATTTTTTTAACTTTCTGGGTTACACACACCCCTTGGTCCCTCCCCAGTCCATGTTCCCCGCCCCCAGTTTCCCATTTTTTTAACTTTTTGGGTTACACACTCCCCTTGGTCCCTCCCCAGTCTGTGTTTTCCCAAATTTGGTCACAGTTGAGTCTCCAATTCCAGGAGTCTGGGGTCTCCTGCCCTCTCAGGGTGGTCGGTGGATGAAGTCTCTCCTCTTCCTCACAGCACATCCCTGGGAACCTTCCACTGTGGTCACCATGGTTTCACCAAATCTCCCCTTTTCTCCCTTTTTTCATCTCTTATGATCCAAAGTTGCATTATCCTGCACCAAGGCCAGGCTCTCTTCAACTTCATTACTTCTGTGGTTTCTGCAACTTGCAGTTATTGCTTAATAGCTCCTACCTATTTATAATTATTAGCTGTAACATTTAACACAAATTATCTAAATCATTCATTTCACCTGTAACAGTGGTCACCAGAAACCTGATGCCTTGGGAAGGCTGAGCTAGAACAGAGGCTGGACAGAGCTCAGAGAATAAAGCAGAGATTTATTAAAATACACCTTGGGCAGGACAAGAGTCTGGTAGGGCTATACCCAAGGTGGACCCAAAATGGACACAAAATGGACACAAAATGGACACAAAATGGTCACAAAATGGTCACAAAATGGACCCAAAATGGACCCAAAATGGACACAAAATGGACACACAATGGACACAAAATGGTCACAAAATGGACCCAAAATGGACACAAAATGGACCCAAAATGGACACAAAATGGTCACAAAATGGACACAAAATGGTCATAAAATGGTCATAAAATGGTCACAAAATGATCATAAAATGGTCACAAAATGGACACAAAGTGGACACAAAATGGTCATAAAATGGTCACAAAATGGACACAAACTGGACCGAAAATGGTCACAAAATGGACCCAAAATGGACCCAAAATGGACACAAAAAGGACACAAAATGGACACAAAATGGTCATAAAATGGTCACAAAATGGACACAAAATGGACGCAAAATGGTCACAAAATGGACCCAAAATGGACACAAAATGGATCCAAAATGGACCCAAAATGGTCACAAAATGGACCCAAAATGGACACAAAATGGACCCAAAATGGTCACAAAATGGACACAAAGTGGACTCAAAATGGTCACAGAATGGACACAAAATGGACCCAAAATGGACCCAAAATGGATCCAAAATGGACCCAAAATGGTCACAAAATGGACCCAAAATGGACACAAAATGGACCCAAAATGGTCACAAAATGGACACAAAGTGGACTCAAAATGGTCACAGAATGGACACAAAATGGACACAAAATGGTCATAAAATGGTCACAAAATGGACACAAAATGGATCTAAAATGGTCACAAAATGGACCCAAAATGGACACAAAATGGTCACAAAATGGACACAAAATGGTCACAAAATGGTCACAAAATGGACACAAAATGGACCCAAAATGGACACGAAATGGACCCAAAATGGTCACAAAATGGACTCAAAATGGACCCAAAATGGTCACAAAATGGACGCAAAATGGACCCAAAATGGTCACAAAATGGACACAAAATGGACCCAAAATGGATCCAAAATGGACCCGAAATGGACCCGAAATGGACACGAAATGGACACGAAATGGACCCAAAATGGTCACAAAATGGACCCAAAATGGTCACAAAATGGACACAAAATGGACACAAAATGGACACAAAATGGTCACAAAATGGACACAAAATGGACCCAAAATGGATCCAAAATGGTCACAAAATGGACACAAAATGGTCACAAAATGGACCCAAAATGGACACGAAATGGACCCAAAATGGACACGAAATGGACACGAAATGGACACGAAATGGACCCAAAATGGACACGAAATGGACCCAAAATGGACCCAAAACGATCACAAAATAGACCCAATGGATCCTGGGAGCAGCAGCAAGGCCACCAGAGCCTTAAAATAAACCCCCCTGGGAGTGGGGAGCTGCCATCCCTGCTCCTGCTGCCACCAACCTTCCAGCTCAAACCTGCCCAGGGACATCCCAGCCAGGGAGGAACAGAGCCCACAGCTCTGGCTGCCAGGGGACAGCAAGGAGTTTTCCCCTTTTCTTTGCCAGTTGCTGAAGTATCAGAGTGGTGCCACTTGGGGTGGAGGTTTGGAAGATGCCTGTTGGACACGAAAGAAAGACACGGACTCGTGATTTCAGAAGGCTGATGCTCCCAAAAGGAGCTGGTTTATTCTCAGAACTTATTTTTATACTTTTTTACAATGTGCCCACCTAAGAGGCGGGATCCTTTGAACCATTGGTCACACCAAGGGTCAACAAGCAAAGTCCCTCCTTAGGAGAGAAATGTGAAAAACAAGAGAGTTTAAAAAGTGTGACCTTGTTTACCAGTTTTGGATCCTGGGAAAGAACTTGAGAAAACCCAAACATGACAGGCAGTGACTACAGATGGGAAAAGGGGGCGAAATTAACTGGGAGAATTACCTGTTAAAATTACCTGTTTTGTCCTTTTCAGGCCGCTGATTTGGGTCAATTTTGGGAATGTGAAGGGTGGAATTTCGGTGTAAGCACCAAATGGAGCAGCAGCTTCAGCCCTGGTGTCGCTGTTGGACATGAAGGAAAGACACGGACTCGTGATTTCAGAAGGCTGATGCTCCCAAAAGGGGCTGGTTTATTCTCAGAAGCTGTTTTTATACCTTTTTACAATGTGCCCACCTAAGAGGTGGGATCCTTTGAACCATTGGTCACACCAAGGGTCAGCAAGCAAAGTCCCTCCTGAGGAGAGAAATGTGAAAAACAAGAGAGTTTAGAAAGTGTGACCTTGTTTAGCAGTTTGGGTCCCTGGGAAAGAACTTGAGAAAACTCAAACATGACAGGCAGTGACTACACCCATGAATTTTTGGGGCAGGTGGGAGTGGCAGAGCCCCCTCAGTCCCAGCCTTTGGTGGGATGGGATGGGATGGGATGGGATGGGATGGGATGGGATGGGGATGGGGATGGGATGGGATGGGATGGGGATGGGGATGGGATGGGATGGGATGGGATGGGATGGGAACCCTGTGCCAGGGCCTGCCCACCCTGCCAGGGAGGAAATTTTTCCTAATATCTGATCTAAACCTGAAATTTTTCAGTTTGAGGCCATTCCCTGGGTGCTGTCCCTCCAGCCCTTGGCAATTGTCTCTCTCCATCTTTCCTGGGGCTCCTTCAGGCCCTGCAAGGCCACCCTGAGCTCAGCCCAAAGCTTCTCCTCTCCAGGCTGAACAATCCCAGCTGTGCCAGCCTTTCCTCCCAGCAGAGCTGCTCCATCCCTCTGCTCATCCTGCTGCCTCCCCTGGGCTCTCCCCAGCAGCTCCTGTGGAACGTGTGGGAGCAGGAAGGTGCTGCCTGGAGCTCCCCAGCCCAGCCAGAGCAGGGCTGCCACCCCAGGGACACCAGCAGGGCTGGGAAAGCCCCACGGTGGCACCCACGGGTGGGGCAGGGCCAGCAGAACTGGAGAAAAAAGGAGCAAAGGGACAAAAAGGAGCGAAGCAGATCAGACACTGGCCCTGCTGCTCTTCCAGTGGGGAAGGAGGGAATTGGGGATTGGGAATTGGGGATTGGGGAGTGGGGATTGGGAATTGGGAATTGGGAATTGGGAATTGGGGAGTGGGGATTGGGGATTGGGGATTGGGGATTGGAGATTGGGAATTGGGAATTGGGAATTGGGGATTGGGAATTGGGGATTGGGGATTGGGGATTGGGGATTGGGGATTGGGGATTGGAGATTGGGAATTGGGAATTGGGAAGTGGGGATTGGGAATTGGGGAGTGGATGTGGACAGAGTGACCCTGGACGTCCCTGGGCAGGGCAGGGCAGGGCAGCCTCTCTGGATCCCTGCCTGGCTCTTCTCCCTGACCCTTTTCTGTGGTCTTGGTCTGTTGGGTTTTTGGGGGTTTTTTTGTGGTTTTTTTTGGTTTTTTGTTTTTTTTTTTTGGTTGGTTTTTGTGTGTGTGTGTGTGTGTGGTTTGTTTATTTGTTTGTTTTTTGGAGTTTTTTTGTGGGTTTTTTGTGGGTTTTTTGGGTTTTTTTTTGATTTTTTTTTTTGTTTTTTTTGTGTTTTGTTGTTGTTTTTGGGTTTTATTTGTTTGTTTTTTGTGGGGTTTTTTGTGGAATTTCTTCTTCTTCTCTTTTTTTTTTTTCCCCCCCCCCCTTCTTTTCCCTTGAAAGAATTAAAAAAGTCCAGCCTCCACGAATAAATCCAACTCCTAGCTCCATCTTTATTAACCAACAGCAATTTCGGGCTAAATACAGTGAGCGCTGACACACACACACACACAAAAAAAAAAAAAAAAAAAAAAAGGCAAAAAAAAAAAAAAAAAAAAAAAAAAAAAAAAAAAAAGGCCAAAAAAAAAGCCGAGAATAGAAAATTGTTTAAGTGGCCAAAGAAAGTTTCTCCCATTGTGCTGCGAGCCAAGCTATGCCAGCTATATGTAAATGTATGCAGTGGGCTCTGTGCATGTGTCCACTTTGAAGTTGCCATCTGAATTTAATTCTGCCTTTGTGAAGAGATCAGGCCATTACGTTTAATCTCACTTAATAGTAAGAAACGCTCTTTGTTGCTTTCTATAGGCAACATATTCTGCCCCTAACATATACAGCTTGGCATTCACACTTCCCTATTAATCCCCCGATGGCTGGTAATTGCCTCAGCTCCAAGTTCTCTGTCCAATTCACAAGGGAACTGATTGCAGCCATTCTTCCCCCTATACATTAATGCCCTGTTTTGGTCCCACTCCTTTGGCTCGGTGAACCCTATCAAGCTGGCCACATTTTCTGGCCATGTGGGCGTATTGTGAGGTGTTAAATTGAATTCGGGGCTGACCCCCTAAACACCAGAATCCATTCGGGTGGCTGATTGACAAGTGGGGCTACTTTGCCACTCAAAATAAAAAAAAAAAAAAACAACAAACCCACAAAAAAAAAACCCCAAAAAAACCCCAACCCTGACATCACAAAACCCCCCCACCCAACCCAAACCCAAACCAGGCTGCTGAATATTTTTGTTCCAAGCTCTTCTGCCTGCTGCCTCTCTCTTTCCAGTTTCAGCACTGCCCTGGTAATGATTGCCCTGGTGTTGTTTCCTGGATCCTGCATGTGTCAGGCAGGGAATTTCTTTGGGAAAAGGCTCTGGGAGATGGCTTTAGTTTGCTTCAGTCTGGGAGCCTGTGCAGATTTATTTTTTTTTTCCCAAGTGTAATCAGGTGAGAGAGCTGGGGTTTGGAAAGCTCCTTTTTCTCTTATTTCTTTTTCCTTCCCAGAAGAGAGACCTAATTCCCAGTTCCTGAATTATTCCTAAGGGGCCTCAGGCTGTTGTTTTTTGGGTTGGTTTTTGGGTGTTTTTTTTCCCAGATAGGATAAAACACCCAGCTCAGGGCAGATTCCTGCAGGGAGAGGGTTGGAAGGGACACTCAGACCCTGCAGGGACAAACACCAACACTTTTGGGTCCCTTTCCTTTTTAAAACAGACCCAGGGGTTTTGAATCACGATAAAAATGAACTGGTGTCTCAAAAAGCACAAATCAACAGGGGCTTGGAACTTGTGCTGCAGCAACTTCCAGGGCTCCAGGGCAGGGACTGCAATTCCATGTGACTGCAGGAGTGAGTGGTTCACAGAATCCCCAAATCCCTGGGGCTGGCAAAGCCCTCCCAGGCCAGGCAGTCCCAGCTGTGCCCCGTGCCCACCTTGTCCCCAGCCCAGAGCACTGAGTGCCACCTCCAGGGGACACCTCCAGGGATGGGCACTGCAAAGCTCCCTGAGCAGCCTGATGTCTTTTATTTTATTTTATTTTATTTTATTTTATTTTATTTTATTTTATTTTATTTTATTTTATTTTATTTTATTTATTTTATTTTGTTATTTTATTTTATTTTGTTATTTAATTTAATTTAATTTTATTTTATTTTATATTTTATTTGATTTAATTTTATTTTTATTTTTTATTTCTATTTTTATTTCTATTTCTATTTCTATTTCTATTTCTATTTCTATTTCTATTTCTATTTCTATTTCTATTTCTATTTCTATTTCTATTTTTTAATCCCACAGGTATTTGAAGCCTAAAATCCATAATGCGTCCCCACATTAACTCCTAACCAATATGAACTAAAAAAAATCATTGAACCCCAGGACGTGCTGGGTGGGGAGGGACCTTCAAAGGTGATTTTGTTCCATGGGCAGGGACACCTTCCCCAGGGCCAGGTTGTTCCAAGCCCCATCCAACCTGGCCTGGCCTGGATTAAGGGAAAATGCTGCCCAGGGATGAGAGGCCCTGGCACAGGGTGCCCAGAGCAGCTGTGGCTGCCCCTGGATCCCTGGCAGTGCCCAAGGCCATGGATCCCATCCCATGGATCCCATCCCACTGATCCCACAGATCCCATCTCACAGATCCCATCCCATCCCATCCCATGGATCCCACTGATCCCATCCCATCCCATCCCATCCCATCCCACTGATCCCATCCCATCCCATCCCATCCCATCCCATCCCATCCCATCCCATCCCATCCCATCCCATCCCACTGATCCCATCCCATCCCACCCCACCCCATCCCATGAATTCCATCCCACTGATCCCACAGATGCCATCTCACAGATCCCATCCCATCCCATCCCATGGATCCCACTGATCCCATCCCACCCCATCCCATCCCACTGATCCCATTGATCCCATCCCACCCCACCCCATCCCATCCCATCCCATCCCATCCCATCCCATCCCATCCCATCCCATCCCACTGATCCCATCCCATCCCATCCCATCCCATCCCATCCCATCCCATCCCATCCCATCCCATCCCATCCCATGGATCCCATCCCCACTGGGGCTGGGAGCAGCCTGGGACACTGGGAGGTGTCCCTGCCCTGACAGGGGTGGCCCTGGGTGGGATTTGAGGTCCCTCCCAACCCAAACCATTCCAGGATTCTCTAATTCCACGAAACAGCTTCTCTGAATTTCCCCTGCTCAGCCCAGAACCCTGGAATTATCCATGGATGCTTTGCCTGGGCCAGCAGAAGGGACAGTGTGGGAGGTGTCCCACCTGGAGGAGCTCTCTGCAGTATTTGGGAGTTTGTTCAAGGAGTGCCGAAAGAAAAGAGAAGGATTTTAACCCTTGAGCCTCTTGGGGAACCCCCTCTGAGCCCAGAGAACCAGAACCCAGCTGCTGTAGCACAATTCCACCCATCTCTGACCATTCTGGGGTGAAAAATCTGCCCTGAAATCCTTTTCCAACCAGTTCCTCATGGAAGTGCTGTGACAACATTCCCATAAATGCCAGCTTGATAGAAGGAGGGTTTAACTCCAAAAATCCTGAGGAGCACAAGATGATCTGAGCCTCATCTTTGAATTTCTTTCCTCCTTTTCTCCTCCCTCCCAGCCCTTCAGCTCAGAGCCAAACATTTTCTCTGCTCCGGGCACCTTTCCCCTCCCACTTTGTCTGCTCAGGAGGCTCCGGCTGTGAATCCATCAGGGATCCTTTGGGATCCAGGTCGAGCCCAGAACCTTTGGGATTTTTCAGCCACTCCTGGAAAGGACAAAGAGCCACCAGCACCAAGAAGGGACAGAAGTGGCTCTTTTATTTTTAAAATTTTTGAGCTGCTCCCAAAGCTGCGATTCCCGACGCTCACCTCCAAACCAGCGTCCCTAAAACACTGCACAGATGCTTTTTTTTATTATCATTATCATTATCATTATCATTATCATTGTTATTATTGTTATTATTGTTATTATTGTTATTATTGCTATTATTGCTATTATTGCTATTATTGCTATTATTGCTATTGTTATCATTGTTATTATTGTTATTGTTATTATTGTTATCCTTATTGTTGTTATTATTATTGTTGTTGTTATTGTTGTTATTGTTGTTGTTGTTATTGTTGTTATTAATTATTACTTTTAGCCCCTTTCAGCCCTTTTGTGAGAAGTTCCGTGGCTCCTGCGAGGCATTTTAATTAATTAATTAGCGCTGCGACCTGGTCTGGACAAAAGTCACTTTCTTCCAGCTGTTCTCCCCCTTGTCCTGCTGCACCCTCTGATCCTGGGGCTGGAGATTCCGTGAGAGCAGAGGGATTTTTGTCCCAAGGTTTCCAAGGGCCACTCCAAGGAAAGCTGGCAGGGAATGGGATGAATGCTTTAAAGAGAGGGGCAGGGAAGGAATCTGCTGGTGGTGTGGCAACAAAAACCTTCAGAGCCCCGCTGCCCCCAGGAGCT
Source organism: Phylloscopus collybita (assembly GCA_027886175.1). Classification (NCBI taxonomy): domain Eukaryota; kingdom Metazoa; phylum Chordata; class Aves; order Passeriformes; family Phylloscopidae; genus Phylloscopus; species Phylloscopus collybita. The sequence goes on from JAJNNQ010000101.1 coordinate 53,319, forward strand.
GAATGGTGTTTAATAAATCAATAATCTGATGAAGTTATCCACCCAGCCCGATAATGACCTGATGTCTTGGGTTATTGTCGCTGTTGGACACGAAGGAAAGACACGGGCTCGTGATTTCAGAAGGCTGATGCTCCCAAAAGGGGCTGGTTTATTTTCAGAACCTGTTTTTATCCCTTTTTACAATGTGCCCACCTAAGAGGTGGGATCCTTTGAACCATTGGTCACACCAAGGGTCAACGAGCAAAGTCCCTCCTGAGGAGAGAAATGTGAAAAACAAGAGAGTTTAAAGAGTGTGACCTTGTTCAGCAGTTTAGGTCCCTGGGAACAGAATTTCCTAAAACTAAAACATGACAGCCACGAATCGTGGCAACAGGTGATGAAACCAAAAATGTGTATTCCATTCCATCTGCTGAAAGCAGCTGGGAGATGTTTTTTCTTTATCTCTTGTAACTCTGGGGGAGGGGGGTGGTGCCTTCTGATAACGGGGCAGCTGATAAACCAGGTGGGGCAGTGTTTGTTATCTCTGTCACCACCCCTCCTCCCTCCAGGGGATATCTGCTGTTAATAGGTCATTAATGATTATCTCCTGCTGATGGGCCATGAAGGCTCACCAAGGACAGGACACATTCCATCATCCCATTGGGAGATGCTCCACCCAGTGGGAGGAGCCAACCATTCCTGCCTGGATAAAAACTGAGACTCAGGAACACCAGGGATCTGGTTCCACTGGATTCCTGGAGGGAGACTGGACCCTTCTCACCATCCCTGGACCCTTCTCACCATCACTGGACCCTTTTCTCTCAGGATCATCTCTGCCCCACCAGAACCACCTCTGCCACTCCAGGAGGACTCACTGTGGGCTGCTCCCAACCCCCTGACCAACAGGGTGTCAGGTTGGAGCTCTGACTCTGTCAGGGTTCTCCAGGATTGCTGTTTGTTTGTTTGCTGGTTTGGTTGGGTGGTTTTGTTCTCTACTCCATTTGTATTGTTAACATTCCCTGTAAAGAACTGTTATTCCCATTCCCAAATCTTTGCCTGAAAGCCCTGAATTGCAAAATGATAATTTGGAGGGGGTGAGGGGTTTACATTCCCCATTCCAAGAGAAACTCCAGCTTTCCCTGGCTGACACCTGTCTGTCCAAACCAAGACACCTGACTTTATTGGGATTTTTCTCTGGGCTGTGCCACAGCTTTAAACTTCTTTCCCTTTGGGTCAGGAGAAGCGTTGGAGGGAGCCTTGGCAGGCGTGGCTGAGGTTTGGAGCTGAATTTTCACCTTTCACTGGAGTTCAGGTTGGGTGGCAGCAGGGTGGGAGCTGCTGGTGGGGGCAGAGAGCAGAGATTTGCTTTGAAAACAACCACAAAAAGTGGCTCCAAAAGCTGCCCACCAAAGGGTGACCCCAGCCCCACAGCGGATGTAACAGAGTCACAAATAAATTTAAAAATAATATTTTTCATATTCTATTTCATGGTCACATTCCAATTCTCATATTGAAAATCGAAACATTATTTGAAATATTTCATATTCCAATTTTCACCTTGAAAATCAAAACATTATTTGAAATATTTCATATTCCAACTTTCACATTGAAAATCAAAATGCTAATTGAAATATTTCACATTCCAATTTTCACATTGAAAATCGAAACATTAATTAAAACATTTCATATTCCAATTTTCACCTTGAAAATTGAAACGTTAACTGAAATATTCTGTACTTCAATTTTCAATATTCATTCCTTTGCATGTTTCAATTAATCACATTTATCCCTCCCTGTATTTAAAGACCAGTTTAAGTTTTGAACTTCTCCCAGCAGCTGCTTAGGATTTGATTTGGATTTTTGGCTGTTACAGGGGGCTGGTGACATTTCCCAAACCAAGACCCCAGAAATTCTGGGTGTGTCCTTGAAGTCTTTTTGTGAGGGGGAAAAAAAATAAAATACAAATATAAAATAAAAAAATAAAATACAAATATAAAATAAAATAAAATAAAATAAAATAAAATAAAATTAACAAACCAAACAGAAACAAAATCGTGCCAGCTTTAAAAGGACTGGGAAATCCCTGCAGACAAAATGTGCAGTAATTTCATCTTTTTGCCATGGTTATTGACCAGGTGAATTTGGAAACTTGGGGTGTTTATTGAGGATAAAGAGGCTTTAACCAGGTGAATTTGGAAAGCTGGGAAGGGATAAAGGATAAAGAGGTTTTTAATCCAGGTGAATTTAGGAATTTGGGGTGTTTATTGCAGATAAAGAGGTTTTTTTAACCAGGTGAATTTGGGGAGCTGGGAAGCGATAAAGGATAAAGAGGTTTTTTGACCTGATGAATTTGGGAAGTTGGGGTGCTTATTGCAGATAAAGAGGTTTTTTAACCAGGGGAATTTAGGAATTTGGGGTGTTTATTTTGGATAAAGAGGTTTTAACCAGGTGAATTTAGGAATTTGGGGTGTTTATTGCAGATAAAGAGGTTTTAACCAGGTGAATTTGGAAAGCTGGGAAGCGATAAAGGATAAAGAGATTTTTTAGCCTGGTGAATTTCAGAAGTTGGGAAGCGATAAAGGATAAAGAGGTTTTTAATCCAGGTGAATTGAGGAAGTTGGGGGGTTTATTGCAGATAAAGAGATTTTAACCGGGTGAATTTGGGAAGTCGGGGTGTTTATTGCAGATAAAGGGGTTCTAACCAGGTGAATTTGGGAAGTTGGGATGTTTATTGGGATAAAGAGGTTTTTTAACCAGGTGAATTTAGGAATTTGGGGTGTTTATTTCAGATAAAGAGGTTTTAACCGGTTGAATTTGGGATGTTGGGGTGTTTATTGCAGATAAAGGGGTTCTAACCAGGTGAATTTGGGATGTTGGGGTGTTTATTGGGATAAAGAGATTTTTAACCAGATGAATTTGGGAAGCTGGGGTGCTTATTGCAGATAAAGAGGTTTTTTAACCAGGTGAATTTAGGAATTTGGGGTGTTTATTGTGGATAAAGAGGTTTTTTAACCAGGTGAATTTAGGAATTTGGGGTGTTTATTGCAGATAAAGAAGTTCTAATCAGGTGAATTTAGGAAGTTGGGGGGTTTGTTGCAGATAAAGAGGTTTTAACCAGGTGAATTTGGAAAGCTGGGAAGCGATAAAGGATAAAGAGATTTTAACCAGATGAATTGAGGAAGTTGGGGGGTTTATTGCAGATAAAGAGATTTTAACCGGGTGAATTTGGGAAGTTGGGGTGTTTATTGCAGATAAAGGGGTTCTAACCAGGTGAATTTGGGAAGTTGGGATGTTTATTGGGATAAAGAGATTTTAACCAGGTGAACTTAGAAATTTGGGGTGTTTATTGTGGATAAAGAGGTTTTAACCAGGTGAAATTGGGAAACTGAGGTGTTTATTGCGGATAAAGAGGTTTTTTTCACCAGTTGAATTTGGGAAGTTGGGGTGCTTATTGGGATAAAGAGGTTTTAACCAGGTGAATTTGGGAAGGTGGGGGGTTTGTTGCAGATAAAGGGGTTTTAACCAGGTGAATTTGGAAAGCTGGGAAGCGATAAAGGATAAAGAGATTTTTTAGCCTGGTGAATTTCAGAAGTTGGGAAGCGATAAAGGATAAAGAGGTTTTTTAACCAGATGAATTGAGGAAGTTGGGGGGTTTATTGCAGATAAAGAGGTTTTAACCAGGTGAATTTGGGAAGTTGGGGGGGTTATTGCAGATAAAGAAGTTCTAATCAGGTGAATTTAGGAAGTTGGGGTGTTTATTGCAGATAAAGAGGTTTTAACCAGGTGAATTTGGAAAGCTGGGAAGCGATAAAGGATAAAGAGGTTTTTTAACCAGGTGAATTTGGGAAGTTGGGGGGTTTATTTTGGATAAAGAGGTTTTAACCAGGTGAATTTAGGAAGTTGGGGTGTTTATGGCAGATAAAGAAGTTCTAATCAGGTGAATTTAGGAAGTTGGGGGGTTTATTGCAGATAAAGAGATTTTAACCAGGTGAATTTGGGATGTTGGGGTGTTTATTGCAGATAAAGACGTTTTTTAACCAGGGGAATTTAGGAATTTGGGGTGTTTATTTTGGATAAAGAGGTTTTAACCAGGTGAATTTGGGATGTTGGGGTGTTTATGGCAGATAAAGAAGTTCTAATCAGGTGAATTTAGGAAGTTGGGGTGTTTATTGCATATAAAGAGATTTTAACCGGGTGAATTTGGGATGTTGGGGTGTTTATTGCAGATAAAGGGGTTCTAACCAGGTGAATTTGGGAAGTTGGGATGTTTATTGGGATAAAGAGGTTTTTTAACCAGGTGAATTTAGGAATTTGGGGTGTTTATTGCAGATAAAGAAGTTCTAATCAGGTGAATTTAGGAAGTTGGGGGGTTTGTTGCAGATAAAGAGGTTTTAACCAGGTGAATTTAGGAAGCTGGGGGGTTTGTTGGAGATAAAGAGGTTTTAACCAGGTGAATTTGGAAAGCTGGGAAGCGATAAAGGATAAAGAGATTTTTTAGCCTGGTGAATTTCAGAAGTTGGGAAGCGATAAAGGATAAAGAGGTTTTTTAACCGGGTGAATTTAGGAATTTGGGGTGTTTATTTTGGATAAAGAGGTTTTTTAACCAGGTGAATTTGGGAAGTTGGGGTGTTTATTGAGGATAAACAGATTTTTTAACCAGGTGAATTTGGGAAGTTGGGGTATTTATTTTGGATAAAGAGGTTTTTTAACCAGATGAATTTGGGAAGTTGGGAAGCGATAAAGCATAAAGAGGTTCTTTAACCTGGTGAATTTAGGAATTTGGCGTGTTTATTGCAGATAAAGAGGTTTTTTTAACCAGGTGAATTTGGAAAGTTGGGAAGGGATAAAGGATAAAGAGGTTTTTTGACCTGGTGAATTTGGGAAGTTGGGGTGCTTATTGCAGATAAAGAGGTTTTTTAACCAGGGGAATTTAGGAATTTGGGGTGTGTATTGTGAATAAAGAGGTTCTTTAACCAGGGGAATTTAGGAATTTGGGGTGTTTATTTTGGATAAAGAGGTTTTAACCAGGTGAATTTAGGAAGTTGGGGTGCTTATTGCAGATAAAGAGGTTTTAACCAGGTGAATTTAGGAAGTTGGGGTGCTTATTGCAGATAAAGAGGTTTTAACCAGGTGAATTTAGGAAGTTGGGGCGTTTGTTGCAGATAAAGAGGTTTTAACCAGGTGAATTTGGAAAGCTGGGAAGCGATAAAGGATAAAGAGATTTTTTAGCCTGGTGAATTTCAGAAGTTGGGAAGCGATAAAGGATAAAGAGATTTTAACCAGATGAATTGAGGAAGTTGGGGGGTTTATTGCAGATAAAGGGGTTCTAACCAGGTGAATTTGGGAAGTTGGGATGTTTATTGGGATAAAGAGGTTTTTTAACCAGGTGAATTTAGGAATTTGGGGTGTTTATTGTGGATAAAGAGGTTTTAACCAGATGAATTGAGGAAGTTGGGGTGTTTATTGCAGATAAAGAGGTTTTAACCAGGTGAATTTGGGAAGTTGGGGGGTTTGTTGCAGATAAAGGGGTTTTAACCAGGTGAATTTGGAAAGCTGGGAAGCGATAAAGGATAAAGAGGTTTTTTAACCAGGTGAATTGAGGAAGTCGGGGTGTTCCTTGCAGCACGGGTGTCACCTCCCAAGACGGGCTGCCCAAGGAGGAGGCGCTTTGCCCTCTGTTCATTTCTGCAAGCGTCCCACAGCCCCAACTCTGCCCCTCTCCCTCTGCACTCTCCATTAAAATGAGGTTAAAAGTCCCTCACGCTGCCCAGGTCTTCTCTGGGATTGGGTCGGTGCTCTCGAAGGATGAAACCAGGAGAGTCCCCATCCCAATGACCTCTCTGCTTTTCCATTGCCCGCAGGCTTTTGTCACCTCCTGGCACAGCTCGATGTCCCCTCCTTTGTCAGTGGTTGGTGTTAAACTCCGGCTGCTGCTCCCGGTGCTGTCGGCTCCAATCTGCTTTTACCACGGTTTATTTCTTCCGTTTCCTTTTGTGAACAAAACCGAAACAGGCACAGAACGGCCGGCAAGGCATCATTTAGCCTCAGCTTAAGCATCTAATAATCATTAATTATTTTTTGGGGGGGGGGGAGGGAGGGTGTTTGGGTTTTATTTGTTGGTTGATTGGGGTTTTTTGGTTTTTTTTTTTTGTGGTTTTTTTTTGTGGGTTTGGGGTTTTTTTGTTTTGGTTTTTTTGGGGTTGGTTTTTTTAGTTTGTTTTTTTTTCCTTTGTTTGTTTGGTGGGGTTTTTTGGTGTGGTTTTTTTTTGGTGGCTTTTTTTTTTTTGTGTGTGTTTTTGGTGTTTTTTTTTTTCTTTTTTTTGTTTGTTTTTTTTTTTTTTGTGTGGATTTTTTTGTTTTGTTTTGTTTTTGGGGGGTTTTTTGGGGGGTTTTTTTTGAGGTTTTTTTGGGGTGTTTTTTTTTTGTGTTTTTTGTAGTTTTTTTTGGTTTTTTTTTTTTTTTTTTGTTGTTGTTGTTTTTCTTTTTGGGGGGGTTTTTTTTTGGTTGCTTTTAAACTTCCACTCTAACAAACACAACTTCCTTCTAACTCTCGGTTAAAACGTTAACTTTTTTAAATTAACAGGAGCAGGGAGAGGCTTTCCCCCCCCCTACCCCAGGCCAGCCGCTTTCATTTGGCATTCCGAGCCCGTGGCCCGGCGCAGCACAAGGCTCCAGCTCCCCTGGCAAACCCTTTTATTCCTGCCAGCGCTGCAATGTGTGCGCGGCCCCGGCAGCGTCCCGGAGCCTCCCGGTGCCCTCCCGGTGCCAGCCCGGCGCTGAATGCTTGGCAAAGCTTTTCCCGGGAGCTGCTCAAGCTGCCCAACCTGCATCTCGCATCCTGCCACCACCCAAGTCGCACAATGACCATCTGGGCCGGCCCGGGAGCTGCATTCAGAGCCCGGGGACAAAGTCACTGGTTCTGTTCCATCGGCTCTGCCCGGCCAGCAGCGGGGCCGGCGGCCGGGATCCTTTGCTTTCCTGGCTGTCCCTGCAGGATGAGCTTTTCTCGGGATCCTTTGCTTTCCTGGCTGTCCCTGCAGGATGAGCTTTTCTCGGGATCCTTTGCTTTCCAGGCTGTCCCTGCAGGATGAGCTTTTCTCGGGATCCTTTGCTCTCTGGGCTGTCCTTGCAGGATGAGCTTTTCTCGGGATCCTTTGCTGTCCCTGCAGGATGAGCTTTTCTCGGGATCCTTTGCTGTCCCTGCAGGATGAGCTTTTCTCGGGATCCTTTGCTTTCCAGGCTGTCCCTGCAGGATGAGCTTTTCTCGGGATCCTTTGCTTTCCAGGCTGTCCCTGCAGGATGAGCTTTTCTCGGGATCTTTTGCCCTCAGGGCTGTCCCTGCATGTTGCTGTTGGACACGAAAGAAAGACACGGGCTCGTGATTTCAGAAGGCTGATGCTCCAAAAAGAGGGGCTGGTTTATTCTCAGAACCTATTTTTATACCTTTTTACAACGTGCCCACCTAAGAGGTGGGATCCTTTGAACCGTTGGTCACACCAAGGGTCAACCAGCAAAGTCCCTCCCTGGGACAGAAATATGAAAAACAAGAGAGTTTAGAAAGTGTGACCTTGTTTAGCAGTTTAGGTCCCTGGGAAAGAACTTAAGAAAACCCAGCCCAGAGCCCCCAGCAATCCCAGCCTGGGCATCCCTGGCAGCGCTGCCCAAAGGCTCCTGGAGCTCTGGCAGCCTCGGGGCCGTGCCCATTCCCTGGGGAGCCTGGGCAGTGCCAGCACCCTCTGGGGGAAGCACCTGGCCCTCCAATCCAACCCCAATCCTGTGACAGTTCTGGTTTCTTTTTCTCTGCTAAGGTCAGGATGAACACCACGGGAAATGCAGATTTTGAGTTCAGACTGGGATGTCTGTTATCTCTCATCCATTTACAGACTCACAAGCTGTGAGCTCAATCTAGCAAGCCAGAGAAACAAAGTAAAATGCAGAGCTTCTGACTCTGTCCAAGGTTATTTAAGCAATAATCCCCCAATAACGAGGTGACACCTGTGTTATTTATACTCTTGACCCAACAATGACCACCCAGGGCCCGCAGTGCAGACCTTCTTCACCCAATGACAGAAAACCACCCAAACCCATGGAGGAGAAGGAAGAAGAAGGTGAAGAAGAAGGACCCAGACAACACCCCAAACCCTCCATCTTGACTCACACACATCACTTTACACTAAAACCCCCCAACCCAAGGCCAGTCCCTCCTGGGCCAGCTGCAGGCGCTCCCTGGGTGCTGTCCCTGGGGCAGGAGCAGAGCCCGGAGCTGTCCCTGCGCTGCCCCTCGGGAGGAGCTGCAGCCCCGGGCAGCTCTGACCTCAGGCTCCTCCAGGCTCAGCTGCCCAAGTGACCTCGTGGGGCCCCTCCAGACCCTTCCCCACCCCCGTGTCCCTCCCCTGGACTCTCTTGGATCTCTCTAAAACTGAGACAGCCAGAACTGCCCCAGCACTGGGGGTGAGGCCGCCCCAGCCCAGAGCAGGGTGGGACAATCCCTTCCCTGTGGGCAGTGATGGTGGCCCCAGGACAGGGATGTCCCTCCTGCCTCCAGAGTCTCCCCTGCCCTTGGGAGTCAGGGAGTGCAGTCAGGGCTGCCCTTGTTCCTGCACTCTGCTCTCAGGGAGCCCAGCCACTGCCGTGCCCTGTGCAGGGTTTTCCAGAGGGAAATGCAGGCAGGGGGGTTGCAGGGCTGTCCTGGGCTCAAAGCAGATGTCCCAGCACGACAGAAATGAACAACACTCACACACTGAGGTGTCCAAGGCAGAAAGGAGCAGTTCATTTACAGACCTTGGCATTTATAGAATTCCAGCAGTGACCGTGGATTGGAAGAAGAAAATCTTCTCCAACCACACTGGGCAACCCAACAGCCCATCAATTCTCTCCTCCTCCAGAAAGGAATGCAAAACAATCATTATTGACATGAAAAGTGCCTGAGAAACTCCACCACAGAAGTAAAACCTCAGAAGGCTGAAAAGAGCGGGGTGACAACCGGAGGGACACCATTGCATGGCCAACCATGCCCATAACACACAAAATGTGTGTGCCCTGTGCAGCTGAGGGCAGAGCTGTGCATGAATCCTGGAACCCCCACGGGTGAGGGACCCTTCAGCAGCCCTTCCCCCTTCTGAAATCCCTCGTGCTCTGACAAATGCAAAACTGGCAGCACTTTCTGCCCTTCTCCTGCTGGCTGAAATGCCCAGAGACATGAAGAAAGAAACCTCCTCACACCGTGGGGGAGGCAGGGCAGACCTCACACTCCAGGCATTTGTGCTTCCAGAGCCCAGAGCTTGTCTTGCAGACTGGAGCAGGCCCCCTGTTCTCCTGGGGCTCCTCACCAGAACCTCTGCAGAAACTGAGCCCAGGGGAGAAACCAAGTGCAGGGCAGTGAAAACACGAGGGGAGCTCCTGGGGCAGCTGCTGGAGCTGAAAGCTCCTGAGGGTGATCATTTTCATTGAATCTTGGGGTGGTTTGGACCTCAGAGCCCACCCAGTGCCACCCCTGCCGTGGGCAGGCACCCTCCACTGTCCCAGGAGCAAGGTGTCCGTGTGGCAGTGTCCATCACAGGGACAAACCTGCCCTGGAGGGGAAAGGAAGGGATTGGGATGAGGGAGGGCTTTGGAGGGAAGCACAAGGCTTCGCTTTGGGAGCTCCTGGCCAGAGGAAGTGGCACCAGGCCCCGTGGGGAGATGGGATCTTTTCCCTTCTTGTCCAAAGTGAAGCCAGGAGGAAGGTGGGGATTTGAGTTTTTTTTCTTGAGCCTCTTCTCCTGTTGCTCTGTCTCACACCCTGCTCCCAACCTCTGCTGCAGCAACAGCACCCTGAGGTGCCAGGCAGAGCTGGGCTCTCCTGCTGTGGGAGAGGAGCTCTGGGCACTCACTCGCCCAGCGTTTTTCCTTCTCCAAGGGAATTAATTCCAGGGGTGAAACACACGGCTTTTTACAGCGGAAGGGCTGGGCCGACAGTTGGGTCTGGCTGGTCTGAAAGATCTGGTCCAGCTCTGAGGATTGAGTGATTGTCCTGCTCAATGAAATGCACCAGGCTCAAAGCTGTAAATGACTGCTCAGACTTCATAGAATCACAGAAAATCCTGAGCTGGAAGGGACCCACAGGACCATTGAAGTCCAACTCCTGCTTCACTGCAGGGGTTTGATTGCTTTGTTGTGGTTTTGGTTTTGTTTTTTTTTTTTTTCTCCTCCTGGAGGGGCATTTTCCATCCCTGGAGGAGAAAAAAAAAAAAAAAAAAAAAAAAAAGAAATACATTAAACCCCAAAAGGTTTTAGTTATTGTTGCACCAGTTCAATCCTGGTGGCCACCATCCCCTTCCCTTCCTTTTCATTCCCCAGCCCTGCCAGAGGAAAAGACACAATGGGTGAAAGGAAGGCAGAAAACCCCTTGGAAAGGAGCAGGGGTCTCCTCGCGGGCTGGCAGAGCCCCTGGCACGGTGCAGCCGGGGCTGGGAGCCGCCGCTGCCGGCTCAGACTTGGCACGGGGGCCGTGCCTTTGTGTCTCCCAATCACCTTCCTGACGGCGGCCAGGAAAGGCGGCTGCGGTGGGTGACCGCGCTGGCCAGCGCCCCGGGCAGGAGGCAGCAAAGAGGGAAGGGCTGGGGAAATTGCTTTGGGGGGTGTTGGAGCCCCAGGCAGCGAGGATTTCACCCCCCTCAAGCAAACCCTGCATCCCACCTGAGGCTCCCAAAATTGAGGGACAGCGCTGGGATTGTGGGGCTGGGATTGGGATGGAAGCTCTGAGGGGAAAGGCCGATGTCCCCTGTGCTGCCTGTGCTGTGACAGGAGCCCAACAGCCCCAGACGGTGCCAGCAGCTCCTGGTGTAGCCACGGTTGGTGCCTGCCGTGTTTTGGTTTCTGGGAATTCTGTTCCCAGGACAGAACTGCTAAACAAGGTCAGGCTGTCTGTAAGCTAAGATGTTTCTCCACATGCTTTCCCATGGGAGGGACTTCGTGTGATGGTCTCCTCAAGTGACCAATGGTTCCAGGGGTCCCACGTCTAAGGTGGGTGCTTTGTGAAAAGGTATAAAACAGGTTTGGACAATGAACCTCGGGCTCCCTCCTTGGGGCTCCAGCAGCCTTCTGACTGGACTCACATCTCCTTTGTGTCCAGCAGCGACAGCCTGGAGCAGAGCTCTGCTGTCCCTGGCAGTGGCTTTTCCACCCCTGGGTGGCACAGGGATCCCCAGGCCTGGCACTTGGCCTGACCCAGATGATCCCAAAGGCCCCGGTGCTGCCCAGGGCCGGATTGCCCAGAGCCACTGGGGAACCCCAGGAGTTTGGGCTTGGAGCCCTGGGCAGTGAGGATTGCAGCTCCCTGTGCTGCCAGGCACTGAGCCCCAAGCAAACCCTGCATCCCACCTGAGGCCCTGCAGGAGGCTCCCAAAATTGAGGGGCAGCGCTGGGATTGTGGGGCTGGGCTTGGCATGGAAGTGTGTGACAGCACAGGGGGCCAAACTCCCAGCTGAAGGGTTGAGAAGGCAGGAATAGACAGAAAGCAGGGTGGAGGGCTCAGGGCAGAGGCTGAGCCCTTCTTTTCCACCTTCTTCTCCATGGGCTGGGTGGGGTTTGGTGATTGGAGAGAAAAGTGGCCTTGCGGGCCAGGGGGGGTTGGGTGTTGGGGTAAAAGTAAAAATAATTGAGGGGTCATCTCTTAATTGGGCAGTTTGTGTTTAAAAGACCTTGGAAAGAAAGAGATACGAGCCATTATTCACTTTTTTAGCCAGAACTCACAGCTTATGGGACTGTGACATGGATAAGAATTAATAAACACCTGAGCCCAAACACGAAACAGCATCTCACTCATTTAGTCCTGACTCTGACAGAAAAGAAGATTAAAAAGCCACATGTGGGGAGAGCAGAGAAGGACATGGGGCGGGTCCTGCTCAGCACTCAGCTCCTGCCTGGGGGGTTTTGGGGGCTCCTCAAGCTCTGATGCTGTCCCAGGGCAGGGTCCTGCAGCAGGGACAGCCCCGAGGGGGTCCCTGCCAGCTCTGGGGTCACTGCCAGCTCTGCTGAAGACACTCAAGGTGCCCCCAGCACACCAGAGCCACCCAAGCTCCCCAGCCCAAGAGCTGAGCCCACATCCTTTGTGCTGGGTGGGGATGCAGCAGGACGGGCACAGCCCTGAGCTGGGCTCTGCAGGGTTTTCAGAGGGTGCTGCGTGTGGTGGTTGTGGTGGGTTCTCATTTTTTCCCTGTTCTCATACCAATAATCCATTTTCCACACGCAGAGGGGTGTGAAGGGTGGATTGAGCCACCCCTCACTCCAGCTCGGTCACTGTTCCTGCTCGGTGCAGCCGCTCCAAATTCAAACTGAAACACCACTTGCAAACCATCCCACGCAGTGAATATTCACCGTTCACACCAGCAGCGTCAATGACAATGACACCACAATAGCTGGGGGGCAGATATCCCCCCCTGCAGCAGCCAGCTGGGCTCCCTTACCCCAAAACCCCTCACTGCAACACGCAGCTCCCCACAGCGGGGTGAAGCTACAGCTCTAACCCGCTGGGAACTGTAGTCCCTGCCTGTCATGTTTGGGTTTTTCTCAAGTTCTTTCCCAGAGATCTAAACTGCTAAACAAGGTCACACTTTCTAAACTCTCTTGTTTTTCACATTTCTCTCCTCAGGAGGGGCTTTGCTTGCTGACCCTTGGTGTGACCAATGGTTCAAAGGATCCCACCTCTTAGGTGGGCACGTTGTAGAAAGGTATAAAAACAGGTGCTGAGAATAAACCAGCCCCTTTATAGAGCATCAGCCTTCTGAAATCACGAGTCCGTGTCTTTCCTTCGTGTCCAACAGCGACACCAGAATAGCTGGGGGGCAGATATCCCCCCTGCAGCAGCCAGCTGGGCTCCCTTACCCCAAAACACCTCACTGCAAACCGCAGCTCCCCACAGCGGGGTGAAGCTACAGCTCTAACCCGCTGGGAACTGCCCAGGACACACAACTCAGAGAGCTTTTCTTTGCCCCAACACCGTGAAATGAGCAGCCAAACGCTGACTTTAACCACACTACACGAGAGAAAATTCGCTGCAAAAACCATCTGCAGCCTCTCAGCAGCGAAGCCGTGTCAGCGAGCGGTGCCGTGGGGCACAAAACCTTCCTGTGCAAGCCCTGGCTGTGCCCAGCAGGGCTGGGAATGCTCTGGGAGCCTCTCAGGAGCCCAGAGGCAAAACCAAGCCCTGGTTTTGCCCAGCAGGGCTGGGAATGCCCTGGGAGCCTCTCAGGAGTCAGCAGGCAGCAAAGCCAAGCCCTGGTTTTGCCCAGCAGAGCCGGGAATGCTCTGGGAGCCTCTCAGGAGTCAGCAGCCACCAAAACCAAGCCCTGGCTGTGCCCAGCAGAGCTGGGAATGTCCTGGGAGCCTCTCAGGAGTCAGCAGGCAAAGCCAAGCCCTGGTTTTGCCCAGCAGAGCTGGGAATGCCCTGGGAGCCTCTCAGGAGTCAGCAGGCAGCAAAGCCAAGCCCTGGTTTTGCCCAGCAGGGCTGGGAATGTCCTGGGAGCCTCTCAGGAGTCAGCAGGCAAAGCCAAGCCCTGGTTTTGCCCAGTAGGGCCAGGAATGCCCTGGGAGCCTCTCAGGAGTCAGCAGCAGGCAAAGCCAAGCCCTGGTTGTGCCCAGCAGGGCTGGGAATGCTCTGGGAGCCTCTCAGGAGTCAGAAGCCACCAAAGCCAAGCCCTGGTTGTGCCCAGCAGGGCTGGGAATGCTCTGGGAGACTCTCAGGAGTCAGGAGGCAGCAAAGCCAAGCCCTGGTTTTGCCCAGCAGAGCCAGGAATGCTCTGGGAGCCTCTCAGGAGTCAGCAGCAGGCAAAGCCAAGCGCTCCGCGGGGCTCGCACCGCTGCCGGCCAAAGGGACAATTTGCTCGCCAGGCTGTGCCTAATCCGGAGCGCAACGCGCGGTGCCGGGCTCAGCGGCGCTGCCCGGAGCTGCCAGCTCGGCCCAGCCTCTCCCCACTTCCCCCTTCATCCCCCCCCCCCAAAAAAAAAAAAAAAAAAAAAAAAATGAGATGGGAGCGCTCCGGGCCAGCCCCGCGCCTTCCAGCAGCTCCTTTCATAGCGACACACGGCCAAGAGCGGCCAGAGAAACCGGGCGACGAACAAAGGTGGCTCTGAAGTCATTTCCCAGCGCTCCATCCAGCCATCCGGTTTCGCTCCTGGCCCATTGAGGGGGCAGAAAGCGGCAGGAAGAGAGCGGCTGAAAGGGAACAAACCGGGGGGTGTAGGGGGGAAGGCAGCCGGGCCCGGGGCCGCGCCGGGCGAAGCTCCCATTCTCCCTGCCCAGAAAGGGATGAATGATTAATTAGAGGCGTCCAAAAGGTAATGGATGTGGTGGGGGAGGCGGGAGGGAGCGGGAGGGGGGAGAGTCCCGCGGCCAAGTTCCTCGAGCACCTGCGGGGACAGGGACACAAAGCGGCTGCGGCGCTGCCCGGAGCACAGAGCGCCTCTGTTCCATTCACCTGGGCCGCTCCAGGGAAGCAAAAAAACCCCTCTGTGTGTGCACAGAAAGGAGCCCCAGCCAGCCCAGATGCCACAAGGTCAGCGGGGTGGGGGGGTCTGGGATCCGGCCCCCCCAGGACTGAGGAGGCAGAGCTGAGGTGCCAAATCTTGTCACCGCGCCGAGCCTGGTGACAGCATGGAGCTGCTGGGGCTGGGATTGCCAGAGGAGCCTCAGGAGAGTCAGACACGGGTCCCACTGCAATTAAGCACAGCCCAGCTCCCTCAGCAGCCTTGGAAAATCCACCTCCCTACCCCACAGACCCGGCAGAGCCCAGGGAAGCTGCTGAGCTGGAGCAGGAGCGGTGCCCGCGGGGCCAGCGGGGCCTGGGCGCTCCTCACTTGGGGTGGAAACGTCCCCATCCCTCTGGTTTGTCAGCGAGGTTGGGACATGTCCTGCACAGGTGGCACTTCCCCAGGGGTCAGAGGTGGCAGTGGCTCAGGTGGCCCTGCTGGAGAGCAGGAAAGGAGTTTTGTGTCCGGTTCTGGCTCCTGCAGGAGAGCCCTGGAGGGGCTGCAGCGTGTCCAGGGCAGGGCAGGGAGCTGTTGGACATGAAAGAAAGACACGGGCTCGTGATTTCAGAAGGCTGATGCTCCAAAAAGGGCGGCTGGTTTATTCTCAGAAGCTATTTTTATACCTTTTTACAATGTGCCCACCTAAGAGGTGGGATCCTTTGAACCATTGGTCACACCAAGGGTCAACGAGCAAAGTCCCTTCTGAGGAGAGAAACGTGAAAAACAAGAGAGTTTAGAAAGTGTGACCTTGTTTAGCAGTTTAGGTCCCTGGGAAAGAACTTCAGAAAATCCAAACATAACAGGCAGTGACTACAGGGCAGGGAGCTGGGAAGGGTCTGGAGCCCCAGGAGGGGGCTGAGGGAGCTGGGAAGGGTCTGGAGCCCCAGGAGGGGCTGAGGGAGCTGGGAAGGGGCTGAGCCTGGAGCAAAGGAGGCTCAGGGGGGCCCTGGTGGCTCTGCACAGCTCCTGCCAGGAGGGGACAGCCGGGGGGGTCGGGCTCTGCTCCCAGGGCACAGGGACAGGAGGAGAGGGAACGGCCTCAGGCTGGGCCAGGGGAGGCTCAGCTGGGCCAGCAGCAGGAATTTCCCCATGGAAAGGGTGCTCAGGCCTTGGCAGGGGCTGCCCAGGGAGCTTTGCAGTGCCCAGCCCTGGAGGTGTCCCCTGGAGGTGTCACCCATCCCCCCCTGTCAGGAGCAGGAGTAATAATTGTAATGTCTCAATTGAGAACAAAACAAAATTTAATTTTTGGGATTACTATTACAGCAAAAACCCTGAAATTAAGCCTGGGGAAAAAAAAAAAAAAAAAAAAAGTGTGAGGGCAGTCAGTTAATTTTCAAGAAGTGGATCAGAAACAGCACAATGCTTCCCTCATAATGCAAAAGCTTCCA
This sequence comes from Phylloscopus collybita, assembly GCA_027886175.1. NCBI lineage: Eukaryota > Metazoa > Chordata > Aves > Passeriformes > Phylloscopidae > Phylloscopus > Phylloscopus collybita. Next base: position 69,194 of record JAJNNQ010000101.1, read on the forward strand.
CTTGTCATTATTTTAAAATCTTTTGAAAAGGCTCTTTGACAGATTAGGAAGAAATTTATCTGATAGTGTCAAGACCAAACATCATGGATGCTTCTCTTTATTCAAGCCTATTGGATACATGAAGAAGATCTGTTTTGCAGAAGAGGATCTGAAAAAGCTATTTTCAGTACTTATTTTTTTACTCCTAAATTTTAAAAAACCCGCTGCTTTTCATTGTTGCAGAAGACCAAATTCTACAAGGGACAAGGTGGGCACGGGGCACAGCTGGGGCTCCCTGATGCTCTGGGAGATCTCCTCCAGCCCCAGGGGCTCTGCCACTCCCCAGGTGGGATCTCAGGGGGGTTTGCCACGGGGAGCTGTGGCTGGAGCTCCCCCAGAGCTCGGGGCCATCCCTGCAGGGTGCAGGGGGCAGCTGGGACGGGCCCTGCGGGAGCTTCCCAGGGGAGCCGAGGCAGCAGCGAGGAGCTGTCGCTGCTGGGCACAAAGGAGGAGACACGGGTTCATCAGAAGGCTGCTGGAGCCCCAAGGAGGGAGCCCGAGGTTCATTGTCCAATCACCAAACCCCACCCAGCCCATGGAGAAGAAGGTGGAAAAGAAGGGCTCAGCCTCTGCCCTGAGCCCTCCACCCTGCTTTCTGTCTATTCCTGCCTTCTCAACCCTTCAGCTGGGAGTTTGGCCCCCTGTGCTGTCACACACTTCCATGCCAAGCCCAGCCCCACAATCCCAGCGCTGCCCCTCAATTTTGGGAGCCTCCTGCAGGGCCTCAGGTGGGATGCAGGGTTTGCTTGGGGCTCAGTGCCTGGCAGCACAGGGAGCTGCAATCCTCACTGCCCAGGGCTCCAAGCCCAAACTCCTGGGGTTCCCCAGTGGCTCTGGGCAATCCGGCCCTGGGCAGCACCGGGGCCTTTGGGATCATCTGGGTCAGGCCGAGTGCCAGGCCTGGGGATCCCTGTGCCACCCAGGGGTGGAAAAGCCACTGCCAGGGACAGCAGAGCTCTGCTCCAGGCTGTCGCTGCTGGACACAAAGGAGATGTGAGTCCATCCAGAAGGCTGCTGGACCCCCAAGGAGGGAGCCCGAGGTTCATTGTCCAAACCTGTTTTATACCTTTTCACAAAGCACCCACCTTAGAGGTGGGGACCCCTGGAACCATTGGTCACTTGAGGAGACCATCACACAAAGTCCCTCCCATGGGAAAGCCTGTGGACAAATGTAGCCACGGTTGGTGCCTGCCATGGTTTGGTTTTAGGGAATTCTGTTCCCAGGACAGAACTGGGAAAACAAGGTCAGGCTGTCTGTAAACAAAGATGTTCTCCACACGCTTTCCCAGAGGAGGGGCCTCGTGTGATGGTCTCTTCAAGTGACCAATGGTTCCAGGGGTCCCACCTCTAAGGTGGGCACATTTGTAAAAGGTATAAAATAGGTTTGGACAATAAATGACGGCTCCTCCTCAGGAGTCCAACAGCCTTCTGATGAGTCCGTGTCTCCTTCCTTGTGTCCCACAGCGACAGAAAAACACCTTTGTTTACAAATAGCCTGACCTTGTTTAGCAGTTCTGTCCTGGGAACAGAATTCCCAGAAACCAAAACAGGGCAGGCACCAGCCGTGGCTACAAGGAGCCTGGGGCACCCCGGGCACTCTGGCAAACGGGGCTGAGCTCCCTCAGCTGCTCAGGTTTTGGTGCTGAGGGGAAGAACAACGCCCCAGCCCCCCCTGCAGCAGCCCAGCCTGGGCCCTGTGGGGTGTGAGGAGGGGAAACCCCCGCGAGGGTCCCGTGGGGGCAGCAGTGCAGGCAGCACAGCCTCTGCCTGGAAACCTGAGATGATTCCTGTGCCTGGGCATTGCTGCTCAGTGGGGAAGATTTGGCAGAGCAGGGGAAAGCAAACACACCGAGCACTGGGAATGAGCAGCCCCGTGCTGCTGCAAGTGGCCCTGCTGCAGCTCCCTTTGAACCCTTTCCCTCTTGCTCTTTCCGTGCTGTCCTGGGTTTTGGAACCCAGGATTTGTATTCTGTTCCACCTGCTGAAAGCAGCTGGGAGATGGTTTTTTTTATCTCTTGTAACTCTGGGGGCAGGGGGGCGCTGCCCTCTGATAACGGGGCAGCTGATAAACCAGGTGGGGCAGGGTTTGTTATCTCTGTCACCACCCCTCCTCCCTCCAGGGGATCTCTGCTGCTGATGGGCCATTAAGAATTATCTTCTGTTAATGAGTCATTAAGGATTATCTCCTACTGATGGGCCATTCAGGCTCACCAGGGACAGGACACATTCCATCATCCCATTGGGAGATGCTCCACCCAGTGGGAGGAGCCAACCATTCCCACCTGGATAAAAACTGAGACTCAGGAACACCAGGGATCTGGTTCCACTGGATTCCCGGAGGAAGACTGGACCCTTCTCACCATCCCTAGGCCCTTCTCACCATCCCTGGACCCTTTTCTCTCAGGATCATCTCTGCCCCACCAGAACCACATCTGCCACTCCAGGAGGACTCACTATGGGTTGCTCCCAACACCCTGACCAACAGTTGTATTGTTCCATTTATTTCATTTTACCTTTTTTTTCTCTCCCCCTATTAAATTGTATCTTTGACTGGGAGTCTCACTGGTTTTGCTTTCAAACCAACACATGTGCCCAACCTGTCCACGCTCACAGAGGGTGAGCAGCCAGGGCAGGGAGTGTTTGGATCGGGAAATGCTGGAAATTTGCTCATCTGTCATGGTCTGGCCAAAGCTGCCCTCACCAAACCCCTCCTGGAATAGGAGCCCTTGGAGAACTCAGCAGGAGCTGGATCACTCCTGTTCAGGTGAAGGGGGGCAAAACACACCTCACCCACCGGGATCCCCCACTGATCCCCCCAAAACCCTGGGAAAAATCTCTGTGGGAGATTCAAACCATGCTAGTTTTTTATCTTCTTTTCTGTCAGAGTCTGGATTAAATGCTCCAGAGATGTTTTGTGTTCGGACTCAGGTGTTTATTAATTCAAATCTATGTTACAGTCTCACAAGCTGTGAGTTCTGGCTAAAAAAGTGAAAAATGGCTCCTAACTCTTTCTTTCCAAGGCCTTTTAAGCACAAACTGTCCAATTAAGAAATGACCCCTCAATTATTTTTACTTTTACCCCAATACCCAACCACCCCTGGCCCGCAAGGCCACTTTTCTCTCCAATCACCAAACCCCACCCAGCCCATGGAGAAGAAGGTGGAAAAGAAGGGCTCAGCCTCTGCCCTGAGCCCTCCACCCTGCTTTCTGTCTATTCCTGCCTTCTCAACCCTTCAGCTGGGAGTTTGGCCCCCTGTGCTGTCACACACTTCCATGCCAAGCCCAGCCCCACAATCCCAGCGCTGCCCCTCAATTTTGGGAGCCTCCTGCAGGGCCTCAGGTGGGATGCAGGGTTTGCTTGGGGCTCAGTGCCTGGCAGCACAGGGAGCTGCAATCCTCACTGCCCAGGGCTCCAAGCCCAAACTCCTGGGGTTCCCCAGTGGCTCTGGGCAATCCGGCCCTGGGCAGCACCGGGGCCTTTGGGATCATCTGGGTCAGGCCGAGTGCCAGGCCTGGGGATCCCTGTGCCCCCCAGGGGTGGAAAAGCCACTGCCAGGGACAGCAGAGCTCTGCTCCAGGCCACACCAGGAGCTGCTGGACACAAAGGAGATGTGAGTCCATCCAGAAGGCTGCTGGACCCCCAAGGAGGGAGCCCGAGGTTCATTGTCCAAACCTGTTTTATACCTTTTCACAAAGCACCCACCTTAGAGCTGGGGACCCCTGGAACCATTGGTCACTCATAGAGACCATCACACAAAGTCCCTCCCATGGGAAAGCCTGTGGACAAATGTAGCCACGGTTGGTGCCTGCCATGTTTTGGTTTTAGGGAATTCTGTTCCCAGGACAGAACTGGGAAAACAAGGTCATGCTGTCTGTACACAAAGATGTTTTCCACACGCTTTCCCAGAGGAGGGACCTCGTGTGATGGTCTCTTCAAGTGACCAATGGTTCCAGGGGTCCCACCTCTAAGGTGGGCACATTTGTAAAAGGTATAAAATAGGTTTGGACAATAAATGACGGCTCCTCCTCAGGAGTCCAACAGCCTTCTGATGAGTCCGTGTCTCCTTCCTTGTGTCCCACAGCGACAGAAAAACACCTTTGTTTACAAATAGCCTGACCTTGTTTAGCAGTTCTGTCCTGGGAACAGAATTCCCAGAAACCAAAACAGGGCAGGCACCAGCCGTGGCTACAAGGAGCCTGGGGCACCCCGGGCACTCTGGCAAACGGGGCTGAGCTCCCTCAGCTGCTCAGGTTTTGGTGCTGAGGGGAAGAACAACGCCCCAGCCCCCCCTGCAGCAGCCCAGCCTGGGCCCTGTGGGGTGTGAGGAGGTGAAACCCCCGCGAGGGTCCCGTGGGGGAAGCAGTGCAGGCAGCACAGCCTCTGCCTGGAAACCTGAGATGATTCCTGTGCCTGGGCATTGCTGCTCGGTGGGGAAGATTTGGCAGAGCAGGGAAAGCAAACACACCGAGCACTGGGAATGAGCAGCCCCATGCTGCTGCAAGTGGCCCTGCTGCAGCTCCCTTTGAACCCTTTCCCTCCTTCTCTTTCTGTGCTGTCCTGGGTTTTGGAACCCAAAATTTGTATTCTGTTCCACCTGCTGAAAGCAGCTGGGGAGATGTTGTTTATTTCTTTATCTCTTTTAACTCTGGGGGGAGGGGGCAATGCCTTCTGATAAGGAGCCAGCTGTTCAAACCAGGTGGGACAGGGTTTGTTATCTCTGTCACCACCCATCCTCCCTCCAGGGGATATCTGCTGCTGATGGGCCATGAAGGATTATCTGCTGCTAATGGATCATTAAGGATTATCTGCTGCTAATGGATCATTAAGGATTATCTTCTGCTAATGGGCCATGGAGGCTCACCAAGGACAGGACACATTCCATCATCCCAGTGGGAGATGCTCCACCCAGTGGGAGGAGCCAACCATTCCCACCTGGATAAAAACTGAGACTCAGGAACACCGGGGATCTGGTTCCACTGGATTCCTGGAGGAAGACTGGACCCTTCTCACCATCCCTGGACCCTTTTCTCTCAGGATCATCTCTGCTCCAACAGAACCCCATCTGCCACTCCAGGAGGACTCACTGTGGGCTGCTCCCAACACCCTGACCAACAGTTGTATTGTTCCATTTATTTCATTTTACCTTTTTTTTCTCTCCCCCTCTTAAATTGTATCTCTGACTGGGAGTCTCACTATTTTTGCTTTCAAACCAGCACAGGTGCCCAACCTGTCCACGCTCACAGAGGGTGAGCAGCCAGGGCAGGGAGTGTTTGGATCGGGAAATGCTGGAAATTTGCTCATCTGTCATGGTCTGGCCAAAGCTGCCCTCACCAAACCCCTCCTGGAATAGGAGCCCTTGGAGAACTCAGCAGGAGCTGGATCACTCCTGTTCAGGTGAAGGGGGGCAAAACACACCTCACCCACCGGGATCCCCCACTGATCCCCCCAAAACCCTGGGAAAAATCTCTGTGGGAGATTCAAACCATGCTAGTTTTTTATCTTCTTTTCTGTCAGAGTCTGGATTAAATGCTCCAGAGATGTTTTGTGTTCGGACTCAGGTGTTTATTAATTCAAATCTATGTTACAGTCTCACAAGCTGTGAGTTCTGGCTAAAAAAGTGAAAAATGGCTCCTAACTCTTTCTTTCCAAGGCCTTTTAAGCACAAACTGTCCAATTAAGAAATGACCCCTCAATTATTTTTACTTTTACCCCAATACCCAACCACCCCTGGCCCGCAAGGCCACTTTTCTCTCCAATCACCAAACCCCACCCAGCCCATGGAGAAGAAGGTGGAAAAGAAGGGCTCAGCCTCTGCCCTGAGCCCTCCACCCTGCTTTCTGTCTATTCCTGCCTTCTCAACCCTTCAGCTGGGAGTTTGGCCCCCTGTGCTGTCACACACTTCCATGCCAAGCCCAGCCCCACAATCCCAGCGCTGCCCCTCAATTTTGGGAGCCTCCTGCAGGGCCTCAGGTGGGATGCAGGGTTTGCTTGGGGCTCAGTGCCTGGCAGCACAGGGAGCTGCAATCCTCACTGCCCAGGGCTCCAAGCCCAAACTCCTGGGGTTCCCCAGTGGCTCTGGGCAATCCGGCCCTGGGCAGCACCGGGGCCTTTGGGATCATCTGGGTCAGGCCGAGTGCCAGGCCTGGGGATCCCTGTGCCACCCAGGGGTGGAAAAGCCACTGCCAGGGACAGCAGAGCTCTGCTCCAGGCTGTCGCTGCTGGACACAAAGGAGATGTGAGTCCATCCAGAAGGCTGCTGGACCCCCAAGGAGGGAGCCCGAGGTTCATTGTCCAAACCTGTTTTATACCTTTTCACAAAGCACCCACCTTAGAGGTGGGGACCCCTGGAACCATTGGTCACTTGAGGAGACCATCACATGAAGTCCCTCCCATGGGAAAGCGTGTGGAGAAACATCTTAGCTTACAGACAGCCTGACTTGTTTAGCAGTTCTGTCCTGGGAACAGAATTCCCAGAAACCAAAACACGGCAGGCACCAACCGTGGCCACACCAGGCGCTGCTGGCACCGTCTGGGGCTGTTGGGCTCCTGTCACAGCACAGGCAGCACAGGGGACATCGGCCTTTCCCCTCAGAGCTTCCATCCCAAGCCCAGCCCCACAATCCCAGCGCTGTCCCTCAATTTTGGGAGCCTCAAGTGGGATGCAGGGTTTGCTTGGGGCTCAGTGCCTGGACTCCTCACCGCCCAGGCTCCCAGCACAGCCTCTCCCGGCGGCGGTGCCCCCCTGGCACCCAGCCCTGCCCGTGGCCGTGGCCGGAGCCGCGGGGGCTCTCCCTTCTCCAGATGGTCGCCGTGCCCGGCGAACAATGGCCAGGACGGCAGCGCCGCGGGAGCTCCCCGTGCATACAGAGCAGCCCGCCCCGCTCGGCTCTGCCCGTTCCCAGCGGGATCAATTCCCTCCCCGCAGCAGCTCCCGGGGGATGCTCTCGGCCAAGGGCGGGCCGGATGGGCCCCGGATTAAGCCGCAGTCTGGTTTATCCTTTGTCAGGGTAAACAGGACAGTTTTGTTCCTCTCAGAGCAAACCTGGAAGGAGCTGGGAGGTTTGGCCGTCTGGAGAGAGTGGTCTGGAGGGTTTGGGATTCCGGGGGTGTGAGCAGGGGAACCGAACTCGCCCTGAAATCCCTGCAGCCTGCCACAGGCAGAGAGAGCTGTTCGTGCTGCTCCTGCCCTGCTCTGCTCTGCTCCTCCTGCTTCCAGGGGGCTGAAACGGCACCAAAACCATCGGCCTCAAATGTTCCATTGGCACAGGAATGCTCTGCTTCCCAGGGCTCCTGGTTCTGAGGAGGCTCCGGGGTAACCTTGTGGCCTTCCAGAGCCTGAAGGGGCTCCAGGAGAGCTGCAGAGGGACTGGGGACAAGGGACAGAGGGACAGGAGCCAGGGAATGGCTTCCCAGTGCCCAGGGCAGGGCTGGCTGGGATCTTGGGAATCAGGAATTGTTCCCTGGCAGGGTGGGCAGGCCCTGGCACAGGGTGCCCAGAGCAGCTGTGGCTGCCCCTGGGTCCCTGGCAGTGCCCAAGGCCAGGCTGGACACTGGGGCTGGGAGCAGCCTGGGACAGTGGGAGGTGTCCCTGCCAGGGCAGGGGTGGCACTGGGTGGGATTTGAGGTCCCTCCCAACCCAAGCCAGTCTGGGATTCTGAGATTTTGAGAGTAAAAATGGATCTCTACTGATTACAATTAATCAAGCCTGGTCACTGCCACTGGGACTCAGAGCAAATGCAGGAGCTGTGTAGTTCAGCATCAGCATGGACAGAATTTTCTCTTTCCATAATTATCAAAAACTCCATTTTTTTTTCCTCTTAGTGGGACTTGGGGCTGGGAGCAGCCTGGGACAGTGGGAGGTGTCCCTGCCAGGGCAGGGGTGGCACTGGGTGGGATTTGAGGTCCCTTCCATCCCTGACCATTCTGTGGATCTTTGATTCATTGGCAGCATTTGGGGCAGGGTTTAACCCAAAGCAGATTCTGGTTTGCTGCTCTGGGATGGCTTTTTTAGATGTTGGTGGTCCAGGTTTGGGTCACTTCCTTGGGGCTCTCTTGACTCCCATGCCAACCTTCCCTCCCAAGTGGGCCAAGTGCAATAGCAATGGCAAAGCTTCCCAGCTGCATTCTGTCCCTCTGCTTGGGCATTTCCTTTTCCTCAGTGCAGTAACAAACTGTTCTTGGCCAGGCTGGACACTGGGGCTGGGAGCAGCCTGGGACAGTGGGAGATGTCCCTGCCAGGGCAGGGGTGGCACTGGGTGGGATTCAGGGTCCCTCAAACCAGTGCCACTGAGCAAGGCCAGAGAGGAGACACCAGAAGGGAAATTCAGGTGACAAATCCCATCTGTCCTCTCCCCCCCAAGGTGTGGGGCTCACCCCAGTGTGGGATTGTCCATGGTTTCTGTGAACTCCAATCCACTCTTGGGCCTTACAAAGCTCCTCTGCACTTTGGGATTGCTGCACTCCCGTGGGTGCAAATCTCTGCTGCCCAAAAGGCTTTGAAAGCCCTCAACATGTTATTCCCCTTTCAAATAACAAGGAAGCATTATTTTAACAATAAAACTCACAGAAGTATTATTTTAACAATAAAACTCAAAGTCCTGCCACGGATTCAGCTGAACATCCACCCTGCAAAGCTTTTGCCCAGCCTGCTGTTCCAGGATTGTCGCTCCAGCAGGGCTTTCTCCATCTCTCCATGCCCAGCACGGCTGGGATGGCAAAAATCCAAACTGCTGCCAACAGCCAGGCTGGGGAGTGGCAGCTCCTGCTGTGCCCCTGGGGTGGGCAGAGATGTCCTGGGGTGGGCAGAGATGTCCTGGACAGGGCAGAGGTGTCCCTGGGATGGACAGAGGTGTCTATCGGGTGGGCTGAGGTGTCTCTGAGGTGGACAGAGGTGGCAGTGAGGTTGACAGAGGTGTCCTGGGGTGGGAAGAAGTGTCCCTGGGGTGGGCAGAGGTGTCCCTGGGGTGGGCAGAAGTGGCCCTGGGGTGGGCAGAGATGTCCTGGAGAGGGCAGAGGTGCCCCTGGGGTAGGCAGAGGTGTCCTGGGGTGGACAGAGGTGTCTCTGGGGTGAGGAGAGATGTCCTGGGGAGGACAGAGGTGTCCCTGGGATGGGCAGAGATGGCAGTGAGGTTGACAGAGGTGTCCTGGGGTGGGAAGAAGTGGCAGTGGGGTGGACAGAGGTGGCAGTGGGATGGACAGAGGTGTCTTTGGGGTGGGCAGAGGTGTCCCTGAGCTGGGCAGAGATGTCTTTAGGGTGGGCAGAGGTGTCTCTGGGGTGGGCAGAGGTGTCCCTGAGGTAGGCAGAGATGTCTTTAGGGTGGGCAGAAGTGTCCCTGGGGTGGGCAGAGGTGTCCCTGAGGTAGGCAGAGATGTCTTTAGGGTGGGCAGAAGTGTCCCTGGGGTGGGCAGAGGTGCCCAGCTGCTGTTGGGGACTCTCTGCCTCCATGTGAGCCAAGGGCAGTGCCAGGGCAATTCCCGGCCCGGCTCTGCTCCCTCCTGCTCGGAGCTGCTGCATCCGGCCCCTGAGGCTGTGCTGCGGGAGAGCAGCTCATTAACGCCGCTCGTTATCCCAGGCAATTATCCCAGGCAGGCTGGCGGTGGGTGCAGGGCTGGAGCCGCTCCCTGCCCGGCTCCAGGTGACCCGGCCCTGCCCGGGGCTGGGCTGGGCTGGGGGCACCGCGGGGCTGGGCAGCTCGGGCAGGACCCGCCGCTGGCTGCAGGAGGGGAAGTGGAGCTGCTGAGGGGCTGCGGGGCCGCGGTTTTACACCCGGATGGGCCAGGCGGGTGTTTTGGGTGTGCCGGTGATGGCACAGAGCATTGTCCCCGCAGCATGTCACGGCGTTGGCAAGCGTCCAGGTGCTGGGACATCTGTGAGGGAACGTCATTGTCACACAGTCACGGGATGGTTTGGGCTGGAGGGACCTCACAGCCCACCCAGTGCCAGCCCTGCCCTGGCAGGGACACCTCCCACTGTCCCAGGCTGCTCCCAGCCCCAGTGTCCAGCCTGGCCTTGGGCACTGCCAGGGATCCAGGGGCAGCCACAGCTGCTCTGGGCACCCTGGGCCAGGGAAGAATTCCTTCCTAATACCAAGTCTAAACCTTCCCTCTTTCAGTTTAAAGCCATTGTTCCTTCTCCTGTCACTGTAAGCCCTTGTAAAACGTCTCTGATAGTGGGTGCTGAGAATGTGGAACCATGGAATAATCATGGAATCATGGAATGGGTTGGGAGGACCCATTCCCTAATGGAGTCCTGGAATCATGGAATGGTTTGGGTTGGGAGGGATTTTAAGGATCACCCAGTGCCACCCCTGCCCTGGCAGGGACACCTCCCACTGTCCCAGGCTGCTCCCAGCCCCAGGGTCCAGCCTGGCCTTGGGCACTGCCAGGGATCCAGGGGCAGCCACAGCTGCTCTGGGCACCCTGTGCCAGCCCTGCCCACCCTGCCGGGGCTCCAGGGGCAGCCCCAGCGGCTCGGGGCCGTTGTCACCCTGCTGTCCCCTCACACCCCTGTGCTCAAACCCTGCCCCGGCTCCTCTCTCACTGCCGCACCTCCCTCAGCCCCCGGCCCTGCCCGAACCGGGCTGCGGCTGTCCCGGGGGGGCAAAGCAGGCGAGGGGGGCTGAGCACGGGCACCGGGGATACCGGGGATACCAGCCCAGGGATGCCAGCCCAGGGATACCAGCCCAGGGATACCAGCCCAGGGATACCAGGGATGCCAGCCCAGGGATACCAGCTCAGGGATACCAGGGATGCCAGCCCAGGGATGCCAGCCCAGGGATACCAGCCCAGGGATGCCAGCCCAGGGATACCAGCTCAGGGATACCAGGGATACCAGGGATACCAGCCCAGGGATACCAGCCCAGGGATGCCAGCTCAGGGATGCCAGCCCAGGGATGCCAGCCCAGGGATACCAGCTCAGGGATACCAGGGATACCAGGGATACCAGCCCAGGGATACCAGCCCAGGGATACCAGGGATACCAGCTCAGGGATACCAGCTCAGGGATGTCAGCTCAGGGATACCAGGGATACCAGCTCAGGGATACCAGCTCAGGGATGCCAGCCCAGGGATACCAGCCCAGGGATACCAGCCCAGGGATACCAGGGATACCAGCCCAGGGATACCAGGGATACCAGGGATACCAGCCCAGGGATGCCAGCCCAGGGATGCCAGCCCAGGGATACCAGCCCAGGGATACCAGCTCAGGGATACCAGCCCAGGGATACCAGGGATACCAGCCCAGGGATACCAGCTCAGGGATGCCAGCCCAGGGATGCCAGCCCAGGGATACCAGCCCAGGGATACCAGCCCAGAGATGCCAGCCCAGGGATACCAGCCCAGGGATACCAGCCCAGGGATGCCAGCCCAGGGATGCCAGCCCAGGGATACCAGGGATACCAGCCCAGGGATACCAGCCCAGGGATGCCAGCCCAGGGATGTCAGCCCAGGGATGTCAGCCCAGGGATACCAGCCCAGGGATACCAGGGATACCAGCCCAGGGATACCAGCTCAGGGATGCCAGCCCAGGGATGCCAGCCCAGGGATACCAGCCCAGGGATGCCAGCTCAGGGATACCAGGGATGCCAGTCCAGGGATGCCAGCCCAGGGATACCAGCCCAGGGATATCAGTCCAGGGATGCCAGCCCAGGGATACCAGGGATACCAGGGATACCAGCCCAGGGATACCAGGGATACCAGGGATACCAGGGATACCAGCCCAGGGATACCAGCTCGGGGATACCAGCCCAGGGATACCAGCCCAGGGATGCCAGGGATACCAGTCCAGGGATGCCAGCCCAGGGATGCCAGCCCAGGGATACCAGGGATACCAGCCCAGGGATACCAGCCCAGGGATGCCAGGGATACCAGTCCAGGGATACCAGCCCAGGGATGCCAGCCCAGGGATGTCAGCCCAGGGATACCAGCCCAGGGATACCAGCCCAGGGATACCAGCTCAGGGATACCAGCCCAGGGATGCCAGCCCAGGGATACCAGCTCAGGGATGCCAGCCCAGGGATACCAGCCCAGGGATACCAGCCCAGGGATACCAGCCCAGGGATGTCAGCCCAGGGATACCAGCTCAGGGATGCCAGCTCAGGGATACCAGCCCAGGGATACCAGGGATACCAGCCCAGGGATACCAGCCCAGGGATACCAGCCCAGGGATGCCAGCCCAGGGATACCAGCTCAGGGATGCCAGGGATACCAGCCCAGGGATACCAGGGATACCAGCCCAGGGATACCAGCCCAGGGATGTCAGCCCAGGGATACCAGCTCAGGGATGCCAGCTCAGGGATACCAGGGGATGCCAGCCCAGGGATGCCAGCCCAGGGATACCAGCTCAGGGATGCCAGCTCAGGGATACCAGGGGATGCCAGCCCAGGGATGCCAGGGATACCAGTCCAGGGATGCCAGCCCAGGGATACCAGCCCAGGGATACCAGCCCAGGGATACCAGCCCAGGGATACCAGCTCAGGGATACCAGCTCAGGCATTTGGGAACCCGAGCTCCCTGGGCGTCACCGGAGCTGTAAGGACGAGGGATCCTCAGCTTCTCGCAGCCACCGAGGCCGGGGAGAGCGAGAGCTGCGGGCAGCGGGGGAAGCCTTGGCCCGGCCCCGTTCCCAGAGCGATCGCGCCGCCGGCAGCCGCAGGTGACAACTTTAACGAGAGCGCAGGAGCAGATGAGGAGTTTATGGGCTGTTAATAAACTGTAACCAATCGCTGAATGCCGGCGCCTTGTGTTCAAGCTGTTTGGGGCCACAGGTCCTTGGGAGAGCTTGCACTTGCTCTGCCTTTATTCCGACGTAGCAGGACATGAAAGGCCGTGGCAGACTCTTGATGTTTGTTCCCGTGAATAGACATATGTCCCTCACACTAGCACGGGAATATCTAATTAAGGCGCACAATGCTGGCTTATACCCAGGGGCAGTGGCAAACAAGGCGCTGTCACACTCTTAAGAACACAAACAAAATGAAAATTGCCTCTTTATACATTATAATGAATATGTTCTCCAGGCATTAAAAGTTCATTTACTCCCAGGCTCTGGAAGGCCGGCTGGATTTCGGTTAATATCTTCTTCTTTTTTTTTTTTTTTTTTTTTTTTTTTTTTTTTTTTTTTTTTTTTTTTTTTTTTTTTTCAGAGGGTTTGGGTGGGATTAGGGACAGGTTTGTTAATGAAGCTGAGGAGGATTTTCTCCCCATAGACATGAAAAAGAAACAAAATCCGAGTTGTGCTTTCATTGTGTTGTCCCGGGCAAATCCCGCTCTTCAGATCCCCCCAAGATCAGGAGCCACTCCTCCCTCCACGGATTTGTGGCTCCCTTTCCTCCCACCTCCCCTCTCCCCCAGCAGCTTCGGGCGTTTTTGTGGGCAGGAGACGGAACCTGGAGGCTCCGGGAGCTCTGTCCTGCTCCTGCATCGGGAATGTCAAATGGCAGGGTGTGCCCAGGGCTTCTCCTGGGGCTGATCCTTTCCTTTCCTTTCCTTTCCTTTCCTTTCCTTTCCTTTCCTTTCCTTTCCTTTCCTTTCCTTTCCCTTTCCCTTTCCCTTTCCCTTTCCCTTTCCCTTTCCCTTTCCCTTTCCCTTTCCCTTTCCCTTTCCCTGGAAGGTCCTGGAAGGGCAAAGCGCTGCTGACAGCTCCTCTGGTGCCTGGCAGAGCCACCAACCCTGCAGGGAAACCTGTCCTGAGAGCAGATCCCAGGGAAGGGAAGGGAAGGGAAGGGAAGGGAAGGGAAGGGAAGGGAAGGGAAGGGAAGGGAAGGGAAGGGAAGGGAAGGGAAGGGAAGGGAAGGGAAGGGAAGGGAAGGGAAGGGAAGGGAAGGGAAGGGAAGGGAAGGGAAGGGAAGGGAAGGGAAGGGAAGGGAAGGGAAGGGAAGGGAAGGGAAGGGAAGGGAAGGAGCTGCAGTTTCACGGCCTCTGCTCTGACATCTCAAATAAAATCAGTCACAGACTGGCTTGGGTTGGGAGGGACCTCAAATCCCACCCAGTGCCCTGGCAGGGACACCTCCCACTGTCCCAGGCTGCTCCCAGCCCCAGTGTCCAGCCTGGCCTTGGGCACTGCCAGGGATCCAGGGGCAGCCACAGCTGCTCTGCTGAGAGGAGGAGACATTTCACATTTCTCTGAGTGCAGCTCCTTTCCCCCTCCACTTTCCACATTTCCTGCCCACCATGCCTGAAGTGGAAAAGGATTCCCCCCCTCCCCTCTGGGGCTCTGGAATGAGCTCGGGACAGGGAGCAGCTCCTGCTGCCCTGGAGTGCTCAGCTCCCCACCCTGCCCATCAGGGGGAATCTGGCACTGGAGCAGCACCAAATCCATGTGGGATTATCCCTGCTGGGGAAAGGAGAGAGGGGAACGTCACGGGCTCTTCAGCACAGCCCCAAATGAGGGCTGAGCACAGCCGGGGGGGCTGAATTCCCACCTTCCAGGGGTTTCTCTCTCAAGGAAAAGGCCCCAGCTCCACTCTTTGGAGGGGGTTTGGAGTCTCCCTGTCCCTGGGGGACATCTCGAGCCTCCTCTCCTCAGGCACAGCAGGCCAAACCTTGCTCCACTCCCTCAGGGGGAACAAAACAAGATCCCTCCCCTCTCCTAAAAGCTCCGCTCAGTTTTCACTCAAAATGATTTTTCTTGTAAGAGTGATTAATTGTGGCTGCTTAAAAAAAAAAAAAAAACCAAAAAAACAAAACAAAAAACAAACAAAACCAACAAAAACAAGATACACACAAAAAAAAACCAACACCAAAAAAAACCCCCCAAAAAACCCAAAACAACCACAAAAAAACCAACCAAAAAAAAGAAAAAAAAACAAACCCCCAAACCCACAACAAAACCCCCAAAAACAAAACAACAAACCAAACCACCCCAAAACCCCTCTGTGTTTCTCTGGGGGGGTTTTGGTTTTTTTTTTTCCTTTTTTCCCCCCCCCCCTTTTCCAAGCAGACAAAGAGGTGTCCAAATGTCTCTTATACATAAATGTATACGTCTTTCCCCGCAAATAGCATTTAACGAATGCCTGCCGCGTCGGCGGGGATCCTCCAACAATCCTGACACTGTGATCAATCCGCCGCGCCCGCTGATGTTTGCTGACAGTGATTGATTGATTTCCTCCCCCCCCCTCGCTAATAGGATCAACACGGGGAATACATTAAAGTCAAAGGCACACTCCTGGCTGGCAGGGAGCGGCCCCGGTGCCGGGCCGGGCTCCGATTGTGTTGGGCTTGGCAGCGGGATGAGATGATTGATGACAGGCGGGGAATGCGGGGCTGAGGGAGGAGCCCGATCCCCCCCTCCTGACACCGCCGGGACAGGGACACGGGGACAGGGGACAATGGAGCAGGGTGGCCCGTCCGGATCACCCCCGCTAAGGCGGCCGGGCAGAGCCGGCCTGGAGGTTCGGGGTGGGGGGAGAGGGCGAAAAGCTGATGGGAAATTAATTCTCAGGAGTTTGTCAAGACGTCTCCAACAAGTGAAGATAAATGGCAGAACGAAGCTTCTAAAGCCAATCCCAAGAATGGGCCTGAATGGCCGAGGGGAGAGCTCTTCTTGCATTTACATCCATCTTTTTAGGGGGGGACGCCGCGGGATGGGGCTGAGCTGCCCCAGGATCCCAACTGTCCAGTGAACGACACTCGCTCACACGCTGAGATGTCCAAGGCAAAAAAAGGGGCAGGTTATTTACAGAGCTCAGCATTTATAGAATTCCAGCAGTGACTGTGGATTGGAGGAAGAAAATCTTCTCCAACCGCACTGGTGTCTTGGTTTGGACAGACAGGTGTCTGCCAGGAAAAGCTGGAGTTTCCCTTGGAATGGAGAATGTAAACCCCTCACCCCCTCCAAATTATCATTTTGCAATTCAGGGCTTTCAGGCAAAGATTTGGGAATGGGAATAACAGTTCTTTACTGGGAATATTAACAATACAAATGTAGTAGGAAACAAAACCACCCAACCAAACCAGCAAACAAACAAACAACAATCCCAGAAACCCTGACAGAGTCAGAGCTCCAACCTGACACCCTGTTGGTCAGGGGGTTGGGAGCAGCCCACAGTGAGTCCTCCTGCAGTGGCAGAGGTGGTTCTGGTGGAGTAGAGATGATCCTGAGAGAAAAGGGTCCAGTGGTGGTGAGAAGGGTCCAGTGGTGGTGAGAAGGGTCCAGGGATGGTGAGAAGGGTGCAGGGATGGTGAGAAGGGCCCAGGGATGGTGAGAAGGGTCCAGTCTTCCTCCAGGAATCCAGTGGAACCAGATCCCTGGTGTTCCTGAGTCTCAGTTTTATCCAGGTGGGAATGGTTGGCTCCTCCCACTGGGTGGAGCATCTCACAATGGGACAACTTGTGACAAGCTTGGGGACAACAGCTTGAGGAGCCTTCATGGCCCATTAGCAGCAGATAATCCTTAATGACTCAATAGCAGCAGAGATCCCCTGGAGGAAGGACAGGTGGTGACAGAGATAACAAACACTGCCCCACCTGGTTTATCAGCTGCCCCATTATCAGAAGGCATCTGCCCCCCTTCCCCCAAAGTTACAAGAGATAAAGAAAAAAAACATCTCCCAGCTGCTTTCAGCAGATGAAATAGAATAGACATTTTGGGTTCCATAACCCAAGACAACTGGTCAACCCAACAGCCCATCAGCAGTCTCCTCCTTATGAGGAGAATGCAAACATGAAAGGACAGTGACAACAACAATGTTCATGTGAAAATCTGTGAGAAACTTCATTGCAAAAGGTAAACCATCAGAAGGCTGAAGGAACTTTAGAAGAGCAGAGAACGAAGAACAGGGCAACACCCAACCCCTGCTCTGCTCAGAGCTCCCGAGGGCTGGAGCAGCCCCGGGGCTGTTCGGGGGCTGCCTTTGCCCCTCTCTGCCTGTTCCCAACAGGATGGGCCAGGAATCTGCACCATTCCACCCCCTGAGAGCAGCACAAACCCCGCTGGAAGGAGAGGGATGGGAGCCTGGCTGGATCTTCCAAGGCTGAACCAGGCCAGGAGAACCGTGGAATTAAGGAATATCCCAAGCCACCAGGGTCACCAGACCCCAACTCCCAGCCCCGCACTGGGCAGCCCACCCAGTCCCACCAAGCCTGGAAATCTGGAGAGGTTTTTTAAAAACCTTATTCCCATTAAAGCCCAGCTGAGTTCTCAAATTTCAGAATGAATGAAACATCCCTGGCATGGATTAATGGTCCATAATTGTAATCAGTTGATCTCTGCTCTGCTCTGCTGGCCAGCACTCATTCCCTTGTCGTTCTCTTGAGTGAAGGATCTGCTGATTTGTTGGAACCAGTCTCCTGATTCCAATAAATTTTCCAGGGGAATGCTTTTCCAGACAAAAATGCCAAGACATTTTTATTTTGTTTATCTCAATGAGCTGCCTTTTTTTCCCCCCCTTATCATGACTTCTGATAATGAATAACTCAGTTTGATGGACACTCCATGAAGCTCCGTGGAAGATTCTCCTCAGTTCTAAACACTGAAGAGAATTTGTCTTTTTATTCTGGTGTGGGCTGGGGTGTTCACACTTAGTTTTGCTCACTGATATGAGCTCCACAAGTTTAGAAAGTGGGCAAATTACCAAAGGGTTTTTATTTTTTTCCAGAATGTTTGGACCTCATTCACTCCAGAGAGGCTTTGAGGTGTGCCCACTGAGAAAACTGATCCATGTCACAGCACAAGACAAAGAAATGACACTCACACACTGAGATGGCCAAGGCAAAAAGGGACAATTTATTTATGGACTTCAACATTTATAGAATTCCAGCAGTGACCATGGATTGGAGGAAAAAAATCTTCCTCTCCAACCACACTGGGCAACCCAAGAGTCCATCAGCAGCCTCCTCCTTTTGAGAAGAATGCAAACATGAACAGACAGTTACAACAATAATAGATTGTTTATGTGAAAATCATGAGAGACTCCATTGCAAAAGGTGAATACAGAAGGCTGAAGGAACTTTAGAAAAAACTTAAGAAAAAACAGAGAAGAACAGAGAAACCCAGGGCAGCAGATCCATGTGCTGCTGCAGGTCCTTGTTCCCCTGCTATTTAAAGCTGGGTTCTTGCTAATGGGTGAACTTTGGGAGCTCTGATCCAGACCCAGAAGGACTCCAGCACGTTGTGCCCCTTTGCAGAGATGGAGCTGGCACAGCCTCATGTCCCCACTGTCACCACCAGGCACTGTCTCCCTTTAACAATTTTGGGGCAGAAATATGAAAATATGAAATGCCTGCAGTGGAAAATTCGGTTTGGGTGACCCATACTGCCCGGAGAGTTGGAAGAGCCCAGGGATCACTGCTGACCTGCACCTGCCTGCCTGCAAGGCTGGAAAGGGCTCCCAGGGCTGGAGGGAGGCTTGGGGAAAACCTCCCTTCCCACCCAAACCCTTCCATGGAAAACCAGGTTTGCAGGGCTGGGTGAAGGGAGCTGAGAGCTCCTGGGGGTGTTGGTGCCAGGGGCCGTGGCCAGGAGCTAAAGCACAGCAGCTCCAGCCCAGCCTGAGGAAGAACTTCCTTCCATGGAGGGGCAGAGCCTGGAGCAGCTGCCCAGGGAGGAGCTGGAGTCTCCCTCTCTGAGACATCCCCAAGGGCCTGGACACGTTCCTGTGTCACTGCTGCAGGTGGCCCTGCCTGGGCAGGGGCTGCACTGGGGGACACCCAGAGATTCCTCCCTGTTACGTTTATCTGCTGTTTGCCAGAGTCAGGATTAAATGCTTGAGACAATATTTTAATAGATGTTTATTGATAGTCACAGCCTCACAAGCTGTGAGTTCTACAGCACTTCTGCTAACGAACTAAAAATGGCCCCATCTCTCTCTCTACAAGGCCTTTTAAGCACAAACTGCCCAATTAAGAGATGACATCTCAATTGCTGGCAGAACATTTACTCCTGGTTGAAAAGGAAGGAAACTCCACGCAAGTTCTTTCTGGAAGTTCCAGACCCTGGGACAGTGTGGGGTTTTTATCTTTTTTCCTGTCAGAGTTGGGATTAAACACTCCAGAGATGTTGTTTCGTGTTTGGACTCAGGGGTTTATTAATTCTTCTCCACGTTACAGTCACACAAGCTGTGAGCAGAAAATGGTTCTGTCGCTCTACAAGGCCTGTTAAGCACAAACTGCCCAATTAAGAGATGACCCCTCAATTATTTTTACTTTTACCCCAACACCCAACCCCCCCTGGCCCGCAAGGCCACTTTTCTCTCCAATCACCAAACCCCACCCAGCCCATGGAGAAGAAGGTGGAAAAGAAGGGCTCAGCCTCTGCCCTGAGCCCTCCACCCTGCTTTCTGTCTATTCCTGCCTTCTCAACCCTTCAGCTGGGAGTTTGGCCCCCTGTGCTGTCACACACTTCCATGCCAAGCCCAGCCCCACAATCCCAGCGCTGCCCCTCAATTTTGGGAGCCTCCTGCAGGGCCTCAGGTGGGATGCAGGGTTTGCTTGGGGCTCAGTGCCTGGCAGCACAGGGAGCTGCAATCCTCACTGCCCAGGGCTCCAAGCCCAAACTCCTGGGGTTCCCCAGTGGCTCTGGGCAATCCGGCCCTGGGCAGCACCGGGGCCTTTGGGATCATCTGGGTCAGGCCGAGTGCCAGGCCTGGGGATCCCTGTGCCACCCAGGGGTGGAAAAGCCACTGCCAGGGACAGCAGAGCTCTGCTCCAGGCCACACCAGGAGCTGCTGGCACCGTCTGGGGCTGTTGGGCTCCTGTCACAGCACAGGGGACATCGGCCTTTCCCCTCAGATCAAGGGCAGTGGAACAGGAGCCCAGGTTGGGCCTCTGTCACACCCTGACCCTGCCCTGGGGACGCTGCAGGGATGTCCAGGGGCAGTTTGGGACCAGGATATCAGCGTGCTGAGGCTCTCAGAGGTCTGTGTGACCTGTGAACCTCACCCTGCCAGGGGCTCCTGCTTTCTGTTCCCAGGGAGAGGCTTGGAGCTAAACCAGGGCCACGATTTCTGGGAAGGATCTGTGGGTTGCAGGAAGGTCCTGAGGGGGCTGTGGGTGCTCACTCTGAGCACTCATTGCAATGAAAGGGAAGGGATCCTGCAGCCCCATGCAGGGGCTCTGGCAGCTCCCATCCCCATCCCCATCCCATCCCATCCCATCCCATCCCATCCCCATCCCCATCCCCATCCCATCCCATCCCATCCCCATCCCCATCCCCATCCCCATCCCACCCCATCCCATCCCCATCCCCATCCCACCCCCATCCCATCCCCATCCCCATCCCACCCCCATCCCCATCCCATCCCCATCCCATCCCATCCCCATCCCATCCCATCCCATCACCATTCCATCCCCATCCCATCCCCATCCCATCCCATCCCATCCCCATCCCCATCCCCATCCCCATCCCCATCCCATCCCATCCCATCCCCATCCCCATCCCCATCCCATCCCATCCCATCCCCACCCCACAGGACAGGACTGGCAGGGGGCAGAGCTGCTGCCCTGCAGAAGGGAGGTGCCTCACTCAGGGATTTGCAGCAGATTTTGGTCACCTTGGCTTAAATTTTTCCCGGCAGAGGCTGAAGAAATCTCCTGTTGGAGTGAGAGATGGACAACCTTGGCCTTCCCCTTGGGTGTCCTGGGTGTCTTTTGGCTTCTGCCTGAAATGTGCTGATTGAACCAGGAATGTTTGGGTTGGGAGGGACCTCAAATCCCACCCAGTGCCACCCCAGCCCTGGCAGGGACACCTCCCACTGTCCCAGGCTGCTCCCAGCCCCAGTGTCCAGCCTGGCCTTGGGCACTGCCAGGGATCCAGGGGCAGCCACAGCTGCTCTGGGCACCCTGGGCCAGGGAAGAATTCCTTCCTAATACCAAGTCTAAACCTTCCCTCTTTCAGTTTAAAGCCATTGTTCCTTCTCCTGTCACTGCAAGCCCTTGTAAAACGTCTCTGACAGTGGGTGCTGAGAACATGGAACCATGGAATAATCATGGAATCATAGAATGGGTTGGGAGGACCCTAATGGAATCCTGGAATCATTAAATGGTTTGAGTTGGGAGGGATTTTAAGGATCACCCAGTGCCACCCCTGCCCTGGCAGGGACACCTCCCAGTGTCCCAGGCTGCTCCCAGCCCCAGTGTCCAGCCTGGCCTTGGGCACTGCCAGGGATCCAGGGGCAGCCACAGCTGCTCTGGGCACCCTGTGCCAGGGCCTGCCCACCCTGCCAGGGAACAATTCCTGATTCCCAAGATCCTGTACCTGGATTTCCCTGCGTCCCCCCGGGCCCCTGCTCCCTGTGCTGCTGCTGTTGCAGCCCCCGGGGAGCTCTGCCTGCCCTTCCCTCCCTGCCGGGCCTGGGGCTCGGTGGGGAAGGGGAGGAGAAAAATGAAGGAGAGAGAAAGGGGAAGTGAGGAAAGAGAAGGGGAAAGTGGGGAGGAGGTTGTGGAAAGAGGAAGGGAAGGAGTGAGGGAAGGAGTTAGAGGACACAGTCTCAAGCTGCACCAAGGGAAATCCAGGTTGGATATCAGGAAAAAGTTTTTCACAGAAAGAGTGATAAAGCTCTGGAATGGCCTGCCTGGGGAGGTGGTGGAGTCACCATCCCTGGGTGTGTTTAACAAAAGCCTGGATGTGGCACTGGGTGCCATGGTCTGGTTGAGGTGTTAGAGCTGGGTTGGACTCAATGGTCTTGAAGGTCTCTTCCAACCTAAAAATTCTGCGATTCTGTGATTCTGATTCTGTGAGGGGGTGAGGAAGGAGCCGGCTCAGACCCCCGGGGTGTGCGGGCAGCGGCTTCCTCCTCCTGTCGGGACAGGTCGCGATAGACCCGAGAGCGCCTAGAACACCCCAGAGGAAGGTGGAGGGAGGAGCCGGTGCGGGAGCAGCGCGGGTCCCGGGCAGGTGACGTGCGGCAGGAGCCCCGCCGAGCAGATGGGACCCCCCCGCCCCCGCCCCCCGTAACCGTACCCGGCTGGGGCGGGCCCGGGGCGCTCCCTGGGGCCGGGAACAACAACAGCACGGGGAGCTCCGGGGGGCGCGGGACGGCCCGGGTCGTTCGCAGGGAGCCCGTGAGGAGGGGGCCGGGGAGCTCAGCCGGTGCTCGGCACGGATCGGTATCAGCCCCGGTACCAGCCTCGGTACCGGCCCAGGTACCAGCCTCGGTACCAGCCCCGGCGCGGATCGGTACCAACCCCAGTATTAGCCTGGGTACCAGCCTCGGTACCAGCCCCGGTACGGATCGATACCAGCTTCGGTACTGGCCCCGGTACCAGCCTCGGACCCAACCCCGGTACCAGCCTCCGTACCAGCCTCGGCACCAGTCCCGGTACCAGCCCCAGTACCAACTCCGGTACCATCCACTGTACGACCCCTGGAACCAGCCCCGGTACCAGTCCCGGAACCAGCCTCGGTACCAGCCCCTGAACCAGCCCCGGTACCGGTCTCGGTACCAGCCCCAAGACCAACCCCGGTACCAGCCCCTGAACCAGCCCCGGTACCGGTCTCGGTACCAGCCCCAGAACCAACCCCGGTACCCACCCTGGAACCAGTCCCGGTGCCCACCCCGGTACCACCCCCGGTACCAGCCCCGGTACCAGCCCCGGCTCTCCCCTCTCCCGGAGAGGACGCGCGGCCCAGAGCTGCCGGGGCAGGGGCTGTTTGGGCCGGGCGGTGCTGCCCGCCCCGCTTTTCCCAGCGCTGTGGCCGTGTCCCCGCTGTCCCCCCTGCCCGCCGGGGGCTCCCCGGGGCCACCTGTTCGCGACAGGGCCGGGTCCCCGCGGGGCCGAGCCGAGCCGGGCCGGCAGAGCCGCCGGGATTTACCGGCTTCTGCCCGCTGCCGACTTTTGCATCTGTCAGGGTGCTAATTATTGCCTTTAATAGAGACAAAGAGCAGCTCCTAATGATGCTCCCTCTAATTCTCACCTGCTCCTGCCCTTCCTCCGGCGGCAGCGCTCCCTCGCCGCCGCTCCGCTAATTGGGAAAGCTGCTCCGCTTCTCCCCGCAGCTGAGCGGGGTGGGGGTGCAGGGGGGTGTCGGGCACCGCTGCCGGGGCTCCGGGAGCCCAAGCGGCCCGGGGAGGGGGGCTGCATCCCTGCCGGCAGCTCCCCATCCCGCCGGGCTCAGCAGCCGCGGGGGGCTGCGCTGCTCCCTGCCCCTCTCCGGCCCTCGGCAGAAGGTCGGGAGCGCACCTGCCCGCTCCTCACCTGCGCCTTTCTCACCTGCGGGGGGGGGTTCGTGGTGCAAGGATGGCCGCAGCGACCACACCCCTAAAACCGGGGAGAACCCCGGGACCCCCCGGAGCAGCGGGAAGGCGCCGGGGCCACCAGCGCGCTGCTCCCCGGCGCTGCGGCTGCGGCACGGGCCGGAGGCTCCGGGGGCTTTTCCAGACTGGCTGCGGGGGTGTCGGGGTGGGGGAGGCTCCTTCCCAGCCTCCTTCCCTCTCCTGGGGCCAGCCCAGCTCGGCCCGGCCACCCGGGACCGCTTCGGTTTGCAAGAAAAAACAAAAAAAAACCCGAACCAAACAAGGGGTCCCCTGGGTCCGGCCCCGCTCGGGCTGCCCGTCGCTGTCTGCGCCCTCCAGGCATCCCAGAACTGAGGAATAATCGCGTGTTTCTGCCCGGGCAGCCCCGAAAGTTGTTTTTAAATAAATGTCCTGCCGCTTTCTGGGGCTGGAGAGGGATGGGAAAGGCTTTGCCCCCCGCCCCCCATCCCCCGACCTCCTTGTCCTCAGAAACACCTTTCCTCGGCGTGCGCCGAATATTTCCCGCCCCGAGATTGCGTCCAGAGCTGCCAAAATCCCTCCCGGGCCACAGACGCGAGAGATATCGAGAGGAAAAAAAAAATCAAAAAATAAAAAAATCGGGGTTGTCCCCGAATGATTTTCTTTTCCGTGGATTTTCGTTCGCGGGGTGGGGGTTTAGTCGGAGGTGGAATGCGCAGCGAGCGAACGCCCCAGCGCCGGGGGGAACGGTTCCCCCCATCCCCGAATGAATATTTCATCAATCTTGGGCTTTAGCCAAGCGCTGGGGTTCGGCAGAAATGTTCGCGTTTCCCCACGCGGCACCGGGCGGATTTTTCCGAGCCGCCCTGGTTCTAAACGGAACAAATGGGGGAAAAAAAAAAAAAAACCAAAAAACCAACAACAAAAAACCGACTCAACAAAAAGCCAACCGCAAACCTCCAGCGGTTTCCATTCGCCGGCGAAGCAAAGTGACAAAAAACAACTTCGCGAGAGTCAAGGATGCGCCTAAAATATTCCCATCCCTTCTCCATCTATCTCCGCCTCCCCGGGACAGCGAGGAAGAGGAAAAGGACATTTATTTAAAATGCTTTTCTTTTTTTTTTTTTTTTAATTTTTTTTTCTTTATTTAAAATCTCAACAGTGGATCACTTTTTTTTTTTTTTTTTTTTTTTTTTTTTTTGCAACCAAACAAGTAATAAATATTATTTAGCAACTTTTTTTCCTTTTTTTTTTTCCCCTTTTTTTTCTTTTTTTTTTTTTTTCTTTTTTACAAAAATAAACAGATGATAAAATCTCTGCAAGGGGCGGGGGGACAGCGATAAGAAAAGTTGTTATTTCAGAAACAAGCCCAAGTTTCTCAGTATTGCAACGCGGACAAGGGTGAAAAGTTCCTACACAGAAAGAGCGTTAAAGAGTTCAAACTTGGTTAAAGGTGGCAGGAACGTAAAAAAAAAAAAAAAAATTAAAAAAAATTAAAAAAAAAAAAAAGCAAGAACAAAACCAAAACGTGTTATACGCTTAAAAGTAAAACAACCCAACAAACCCCAAGAACCCAAACCAACGAAATCGAGGCGAACCGACCCCTTTTTCACTCAGGAGGCTGACACAGAACAAGTGCACGGACGGGAAAGCTCAGGCAAGGGCGGACTCGCCTCGTTTATCGCTCTATTTACAAATCCCGAACCGGAAAGAAAAAAAAGCCCCGGGCGGGCTGGGGAGAGGGGGGAACGGGGCAAGAACCAACCCGACATTCCCGGGAGCTTCCACCCGGAGCGCGGCCGCTGCTGCCGGCCCCGGGAGGAGCCCCGGGAGGAGCCCCGGGAGGAGCCCCGGGAGCAGCCCCGGGACGGGCTTTCCGCGGGGATGCAGCTCAGGAGCGGCTCCGCGCGTAGAAACGACGCCGGGAGAGGGGAGGGGACGAACGAATAAACGAGCCGGAGCCCCTCTGGCGTTTCGGTTCCTCCATCGGTTCCTCCTCTCCAGCCCAGGCGCCGCCGCCCTCCCCCTCCTCCGGGAGTTCTCGGCGACGTCGGAAAATTAAAAACGCAGGAGGTGCGCGGTTTGTGTTTTGTTTTTTTTTCTCGTGCCGGGGGCGTTTGGGGGGAGCAGGGCAGAGCCCGGGGCAGGGCTCCATCCCCTCCGGCGGCCCCGGGAGCGGAGCGGAGCGGGGGTCCCGCTGCCGCCGTGTTGGGGGGGGGGAGCGTTTGTAGGTCCTGGAGGCGGCGGCGGGGGGGGGCTCATTTGGTGTCGGTGGTTAATCTGGGCAGGCTGGCGGTGCCCATGCCCGAGACGTGGTGGTGCGGCGGGGCCGACACCTGGCACATGCTGCAGGGGCACGGCATCCCCCCCCAGTGCTGGAAGCCGCTGCCCAGCGGGGCGGCGGCGGCGGCGGCGGCGGCGGCGGCCGAGGGCGATTTGAGGAGCCCGTGCGGGGGCCGGATGGAGCTGACGGCGGAGAGGCCGGAGCCGGGCAGGGAGGCGCTGGAGACGGCGGCGGGGGGCAGGATGGGGTGGTGCACGGGGTGAGAGGCAGGGTGGCCCGGGTGGCCGGGCAGAGGCGCCGAGTGCGCTCCCATGCCGCCGGGGCAGGCGGCGGGGTGGAAGCCGGCGTGGTGGCCGCCGTAGATCTCGCTGACCAAGCGCTTCATCTCCTCCAGGGAGTTGGTGAGCATCAGGATGTAGTTGCGCGCCAGGAGGAGCGTGGCGATCTTGGAGAGCTTGCGCACCGAGGGGCCGTGCGCGTAGGGCATCACCTCCCGCAGCCCGTCCATGGCGATGTTCAGGTCGTGCATCCGCTTGCGCTCCCGGCTGTTGATTTTCAGCCGCAGCTGCTGCAGCTCCGGCTCCGTCATCTGCTTCTTGTCCTTCTTGGAGGAGGAAGAGGACGACGACGACGAGGACGACGAGGAGGACTTGAAGCCCAGCTTGTCCACCACCACCACGCCGGCAGCGCTCATGGCGCTGCGCAGCTCGGCGCTCAGCTCGGGCGGGGAGTCGCTCTGCGTGGAGCTGGACACGGTACCGCCCGTGAAGCCCCCGCCGCTGCCTTTATTCCTGGCCGTGAGGAAGAGGTCATCGGGCTCCGGGGAGGACGGGCGGCTGGAAACCAGGCTGGCGTCCGAGTCCATGGCCCGGCGGGCGGGGAAGCGGCGGCGGCGGCGGCGGCGCGCACCGGGGCAGCCTGCGGGGAGGTGGGAGAGAGAACCGGCGGGCGGCCCCGCGTCAGCGCCCGCCCGCAGCTCGCCGGGGCAGCGCGGGGGCGAGCCCGCTCCGCCGGACCGAGCGGCCCCGCTGCCCGCCCTGGCCTCGCCTCGCCGGGAGGCGGCTCCCGTCCCGTCCCGTCCCGTCCCGTCCCGTCCCGTCCCGTCCCGTCCCGTCCCTCCCCTCGGTCGCCTCCGCCGGGTCGGGGCTGGGGATGCGCGCGGGGGGCTCGGGGGGGCACTCACCGTGCGCGGGGCGGCCGTGGCGAGCGGCGCGCCGGGACGGGCGAGCACGGCAGCAGCGCGCACCTTGGCGGCGGAGCGGCGGCCGCTTTATAGCCGCGCCGGGGAGGAACGATGTCACCGGGCGGGAGGGAGGGGGGGCTGCGCCAATCCGCGGCGGCGGAGGGGGGCACGGCTGATGTCACCGGGGCCGCTCCGGCTCGATGGGGCGGGCGGGGGGGGCGCGGGGAGCCCGGCGAGAGGGGGGGGGGTGGGGGGGGTGGGGAGGGACTTTTGTCAAATGCAGAATAAAATGCAACAATGACAGCGCCGGGAACAGCTGTTGGGGGGACGGGACGGGACGGGGAGGGCAGAGAACGGCCCCCAGCACGTCGGTGTTCCCCCGGTGCCCGCCCCGCCGGGAGCGCTCGGCCGCGGCCCCGCCGCACGCAGCGGGCAGCGCTTCCCCCGCCCGCCCGGTGCCCGCTCCTGCACCGAGCCCGGGCGGTATTTCCCCGGCAAGCGGTGCGCAGGGAGGCGGAGAAAAGCGCGATTTCGGCCTCTCCGTTCCCCACCAGCGAACCGCCCCGAGCATCCCCCCGGCTCCGCTGCCGCAGCGACCCGGGGGAGTTCTTGGAGCGGCCGCCCAAACCTCCCCCAAAAAAAAGCTCCAGCGAGAAGGGAGCGGGAGAGGGAAGAGAGAGAGAGAGAGAGAGGAAGAAAGAGTAAAAGGCGTTAACAAACGAACAAAAAATGACCTTCGGATAATGCCTCCCGCCTTGCTGCGCTGCTCGCCCGGCTCCCGGCGAGTCCCGCTGGCCCCGGCAGCTCCGCGCAACAGGGTCGGAGCTTCCTCGCACTGGGGTAAATCCCCCCGGCCGCCCCCTCCCCACCGCTCCCCCCCCCCCCCAGGCCCCTTTGCCTTTGTTGTATTATTTTTACACCCGTGTGTTTCCCAGCTGGCCCGGCAAAGCCTCAACCATCCGTTAAATATGTATTTAAAACGTTAAGAAGTGAAGCGTGGAAATGTGTTGGCCAACGGTTGCGGGGCTGATCCGTAACAGGTCAATTAGGAAAATCTGTCCCCGCGACAGCCGGGCCCGCCGCCCGGCGTGTGTCCGGCCCGCTGCCGGCCCGCGGCCACCGGCGCCGTGCCGGGGCTGTCACCGGCCCGGGGGGGACACCCCGAGGGTGGGGCTGAACCCCGGAGGTGCGGAGCTGCCGTCTGGGCAAAGTTGGGTTGATTCCGAGCCCGGGAAGAGGCGGCGGCAGCAGCAGCAGCAGCCGGGCGGTGGCGGTGTCGGTGCCGGTGCCGGTGCCGGTGTCGGTGTCGGTGCCGGTGCCGGGCGGCCCCGAGCGCCGCAGGACAGCGGCGAATGGAGCCCCGGTGGCTCCCGGAGCGCCCGGGCTGCGGCAGCACGGAGGGACAGAGGGATGGACACAGGGATGGACAGGGAGATGGGCAGGGGGGTGGAGAGAGGGATGGACAGGGAATGGATACAGGGATGGAGAGAGGGATGGACAGAGGGACGGACAGGGGGATGGAGAGAGGGATGGACAGGGGGATGGACAGAGACATGGACAAGAGATGGACAGAGGGGATGGACACAGGGATGGGCAGTGGGTGGGGATGGACAGATGGCGGGAGTGCCGGGGGGCAGCCAGAGCTCGGGGCCGCTGCCTCCTGAGGCTGTTCTGGCATCACCTGGGGGCTCGGGAGGGAGAAATGGACAGTGGAGTTATTCCTTTCCCTTTTCTCCTTTTCCCTTCCTCCCTCCCTTTTTCCTTTTTCTTTTTCTTTTTCTTTTTCTTTTTCTTTTTCTTTTTCTTTTTCTTTTTCTTTTTCTTTTTCTTTTTCTTTTTCTTTTTCTTTTTCTTTTTCTTTTTCTTTTTCTTTTTCTTCGTTTCTTTTTTTTTTCCCCTCTCCCCCCTTCCAGAGAGGAAACCCCTCTCCGAGCCCGCAGCAGGAACCTCGGGATCCGAGTCCCTAAGGGAGCAATGTCCTTGGTGACCACTGCCCATCCCTCTGGACACCAGCTCTGTCCCTAACCCGCGGGGCCGGGATCGGGGCCGGGATCGGGGCCGGGATCGGGGCCGGGATCGGGATTGGGATCGGGATCGGGATCGGGATCAGGACCGGGATTGGGATCAGGACCGGGATTGGGATTGGGATTGGGATTGGGATCGGGATCAGGACCAGGACCGGGATTGGGATCAGGACCGGGATTGGGATTGGGATTAGGATCGGGATCGGGATCGGGATCGGGATCGGGGCCGGGATTGGGATTGGGATTGGGATCGGGATCGGGATCAGGACCAGGACCGGGATTGGGATCGGGATAGGGGCCGAGATCGGGACAGGGGTCGGGATCAGGATTAGGATCGGGATCGGGATCAGGATCGGGATCGGGATCGGGATCGGGATCGGGATCGGGATCGGGGCCGGGACCGGGATCGGGATCGGGATGGGGATCGGGATCAGGATCAAGGTCGGAACCGGAACCGGGACCGGGATCGGGATCGGGGTCGGGACCGCCCGGTGCCGCTCTGCCGCCCTGTCGGGGGTGCGAGGAAGCCGGGGGACGCTCTCCGCCCCGAGGTGACAAATTGAACGTCGCACCTCCCCCTCCCCGGACTCGGCCTCGCAGCCGCCGCTCGCTGGCGCATCCCGGGGAGCGGCCCCGGAGGGTTCCCAGAGGAGCCCTTCACCCGAACTTGATTTTGACACTAAAATGTGGAGCAGAGCCCATTTGCTGCGCCATGAATATGTATTAATTTTTTTTTTTTTTTTTTTAATAGCGTCTGTAGACAACTAAGGCATGAATGAAGGCAACCAGGGAACGCGATGGAGTGATAACTTAATAAAAACCAGCCCATCGCCTGCACGCTGGCAGTCACTCGGAATGTCATTCGGGTTGTTGCCGGAGGGGTTTATTGCCCGCTTTCCCCCCGGAATACCCTCGGCCCCGCTGGAGCTGCCCGCTCCGGCCGCCAGGAATCCGAGGCATCCCAAGGAGCGAGGGCCGGGCTGCGGCTCCGGCGGCTGAAGCGGTTCGGGCTCTGCCTCCCGTCCGCGCAGCGCTCCGGGCTGCGAGCCTCGGCCAGCTCCCCGCTCAGCCTGGGAGGCTCAGGGATCCCCCGGGCTCAGCCCAAACCCCCCGCAGCATAAAGCTCAGCGCAGGACACCAGCTCAGGGATCCCCCGGGCTCACCCCAAAGCTCAGCAGCACAGGGCCCCAGCTCAGGGATCCCCCGGGGTCACCCCAAACCCCCCCGCAGCACAAAGCTCAGTGCAGGACACCAGCGTGTCACTGTTGGACACCAAAGAAAGACACTGGTCTTTCAGGACTGGTGATTTCAGAAGGCTGATGCTCTAAAAAGGGAGCTGGTTTATTCTCAGAAGCTGTTTTTATACCTTTTTACAACGTGCCCACCTAAGAGGTGGGATCCTTTGAACCATTGGTCACACCAAGGGTCAACAAGCAAAGCCCCTCCTTGGGAGAGAAATGTGAAAAACAAGAGAGTTTAAAAAGTGTGACCTTGTTTAGCAGTTTAGGTCCCTGGGAAAGAACTTCAGAAAACCCAAACATGACAGGCAGTGACTATACCAGCTCAGGGATCCCCTGGGCTCAATCCAAAGCCCCCACAGGACACCAGCTCAGGGAGCTGTGCCCGCTGATCACAGGCGTGAGGGCACAGCCGCGGAGAGAGAACCTCCAGCGTTCTCGCTTTCCCTCGTTTCCTCTCTTTTCCCTGCGCAGTGATTTCCTCCCCGCTGTCTCCCGCTCGGGCACGGATCTGTTTTGTTGTTTGCGCTCCCAGGTGAAGCCCGGGTTGGGTGCAGCTCCCCCTGCCCAATTAGCACATCCCATCCCTGCCAGCTCCGAGGAGGAAAGCCGAGTTCTCCGAGCGGGGCAGTCGCTGCCGTCCCCTCGGGGCTCTCCTCTCCTCTCCTCCAGCGCTGGGGTTGTTTTTGTTCACGCTCGTTCCTCGGGGGTGCTGGAGACACGCGCGCCGGGCCAAAATCGCAGCGTGCCCTCCCGTGCAGTCGGAGACAGGGAAAGCTGCTCATCCTCCCGGGAGTCAGCCAGAGGGAAGCCTCAGAAACAGCAGGGCCGATGGTTGTGATATCTGCGGGATTAAAAACAGGCAGGAAACCGGCCATCTCCTCTCCTCATCCAGCAGGGAAAAAAAAAACGAACAATAAAACCTCTTTATTTATCAACTCCTGACACTCCAGAGCCTGCTGTCAGCGAGAACACAACCATCAAACTGCGGTTTAGATCCAGGCTCTGCCGGGCTTAGCCAACCCTCCCAGGCACAGCTGAGCCCTGGAACCGTCTCATACCCCTGGGACTGACGGGAATGATTTGGGATTGGGATTGGGATTGGGATTGGGATTGGAATTGGAATTGGGATCAGGATCAGGATCGGGATTGGGATCAGGATTGGGATTGGGATTGGGATTGGGATTGGGATTGGAATTGGGATTGGGATTGGGATTGGAATTGGAATTGGGATCAGGATCGGGATTGGGATCAGGATTGGAATTCGGATTGGGATCGGGATTGGGATTGCTCAACCTGGAGAGGAGAAGCTCGGGGGTGACCCCAGCGCAGCCTTGCAGGGCCTGAAGGAGCTGCAGGAAACACGGAGACAGACGATTCCCCAGGGCTGGAGCGACAGGAGCCAGGGAATGGCTCCCACTGTGCCAGGGCCTGCCCACCCTGCCAGGGAACAATTCCTGATTCCCAAGATCCCAGCCAGCCCTGCCCTGGGCACTGGGAAGCCATTCCCTGGCTCCTGTCCCTCTGTCCCTTGTCCCCAGTCCCTCTGCAGCTCTCCTGGAGCCCCTTCAGGCCCTGCCAGGGGCTCTGAGCTCTCCCTGGAGCTTCTCCTCTCCAGGTGAGCACCCCCAGCTCTCCCAGCCTGGCTCCAGCTCTTGGGGCATCCCCAGCATCCTCTGGACCCATTCCATGTCCTTCTCCCCATGGATGAGTTTTCAGGATGAGTTTTCAGGACGAGTTCCCAGCAGGAGTTCCCAGTTCTCATTACCCAGTTTCCTGACCAAGGATTTCAGAGCCCTTTGTCACACTTTGCCACTTGTCTGTGTCACTCCTGTGCTCCCCTTCTTCCCTTGCACCTCCCTTGAGCTCGGCTGGGAGCTCCTGACAAACGAGCCAGCCCTGGCAAAGTGCTGAGAGAGCCCAAAACCAGGGGTGTGTTCTGCTTCCCATGCAAACACTCCCTGGAAATCAGCTTTCCCTCAGGTTATCCCTTTGTGCAGTCCCTGCCCTGTGCTCTTAAGGAAACCTCCCAAAAATCCCCGATGCTGCAGGTGAAGGCACCTGTCTGACCGAGCCCCGAGGGTTCTGCTGCCCTGGGGATGATCCAGAGGTGCTGCTGCCCTCAGCCAGGCTTTGATGTGGAGGCAGCAATGGTTGGGCTCATGTGGAGACATCCCCCGGCCCAGGGCTTCTCACTGCCGGCGTTGGGGGACGTCCTTGGAATGGAGAAGTTGGAATCCCAGAATATCCTGAGCTGCAGGGACCCACAGGATCACTGATCCAGCCCCTGTCCCTGCCCAGAGCCCCCAGCAATCCCAGCCTGGGCATCCCTGGCAGCGCTGCCCAAAGGCTCCTGGAGCTCTGGCAGCCTCGGGGCCGTGCCCATTCTCTGGGGAGCCTGGGCAGTGCCAGCACCCTCTGGGGGAAGCACCTGGCCCTCAAATCCAACCCCAATCCTGTGACAGTTCTGGTTTCTTTTTCTCTGCTAAGGTCAGGATGAACACCACGGGAAATGCAGATTTTGAGTTCAGACTGGGATGTCTGTTATCTCTCATCCATTTACAGACTCACAAGCTGTGAGCTCAATCTAGCAAGCCAGAGAAACAAAGTAAAATGCAGAGTTTCTGACTCTGTCCAAGGTTATTTAAGCAATAATCCCCCAATAACGAGGTGACACCTGTGTTATTTATACTCTTGACCCAACAATGACCACCCAGGGCCCGCAGTGCAGACCTTCTTCACCCAATGACAGAAAACCACCCAAACCCATGGAGGAGAAGGAAGAAGAAGGTGGAGGAGAAGGAAGAAGAAGGTGAAGAAGAAGGACCCAGACAACACCCAAACCCTCCATCCTGACTCACAGACATCACTTTACACTAAAACCCCCCAACCCAAGGCCAGTCCCTCCTGGGCCAGCTGCAGGCGCTCCCTGGGTGCTGTCCCTGGGGCAGGAGCAGAGCCCGGAGCTGTCCCTGCGCTGCCCCTCGGGAGGAGCTGCAGCCCCGGGCAGCTCTGACCTCAGGCTCCTCCAGGCTCAGCTGCCCAAGTGACCTCGTGGGGCCCCTCCAGACCCTTCCCCACCCCCGTGCCCCTCCCCTGGACACTTCCCAACAGCTTCTGGTCTTGTATTGAGACACCCAGAAGTGTTCCCAGCACTGGGGATGAGCAGGACAATCCCTCCCACGAGGGTGTCACTAAATTCATTGATTAATATGAAAAAAAAAGTTCTCCACAGAAGACTGGAGAGCAAAGCCTCCGTCAGAAATTTCCAGAAGTTTCCCCTCGGTGTGCTGAGAGTTTTGGGGGATGAAGAGTTTTGGGGGCTGGAGAGTTTTGGGGGCTGGAAAGTTTTGGGAGCTGGAGAGTTTTGGGGGCTGGAGAGTTACAGGGACTGGAGAGTTTTGGGGGCTGCAGAGTTTCAAGGGGCTGAGAGTTTCGGGGGCTGGAGAGTTTTGAGGGGCTGCAGAGTTTCAAGGGGCTGAGAGTTTTGGGGGCTGGAGATTTATGGGGGTCTGTAGAGTTTTGGGGGCTGAGAGTTTTGGGAGCTGGAGAGTTTTGGGGACTGGAGAGTTTTGGAGGACTGAGCGTTTCAGGGGGCTGGAGAGTTTTGGGGACTGGAGAGTTTCAGGAGCTGGAGAGTTTTGGGGGCTGCAGAGTTTCAAGGGGCTGAGAGTTTTGGGGGCTGGAGAGTTTTGAGGGGCTGCAGAGTTTCAAGGGGCTGAGAGTTTTGGGGGCTGCAGAGTTTCAAGGGGCTGAGAGTTTTGGGGGCTGGAGATTTATGGGGGTCTGTAGAGTTTTGGGGGCTGCAGAGTTTCAAGGGGCTGAGAGTTTTGGGGGCTGGAGAGTTTTGGGGGCTGCAGAGTTTCAAGGGGCTGAGAGTTTTGGGGGCTGGAGAGTTTTGGGGGCTGCAGAGTTTCAAGGGGCTGAGAGTTTTGGGGGCTGGAGATTTATGGGGGTCTGTAGAGTTTTGGGGGCTGCAGAGTTTCAGGGACTGTAGAGTTTCGGGGGGCAGGAGAGTTTTGAGGGGCTGGAGAGTTCTGGGGGCTGGAGAGTTTCAGGGACTGTAGAGTTTTGGGGGCTGGAGCATTTCAGGGAGCTGGAGAGTTTTGGGGGGCTGGAGAGTTTTGGGGGCTGGAGCATTTCAGGGAGCTGGAGAGTTTTGGGGGGCTGGAGAGTTTTGGGGGCTGGAGCATTCCGGGGGGCTGGAGCGTTCCGGAGGGCTGCAGCCCCGCCGGGGCTGGCGGTGACGGGGGAGCAGCTGAAGGAGACGTCGGGAGCGAACAAATCCAAGCCCCGCGCCGGGAGGACACCGGCGCTCCTCGGCCGTGATGTCAAAGGTTGCGGCAGTGTCCCCCCCGCCCTCGGGGTGGCTTTGTTCGGCGCGGTGGCCCCAGCAGATGGCCCAAAACCCGCACCCCGGCCAGCAAAGAGGGACCACATGTGACAAACCGTGGATGTCTCATTAGCACACGGGGCGGGGGGGCTGGGGGGGGGGGCCAGCAAGGATGAGGGGAAAAAAAAAAAAAAAGATAAAAAGAATACACAAAGACATTTACATATTTACATTGTTTCTCCCTCATTTCCAATTCTCCTTCTCGCTGGAGTGGCAGTGGGCTCGCTTTTCTCCTTCTGTTTGTGTGTTTACTTGTGCTAAATAGATTATGATAATCAGGCACATAAATGCACGCAACTGTTATTATGGCATTTTAATCACAGAGGTTTTCACTGGAAGCCTTCATTAGAATTCTCATAATCTCACTTGTTAGTGTAACAAACAGTAATAAATGCCAAGGAACTGGGATTAAGTCAGAGACATTCAGACATTAAAGGAGGAATATGGAAATGTTGTCAAATCTCCGCATTATTTATTGAAATGTCACGTAAACAGTTCAGGCCTTTCAATCTCGCTCTCATTAGGAGGAGAGGGTGTGCGGCCACCTGAAGGCAGCAATTAGATTTTTGGGGAGTGCCCGAACCATATGTCTCTCCTCGACTCTGCCCAACTTTCCTGGGCCGGTTTGAAGCCGTGGGTTCCTGTTGGTCAGCTCCAGCCCGGAGCTGATTTTGGTTGAAATTGCTCACGGATGTGACACAGGAGCTGCCCGGAGGGGCTGTGGCTGCTCCAGCCCCGGGAGTGCCCAGGGCTGGCCCGGAGCAGCCCGGGGCAGCAGGAGGTGTCCCTGCCCTGGCAGGGGTGGCTCTGGGTGGGATTTGAGGTCCCTCCCAACAGGAGCCAGGGAATGGCTTCCCAGTGCCCAGGGCAGGGCTGGCTGGGATCTTGGGAATCAGGAATTGTTCCCTGGCAGGGTGGGCAGGCCCTGGCACAGGGTGCCCAGAGCAGCTGTGGCTGCCCCTGGATCCCTGGCAGTGCCCAAGGCCAGGCTGGACACTGGGGCTGGGAGCAGCCTGGGACAGTGGGAGGTGTCCCTGCCAGGGCTGGGGTGGCACTGGGGGGGATTTGAGGTCCCTCTCAACCCAAACCCTGCCGGGGTTCCAGGGAGGTGCCACTCGGGCTCTCCCGGATCTTTGCAGGGTGCTGCCCACTGCACAGCCCGGCCCTGGGGGTCCTGGCTTCTCCAGCTGAGCCAAAATTGTCCCTCCGCCTCCCTGCAGCCCCTGCAGCCCCTGCAGCCCCTGCAGCCGGGCGGGATCTTCCCCCGGAGCTGGTCCCGCTCCTGCCCCGGCCTGAGGAGGAGGAGGAGGAGAAGGAGGAGGAGGAGCGGGATGGGGCTTTGCTCCGCCACCGCTTTTTCGGGCCGTGACCCCGCGGGGCATCGCTGGCAGCGCTGTGGAAATGCAGGATGCTCCGGCTGGGACCGGCACAGGGTTGGGCTGGGCCGGGCTGGGCTGGGCTTGGGCTGGGCTGGGCTGGGCTGGGCTGGGCTGGGCTGGGCTTGGGCTGGGCTGGGCTGGGCTGGGCTGGGCTGGGCTGGGCTGGGCCGGGCTGGGCTGGGCTGGGCTGGGTTGGGCTGGGCTGGGCTGGGCTGGGCTGGGTTGGGTTGGGCTGGGCTGGGCTGGGCTGGGTTGGGCTGGGCTGGGCTGGGTTGGGCTGGGCTGGGTTGGGCTGGGCTGGGCTGGGCTGGGCTGGGCTGGGCTGGGCTGGGCTGGGCTGAGCTGGGCTGGGCTGGGACGGGCTGGGCTGGGCTGGGCTGGGTTGGGCTGGGATGGGCTGGGCTGGGCTGGGCTGGGCTGTGCTGGGCTGGGCTGAGCTGGGTTGGGTTGGGTTGGGCTGGTCTGGGCTGGGCCGGGCTCCCAGGCCGGGCTCCCCGGGCTGCTCCGGAGGCACTGGGGCCGCTCTCTCCGTGTGGCTCAGCAAACCCGGCCCAGCCCACTCACGAATATCCCCGAGCCTTCCCCACCCTCCCGGGCCGTGGGCAGGGGCTTCGGGGCCGGCCCCCGCCCCAGCACCCGCTGGAAGCGCTGGAGTTTCCACAGAGGTTTGGGACTCCCCTCCTTCTCCTTTTGTGTTTTTCCCTGCTGAGAACCAGATGGAAAATTGAGTACAAAAGCCAGCCAGGCTCAGCTGGGGTCTCCCATGTCCCACCTTTGGCTCGGGGCGGCCTCGGGGCCTTCCCAGGTGTGGGACGGGGGTCAGGACAGGAGAATTCTCCTTTTTCTGCCTTCAGCCACAGCGTGGGAGCGAGATTTGCAGGGAGAGGTAATGTCGCTGTGGGACCCAATGAAGGAGACACGGACTCATCAGAAGGCTGTGGACTCCTGAGGAGGAGCCATCAGGTTTATTGTCCAAACTTATTTTATACTTTTTACAAATGTGCCCACCTCAGAGGTGGGACCCCTGGAACCATTGGTCACTCGTAGAGACCCTCACACGAAGTCCCTCCCATGGGAAAGCGTGTGGAAAACATGTTAAGTTTACAAACAGCCTGACCTTGCCCAGGAATTCTGTCCTGGGAGCAGAACTCCCCAAAACCAAAACATGACAGGCACCAACTGTGGCAACAAGGTAAAACTGTCCTGTAGCAAATCTTGTTGCCCCAAGGGAGGGAGAACCTCCAGGGGTTTAATCAAACCTGTCCTGGAAAGGGAGTTTGATTTCCCTTTCCAGAGAAAAGAGCCCTTTTAGAGGAAGCACCTGCAGGTGTGTGCTTTATCAAATAAAATCCCAAATTGGCTCCTGGGCCAGGAGCTGCCCGTGGTGTGCGTGGGGAGGGCAGCTCCGTGTGGCACAGGGGGAACAGCAGAGCCAGGGGCAGCCTAAAAGGATGAAATGCTGTGGAAATGCTTCATCCTGCAGGATTCCCTCTCTTGGGTTATGGAACCCAAAATGTCTGTTCTATTTTCATCTGCTGAAAGCAGCTGGGAGATGTTTTTTTTCTTTATCTCTTGTAACTCTGGGGGGAGGGGGGCAGTGCCTTCTGATAATGGGGCAGCTGATAAACCAGGTGGGGCAGGGTTTGTTATCTCTGTCACCACCCCTCCTCCCTCCAGGGGATATCTGCTGCTGATGGGCCATGAAGGATTATCTCCTGCTAATGGGTCATGAAGGATTATCTTCTGATGATGGGCCATGAAGGATTATCTTCTGATGGTGGGCCATGAAGGCTCACCAGGGACAGGACACATTCCATCATCCCAGTGGGAGATGCTCCACCCAGTGGGGGGAGCCAACCATTCCTACCTGGATAAAAACTGAGACTCAGGAACACCAGGGATCTGGTTCCACTGGATTCCTGGAGGGAGACTGGACCCTTCTCACCATCCCTGGGCCCTTCTCACCATCCCTGGACCCTTCTCATCATCCCTGGACCCTTCTCACCATCACTGGACCCTTCTCACCATCCCTGGACCCTTCTCACCATCCCTGGACCCTTTTCTCTCAGGATCATCTCTGCCCCACCAGAACCACCTCTGCCACTCCAGGAGGACTCACTGTGGGCTGTTCCCAACCCCCTGACCAGCAGGGTGTCAGGTTGTATTGTTCCATTTATTTTATTTTACCTTTTTTTCCTCTCTTCTCCTATTAAATTGTATCTCTGACTGGGAGTCTCACTGGTTTTGCTTTCAAACCAGCACATTCCCGCTCTGGAATCACAGCCAGCACACAGACCAGGGCTGGGGCCTCGGCATCTGCAGCTCTGTGCTCTCTGCCCTCCAGCACCAAGCATCCAGAGAGGATTTCTTCGTTCCAAATCTCGTCCTTCATCCCAAGGGGATGTTCCTGCAGGCTGAGGAGGTTTTTAGGTTTTTTTTCCAGGCTGCTCCTCTCAGCCCAGGCAGTGCTGAGGATCTGTTTGTGCCACCACCACCCCCTGGTTGGTGCCACAGCTCTGTGCCAGTGCGGGGCTGTGTGCTGGGGTGGCCCAACTAGAATTCCCTGCAGGATCTCCCCGAGCTGAGGAGCTCCAGAGGGGTTTCTTCTCTTGGCAGGAGGTTTGATGTGTGTGCTGTAAGGAAAAAACTGTGGAGAGCTCCCTCCCTTTCTCTGCTCTGGCAGAGTTTGATCTCTCAGAACACGTTGGGTTCATCACTGGGGGTTCTTGGTGGCTGTCAGGGTCAGGTGGGAGCTGCTCTCCTGGCCAGGAGCATCCCTGAGCCCTTCCCACGTGAGCCTGGCCTCCGTGGGCCGGGTGTCTTGGTTTGGACAGACAGGTGTCTGCCAGGGAAAGCTGGAGTTTCCCTTGGAATGGAGAATGCAAACCCCTCACCCCCTCCAAATTATAATTTTGCAATTCAGGGCTTTCAGGCAAAGATTTGGGAATAGGAATAACAGTTCTTTACTGGGAATATTAACAATACAAATGTAGTAGAAAACAAAACCACCCAACCAAACCAGCAAACAAACAAACAACAATCCTGGAAAAAACCCTGACAGAGTCAGAGCTCCAACCTGACACCCTGTTGGTCAGGGGGTTGGGAGCAGCCCACAGTGAGTCCTCCTGGAGTGGCAGAGGTGGTTCTGGTGGAGCAGAGATGATCCTGAGAGAGAAGGGTCCAGGGATGGTGAGAAGGGTCCAGGGGTGGTGAGAAGGGTCCAGTGGTGGTGAGAAGGGTCCAGGGGTGGTGAGAAGGGATCCACTCTTCCTCCAGGAATCAGGTGAAGCTGGATGCCTTCATGTTCCTGTGTCTCAGTTTTATCCAGGTAGGAATGGTTGGCTCCCCACACTGGGTGGAGCATCTCCCACTGGGATGATGGAATGTGGATGTGCTGCTTTGGGGAGGGTACAGTTTGGGGATGTGTCAGTTTGGGGAGGTGTTAATGGTCCATTAGCAGAAAATATCCCCCTGGAGGGAGGACAGGTGGTGACAGAGATAAAAAACACTGCCCTACCTGGTTTGAACAGTTGGCCCATTATCAGAAGGCATCCACCCAGAGCCACAAGAGATAAAGAAAAACATCTCCCAACTGCTTTCAACAGATGAAATAGAATACACACCCCAGCCCCACAGCCCAGGACACCGGCACTGAAAGCACATCTGGCTTTGGGAGCGCTGGGAGAAAACGAGAATGGAGCTGCTGGAATGACAAGGATGCTTTTAAATCCCAGATGGAGCCTCCTCCTGGCACTGGCTGTCAGGGAGCTCCTGGTGCTGCCCCTCAGCTGAGCACCCTCCAGAGCCACCTCCGAGCAGGGGCTGGAGGGGTTCCCTCGCCAAAAACTCAGCTCAGCCCAAGCTCTGCCCTCTGGGGCCACCTCTGTGGCAGGTGCCTGGCACCGTGTCCTGGTTTGGAAAGGCAGGTGTGTGCCAGGGAAAGCCAGAGCCCTCCCTTGGGATGGAGAATGTATTCTCCCCTTCTCTCTGAATTATTGTAATTTTGAAATTAAGGGGCTCTCAGGCAAAGATATGGGAATAGGAAGAACAAAGAGTTCTTTAGCAGGAGAATTAAAATAAAAATGTAGTAGTACCAAAAGAAAAAAAAAAACCCACATACAAAACACCCCCAAAAAACACACAAAAAAACCCCCAAACAAAAACAAAAACAAAAACCAACTAAACAAAAAACATCCTAGAGTCAGAGCACAGCTGCCAGCCTGTTGTTGGTCAGGGTGCTGGGAGCAGCCCAACCCAGCCCTCCTGCAGTGCCAGCTGTGGCTCTGGTGCAGCAGAGATGATCCTGGAGCAGGGTGCAGCTCCCTCTGAAGCTCCAGGGGTGCTGAGCTGGCTCTGGCTCCCTCTGGGAATGCAGAGCACACAGGCTGCCCTGGGGCTCTGGATCCCAGCTTGGATCCAGCTGGGAATGCTGGGCTCCTCCCCTGGCTGGAGCCTCTCCCCAGGGGCTGCTGGAATTGGATCAGCCCTGCAGTGAGCCTGGATGGCCCCTGGACAGCAGATAGCCCTGGGGGAGGGTGGGTCCTGGCAGGAAAAAGAACACTGCCCCAGCTGGTTTAACAGAAGATATCCCCAGAGTTATGAGGGATGGGTCCTGGCAGGGATAAAGAGCACTGCCCTAGGTGGTTTAACAGAAGATACCCCCCAGAGTTATGAGGGATGGGTCCTGGCAGGGATAAAGAGCACTGCCCCAGCTGGTTTAACAGAAGATATCCCCAGAGTTATGAGGGATGGGTCCTGGCAGGGATAAAGAACACTGCCCCAGCTGCTTTAACAGAAGATATCCCCCCAGAGTTATGAGGGACAGGTCCTGGCAGGGATAAAGAACACTGCCCCAGCTGGTTTAACAGAAGATATCCCCAGAGTTATGAGGGATGGGTCCTGGCAGGGATAAAGAGCACTGCCCCAGCTGCTTTAACAGAAGATATCCCCAGAGTTGTGAGGGACAGGTCCTGGCAGGGATAAAGAGCACTGCCCCAGCTGCTTTAACAGAAGATATCCCCCAGAGTTATGAGGGACAGGTCCTGGCAGGGATAAAGAACACTGCCCCAGCTGGTTTAACAGAAGATATCCCCAGAGTTGTGAGGGACAGGTCCTGGCAGGGATAAAGAGCACTGCCCCAGCTGCTTTAACAGAAGATATCCCTCCAGAGTTATGAGGGATGGGTCCTGGCAGGGATAAAGAACACTGCCCTAGGTGGTTTCACAGCTGGGGATGGAGCACAAACTGCTGGATGTTTGTGAACCCAAGACACACGGAGCTGGGGGTTGGAGCAGGGGAACCAGGAGGGCTTGGGAAGGAGTCACAGGAGAAGCTGAGGGAATTGGGAGGAAAAAGTTTGGGAAGGGATGGGAATCATCAGAGAATCCCAGACTGGGATGGGCTGGGAGGGACCTCAAAGCCTTGGGGAAGGCTGAGCTGGAACAGAGACTGGACAGAGCCAGAGAATAAAGCAGAGATTTATTGAAAGGCTTTTAAGGATGCACCTTGGGCAGGACAAGAGTCTGGCCAGGGCTGCACCCAAGGTGGACCCAAAATGGACCCAAAATGGACACAAAATGGAC
Organism: Phylloscopus collybita; assembly: GCA_027886175.1. Classification (NCBI taxonomy): domain Eukaryota; kingdom Metazoa; phylum Chordata; class Aves; order Passeriformes; family Phylloscopidae; genus Phylloscopus; species Phylloscopus collybita. The sequence goes on from JAJNNQ010000101.1 coordinate 110,464, forward strand.
CCAAAATGGTCACAAAATGGAACAAAATGGACACAAAATGGACACAAAATGGACACAAAATGGACCCAAAATGGACCCAAAATGGTCACAAAATGGACCCAAAATGGACACAAAATGGACACAAAATGGACACAAAATGGACACACAATGGACACAAAATGGACCCAAAATGGTCACAAAATGGACACAAAATGGTCACAATATGGACCCAAAATGGACCCAAAATGGTCACAAAATGGACCCAAAGTGGTCACAAAATGGACACAAAATGGACACAAAATGGACACAAAATGGACCCAAAATGGACGCAAAATGGACCCAAAATGGACACACAATGGACACAAAATGGACCCAAAATGGTCACAAAATGGACCCAAAATGGACCCAAAATGGACACAAAATGGACCCAAAATGGACCCCTGGTCACGAGGTCTCACACTTTGATCAGTTCTGGTCCAGTTGCACATTGGGGTTGAATTGTCCAGTTCCAGCTGCAGGTTCTGCAGTCCCACCCTTCTTGTTTTCTCTCTGCAGCCACCCTTGTTTGTGCTCTGGGGCCTGAACACTTGTCCCAGCTGTGCTTGGGGTGCAGCAGGGGCAGGATTTGTTTTGTGTCCCTGCTCTGTGCAGAGAGAGGGCTGGCTCAGTTTGACTCTGTTTTGCTCCATTTGACTCAGTTTGGCTCAGTTTAGCTTGGTTTGGCTGGGTTTAGGCTCAGTTTGGCCCAATTTGGCTCACTTTGGCTCTGTTTAGCCCAGTTTCACTCAGTTTGCTGTGTTTAGCCTAATTTGGCATGGTTTGGCTCAGTTTGGCTCAGTTTGGCTGTGTTTAGCCCGATTTGGCCCAGTTTAGCCCAGTTTGGCTCAGTTTGGCTGTGTTTAGCCTAGTTTGGCCAGTTTGGCTGTGTTTGGCTCAGTTTGGCTCAATTTGGCTCAGTTTAGCTCAACTTGGCTCTGTTTAGCCCAGTTTGGCTTGGTTTGGCTGTGTTTAGCCCAGTTTGGCTGTGTTTAGCCCGGTTTAGCCCAGTTTGGCTGTGTTTGGCCTGGTTTGGCCCGGTTTGGCCCGGTTTGGCCCAGTATGGCTCCGTTTGGCTCTGTTTGGCTCAGTTTGGCTTGGTTTGGCTGTGTTTAGCCCGGTTTGGCCCGGTTTGGCCCGGTTTGGCTCAGTTTGGCTCAATTTGGCTCAGTTTAGCTCAACTTGGCTCTGTTTAGCCCAGTTTGGCTTGGTTTGGCTGTGTTTAGCCCGGTTTGGCCCGGTTTGGCCTGGTTTGGCTGTGTTTAGCCTGGTTTGGCTGTGTTTAGCCCGGTTTGGCCCGGTTTGATCCGGTTTGGCCCGGTTTGGCCCGGTTTGGCTCTGTTTAGCCCAGTTTGGCCCGGTTTGGCCCGGTTTGGCTGTGTTTAGCCCGGTTTGGCTGTGTTTAGCCCGGTTTGGCTGTGTTTAGCCCGGTTTAGCCCAGTTTGGCCCGGTTTGGCCCGGTTTGGCTGTGTTTAGCCCGGTTTGGCCCGGTTTGGCTGTGTTTAGCCCGGTTTGGCCCGGTTTTGCCCGGTTTAGCCCGGTTTAGCCCAGTTTGGCCCGGTTTGGCCCGGTTTGGCCGCAGTTCCCGGCGCTGACTCGGCTCCTCTCCTCCCGTCTCCCCTCCCGGGCGGTGCCGAGCCGAGCCGAGCCGAGCCGAGCCGCGCTGCCCTGAATCCCAGTGGAGCCGCCGAACATCTGTGAGCCCCTCCTAATCCCGATAATCTCCCTTCAAATAAACCTTCCCCAGAGGGCAGGGACAGCCAGATCCAGGGGGGGAAAGAGAAAGAAAAAAAGAAGAAAAAAGAAAAAAGAAAAAAAAGAAAAGAAAAAAGAAAAAAGGGGAAAAAAAAGAAAAAAAAAAGAAAAAAGAAGAAAAGAAAGAAAAGAAAAAAAAGAAAAAAGGGGGAAAAAAGAAAAAAAGAAAAGAAAGAAAAGAAAAAAAGAAAAAAGGGGAAAAAAGAAAAAAAGAAAAAAGGGAAAAGGAAAAAAAAGAAAAAAGGAAAAAAGGGAAAAAAGGAAAAATGAAAAAAAAAAGAAAAAAGAAAAAAGAAAAAACAAAAAAGAAAAAAAGAAAAAAGAAAAAAAGAAAAAAAGAAAAAAGAAAAAAGAAAAAAGAAAAAAGAAAAAAGAAAAAAGAAAAAAGAAAAAAGAAAAAAAAAGGAAAAAAAGGAGGGAAGAAAAAAGAAAAAAGGGAAAAAGAGAAAAAGAAAAAAGAAAAAAGGGGGGAAAAGAAAAAAAAGGAAAAAAGAAAATAAAGGGAAAAAAAGAAAAAAGAAAAAAGAAAAGAAAAAAGGGGGAAAAAAGGAAAAAAGAAAATAAATAGGAAAAAAGAAAAAAGGAAAAAAAGAAAAAAGAAAAAATATAAAGAAGAAAAAAGAAAAAAAGAAAAAAGAAAAAATATAAAGAAGAAAAAAGATAAAAAAGAAAAAAGAAAAAAGAAAAAAGAAAAAAGAAAAAAGAAAAAAGAAAAAATATATTATTATACTGTATTATAAATAGAATATAAAGATATTATAAATAGATAACAATAAGATAAAAAGAAATAGAATAATAAAATATTCTGTTATAAGAACCTTTTCTTATAAAAGATAATAAATAGATAAAAAGAAAAATAAATAAATAAGAAGAAGAAAATAAAATAGATATAATAAAATAAAAAAAAGATTAAAAATAAAAAATAGAGAAAAAGAAAAAAAGAAAAAAAGCAAAAATAGAAAAAATAAATAATATATTATTATAATATATTATAAATAGAATATAAAGATATTATAAATAGATAACAATAAGATAAAAAGAAATAGAAGAATAAAACATTCTATTATAAGAATATTTTCCTATAAAATATACTAAATAAATAAAAATAAAAATAAATAAATAAGAAGAAAATAACATAAATATAAAACAAAAAGATAAAAAAGAAATAATAGAAAAAAAATTATAATATATTATTATAATGTTTACAAATATAATATAAAGATACTATAAATAGGTAATAAGAAGGTAAAAAGAAACAGAACAATAGAATATTCTATTATAAGAATATTTTCTTTAAAAAAGTTAACAAAGAAATAAAAATAAAAAGAAAGAAAGAAGAAGAAGAAAAGAAAATAAAGATAATAAAATAAAAAAATAGAAAAAAGAAAAAATGGAAAAAAAAAACACAAAAAAAAGAAAAAGAAAAAAGAAAAAAAAAGAAAAGAAAAAAAAAAAAAAAGGAAAAAGGGGGAAGGGGAATAAAAAAAAAAAAAAAGGAAAATAAAACTCCGGGAAGGCCGGCCCGGGGGGCGGCCGGACTCTGCCCGCGGCACGGCAATTAGGCGCTAATTAACTGTGACACGGAATTACCCGCGCCCGCGGGAGCTCAGTGCCTGCGGCTCTCGGGATTCCCAAATTCTGCTCCCGGCTGGGAATCATTCCCCGGGCAGGGAGCGGGCACCTGCGGGCGTGCGGGTGTTCCCGGAAGGAATTTGGGTGTTCCCCACTGGAATTTGGGTGTTCCCGTGGGAATTTGGGTGTTCCCAGCAGGAATTTGAGTGTTCCCAGTGGGGATTTGGGTGATCCAGGCGGGATTTTGGGTGTTCCCAGTGGGAATTTGGGTGTTCCCTGCAGGGATTTGGGTGCTCCTGGCAGGAATCTGGGTGTTCCCCATGGGAATTTGGGTGTTAACTGGTAGGAATTCGGGTGCTCTCTGCAGGAATTTGGCTGTTCCCGGCAGGGATTTGGGTGTTCCTCGCTGGAATTTGATTGTTCCCGGTGGGAATTCGTGTGTTCCCCACTGGAATTTGGGTGCTTCCGGCAGGAATTTAGGTGTTCCTAGTGGAAATTCGGGTGTTCCCTATGGGAATTTGGGTGTTCCCAGCAGGAATCTGGGTGTTCCCCATGGGAATTTGGGTGTTCCTGGTGGGGATTTGGATGTTCCCCGAGGGTATTTGGATGTTCCCCATGGGTACTTGGATTTTCCCCGCGGGAATTTGAGTATTCCCCATGAGAATTCGGGTGTTCCCAGTGGGAATTCAGGTGTTCTCCGCAGAAATTTGGGTGTTCCCGATGGGAATCTGGGTGTTCCCGATAGGAATTTGGGTGCTCCCGGTGGGGACTTAGTTGTTCCCTGTGGGAATTTGGGTATTTCTGATGGGAATTTGGGTGTTCCCTGCAGGGATTTGAGTGTTCCCAGTGGGGATTTTGGGTGTTCCCCGCGGGAATTTGGGTGCTCCCAATGGGAATTTGGGTATTCCCTGAGGGATTTTGGGTGCACCCCATGGGAATTTGCGTGTTCCAGGTGGGGATTGTGGTGTTCCCAGTGGGAATTTGGGTGTTCTCCGCAGAAATTTGGGTGTTCCTGGTGGGAATTTGGGTGCTCCTGGTGGGGATTTGGGTGTTCCAGGCGGGAATTTGGGTGTTCCCTGCTGGAATTTGGGAGTTCCTTGTGGGAATTTGGGAGTTCCTTGTGGGAATGTGGGTATTCCTGGCAGGAATTCAGGTGTTCCCTGCTGGAATTTGGGTGTTCCCGCTGGGAATGTGGGTGTTCCCGCTGGGAATGTGGGTGTTCCTGCTGGGAATTTGGGTGTTCCCCGCAGGAATTTGGGTGCTTCCGGCAGGAATTTGGGTGCTTCCGGCAGGAATTTCGGTGTTCCTGGTGGGAATTCAGGTGTTTATTGGGCTTCCCCAGGCTGAGCAGCACCTCCTGCCCAAAGCCTTCCCGAGGGTTTCAAAGCCAAGGGAAGCTCCCGCAAGGGAGAGGAACAATCCCAGCAACCTGCTCGGGAACTCAGGGCTGTAATTTATTAATTTCTGCCCAGTAAATGAGTTACAGTCGGCACCCGTGGTGTAGGCACCTGATAATGTGAGGTTGATGTTTTTCCTGAGGTGTCACTTTCACAAAATATCTGAACCTCAGCTTTAATGAGGAGAAAAGCTTTCATGTTTGCAGAAAGAGAGAAAACAAGTTTAAAAAGAGTTAGATTAGATTAGATGATTAGATGAGAATTTTTTTTTATTTTTATTTTATAATATTTTTAAATATTTAAAATAATATTACATTATATTACATTATATTACCTTATATTACATTGTATTACATTGTATTGTCTCATATTGCATTATATTTTTATTTTATATTATTTTAATATTTTATTTAATAAGATTTTTAAACATTTAAAATATTTTATTTTTTCATTCTTATTTTTATACTATTATTTTATAATATTATTATATTATGTAATATAATATAATATAATACAATATAATACAATATAATACAATATAATACAATATATAATATAATATAATATAATATAATATTATATTATATTATATTATATTATATTATATATCATATCATATCATATTATACCATATTATACCATATTATATTATATATTAAAAATTATAATCTGTGCTCCCCTCTTCAGCAGTTGGAGCCCAGCTGAGCAGGGATTTGCCCTCAGCCCCCAGAGAGGGGATCAGCCCCGCTCTGCTCTGCCAACAGACTCCTCCCGTTTAAACACGAGCCCAAATTAAAGCCCAGACCAGGGGCTTAGAGCCTGCCCTGGCTGTGCCCGAGGGGCTGAGCCTGGCCTGGGCTCAGTCTCTCTCCTGGACTTCCCAAACTCCAAATCTCTGCAGTGCCACAGTCACTGCTGTCCCTGCCCCTGGGTGCTGCTGGCTCCGAGGTTAAAGCAATTTATTTATCACCTCCTGTTGGAGTGAGTTTATTTGAGTTTATCTGAGTTTATTTGAGTTTATTTCTCACCTCCTGTTGGGAGCCCTGGGCAGTGAGGATTGCAGCTCCCTGTGCTGCCAGGCACTGAGCCCCAAGCAAACCCTGCATCCCACCTGAGGCCCTGCAGGAGGCTCCCAAAATTGAGGGGCAGCGCTGGGATTGTGGGGCTGGGCTTGGCATGGAAGTGTGTGACAGCACAGGGGGCCAAACTCCCAGCTGAAGGGTTGAGAAGGCAGGAATAGACAGAAAGCAGGGTGGAGGGCTCAGGGCAGAGGCTGAGCCCTTCTTTTCCACCTTCTTCTCCATGGGCTGGGTGGGGTTTGGTGATTGGAGAGAAAAGTGGCCTTGCGGGCCAGGGGGGGTTGGGTGTTGGGGTAAAAGTAAAAATAATTGAGGGGTCATCTCTTAATTGGACAGTTTGTGCTTAAAAGACCTTGGAAAGAAAGAGTTAGGAGCCATTATTCACTTTTTTAGCCAGAACTCACAGCTTGTGAGACTGTAACATGGATAAGAATTAATAAATACCTGAGTCCAAACACGAAACATCTCTGGAGCATTTAACCCCAACTCTGACAGAAAAGAAGATAAAAACCCAGCACGGTTTGAGTCTCCCACAGTGATTTTTCCCTGGGTTTTGGGGGCATCAGTGGGTAAAATGTAAAAATAACCAAGGGGTCATTTCTTAATTGGGCAGTTTGTGCTTAAAAGGCCTTGGAAAGAAAGAGTTAGGAGCCATGCTTCACTTTTTTAGCCAGAACTCACAGCTTGTGGGACTCTAACATGGATAAGAATTAATAAACACCTGAGTCCAAACACGAAAACTGCACCTCCCAAGCATTTAATCCCGGCTCTGACAAAAGAAGATAAAAAAAATCTCCCACCCTGCCCTCTGCAGTGCCTCCTAAAATGTGGGCATTTATTGCCAGCTGGACAAAAGAAAAAAAAAAAAAAAAAAAAAAGGAAATTACAGGACTTTCTTAGGGCAGCTTTAGGAGCAAACTGGGAGGGTCAGGTGGGGCTCACCTGGTTCCTGTGCCCAGCAGCTCCAGGTCCTGCCAGGACAGGACAGGACAGGGCAGGACAATCGTGGGGCACTGGAGTGACAGAGCTGTGCCACCAGGGGTTCCACACTCCCTGTCCCCCCACCCCTCCTCACCTGCAGCCCCTGCTGCTGGGGGCCAGACACCTGGGGACAGGGGTGACACCATGTGAGGAGCTGTGGGAGTCAAGGACACGGCCACTTCCAGAAGCTTTTAGTGGTTAATACAGCAGGGGGGTGTTTTAAATTTAGTATTGCATTTAATTAAATTTCGTATATTGAATTTAACATTTAATACACCGTGGAGCTGTTGGGTTTTGCTGCTGTCTCAGCCCGTTGATGCTTCTGGCTGGGCTCTCATGCAGAACTTACAACTGGCCCAGCTTTTTAAAGGAAATATATATATATATAATTATTATTTTTATTTTATTTTATTATTTCATTTCATTTCATTTCATTTTGCCCAGCTTTTTAAAGGAAATATATATATATATAATTATTATTTTTATTTTATTATTTCATTTCATTTCATTTTATTGTATTTTATTGTATTTTATTGTATTTTATTGTATTTTATTTTATTTTATTTTATTTTACTTTATTTTATTATTTTAATTTTTTTTATTTTGTTTCTTTTTTTTTTTTTTTTTTTTTTTTTTTTTTTTTTTTTTTTTTTTTGCAAAAGGTAACAGGGCTGGACAAAAAAAAAAAAAAAAAAAAAACAAACAAAAAACACAACAACCCCAAAACCACAGCGATACAAAATTTCCACCCCAAATTCTCCCCCCTTCTAAGCCTGACCGTGCCTTTCCCAAACGGGAGGAGAAGCCTCCTTTGATTTATTGAAGGGTGGGGGGGGGGGGGGGGGTGCTCTTTCAGCTCGTGTTTTACTGGGAAAATTTACAATGCCCCATGCCCTCCTATTCACCTTTCCCTCTTCTCAAGTAGGTGAACACAATGGGATTGTCCCGGCCGGAGGAGCAGGGGATGCTTTTCCCGAGGCAGCCCCATTAATTGGGGAAAGCGGCGGACAACCGCCAGGAGAGCGCGGGGTGCGATGATCAGCGCCGGCTGAGAGCCATTAACAAATGGAGAGTGTCATCTTCAGAGCACAAATATTTTCCCTGCCCATAATACCCTCTCGAGGGGACCTGAAGTGGGGCCGCATTGTCCCTCCCGCTTACCCAACCTCACCGCCCAGCAGTTATTGATTTGATTGATTTAATTTTTTTTTTTTTTTTTTTTTTTTTTGGTCACTGATGGGTTCGGGAGCGGGAGATGCCGGCATTTAAGGGGAGGGAGGGTGGGGGGGATCCATTGTGCTTCTCCCCTCGGACAAAGCATCCCCGACCCTTCCCCTGCAGCCCCCGAGAGCCGCGGGATAACATCGCAGGCATCCCACCTCCACCCCTCAAGAAAACCCCTTAAAGTTTTGTGGTTTTAGGTTTTTTTGGGGTTTTTGGGGGGGTTTTTTTGGTTTGTTTTTTTTTATTTTCTGGGGGGTTTTTTTTGGTGTTTTTTTGTGGGGTTTTTTTGTGTGTGTGTGTTTTTTGTTTGTTTGTTTGGGGGGTTTTTTTTGTGGAGTTTGGGGGGGTTTTTTGTGTGTGTGTGTGTGGTTTTGGGTTTTTTTGGTTTTGTTTTTTTGGGTTTTTTTTTTTTGGTTTGGTTCGTGGGTTGGGTTTTTTTTGGTTTTTTGGGGGTTTTTTTAGGGTTTTGGGTTTTTTGGTTTTGTTTTTTTGGGGTTTTTTTTTGGTTTGGTTTGGTTCGTGGGGGTTTTTTTTTGGGGGTGGTTTTTTTTGGTTTTTGGGGTTTTTTTTGTTTTTTTTTTTTTTTTTTTAGGGTTTTGGTTTTTTGGTTTTTGGGGTTTTTTGGGGTTTTTTGTTTGTTTGTTTGTTGGTTTTTTGGGGTTTTTTCCCCCGAAACGATACAACCTTTTTTTTGGGGCGGGCGGGGGTGGGTTTAATTCCCTCCCTACCCGCTCAGCCCCGCTCTTTTTTTTTTTTTTTTTTTTTTTTTTTTTTTTGGGTGTTTGGTTTTTTGATTTTTGGGTTTTTTTTGGATTTTGGTTTGTTTTTTTTTCCCCCCGAGACGACACAACTTTTTTTTTTGGGGGGTTGGGGGAGTTTTAATTCCCTCCCTACCCCGCTCAGCCCCGCTCTTTTTTTTTTTTTTTTTTTTTTTTTGGGTTTTGGTTTTTTGACTTTTGGGTTTTTTTGGATTTTGGTTTGTTTTTTTTTTTCCCCGAGACGACACAACCTTTTTTTTTTTTTTTTTGGGGGTTTGGTTTTTTGATTTTTGGGTTTTTTGGATTTTGGGTTTTTTTTTTTTTTCCCCGAGACGACACAACCTTTTTTTTTTTTTTTTTTGGGTGGGGGGGCGGTTTTAATTCCCTCCCTACCCGCTCGGCCCCGCTCTTTTTTTTTTTCTTTTTTTTTTTTTTTCTTCTTTTTTTTTTTTTTTTTCTTCTTTTTGGGGTGTTTGGTTTTTTGATTTTTGGGTTTTTTTGGATTTTGGTTTGTTTTTTTTTTTCCCCCGAGACGACACAACCTTTTTTTTTTTTTTTGGGTGGGGGAGTTTTAATTCCCTCCCTACCCCGCTCAGCCCCGCTCTTTTTTTTTTTTTTTTTGCGTTTTGGTTTTTTGATTTTTGGGGTTTTTTGGCTTTTGTTTTTTTTTTTTTTTTCCCCGAGACGACACAACCTTTTTTTTTTTTTTTGGGTGGGGGAGCGGTTTTAATTCCCTCCCTACCCCGCTCAGCCCCGCTTTTTTTTTTTTTTTTTTCTTTTTTTTTTTCTTTTTTTTTTTTTTTTTTTTTGTCCGCTCCCCGGCCGAACAGAGGATGGGTTTGTCGGCCTGAATCGCGGGGATTGTTTCACATCATCGGCCCATTCAGGCTCTCCCCTCCCCTGTTGTAAAACACCAGCCCCGGCCCGGCGAACACTGCGGGCTTTGTGCGGCCGCACCATACCACCCAGATTTTAGATTTTTACCTCGGCCCTCGCCGATCCCGGGTTTTGTTCCCCCTCAAAAGAAAGCATTTGCTCGGGGGAGGGGAGGGGGGTGTTCCTATTGCTTCCCCTAACGCCGGGGTTAAAGGAAAGATTGATGGGAGAAAGTTCACCTAGAAAACCGGGATAAATTTCTGCCTGGCCAAGGCCGGTTGTTTCATTGTCCCAGGGCCATGTTTTTTGTTAATTATCTCTCACTCGGCCCTTTTATCCGGGAAAGCGGCAGCAAAGAGCGGAGAAAGGAACAGGATATAGAGGTCAGCGGGTCCCGTTTGGCCACCTAGGTATTCCAGAGGGAGGGAGAGAGGGAGAGAGAGGAGCGGGAGCGGCTGCTGGGGCTGCGGGGAGTGGGGAGCAGCGAGTGACAACCGCGGCATCCACGGCCCCGGGTCCCACTCCTGCCTGCCAGCCACAAAGGAAAGGAAAAAACCCTCTCCCCGCCAAATAAAATAAAATAAAATAAAATTTAAAAACACCCAAAAAAAAAACCAAAAAAAAAAACAAAAAAAAAAAAAAAAAAAAAAAACCAAAAAACCCCAAAAACCCCACAACCCAAAAAACCCCCAACCCCCCCCCAAAAAAATTAAATTAAAAAAAAAAAAAAAACACAAAAAAAAACCCCACAACCCAAAAAATCCCCCAAAAAAACCCCCCCAAAAAAAAACCCCAAAAAAACCCCAAACCGGGGAAAAAAATAGGGGAATAAATAAATAAATAAATAAATAAAGCAACTGCTGGAAAGGGACTTTTTCTTTCTTTTTTTTTTTTTTTTTTTTCTTTCTCTTTCATTCTTTCTTCTTAAAAGGGAGGAAAGTCGCTTCGAACAAGCTCGTGTTGTCAAGGAAATAAACCTTTTCGTGAGGGGAGGCATTAAAAACACACAGCTGCTGGACTTGGCCGGCCCCGAGCCACTGGTGGCAGTGACAATGATTCTTGGTGGCAGCAAACCCAGATCGAAACATAAATAGGGGGGGGCCTGGCCTGAAAAGGAGAGGAAATGGAACAAAAACAAGTCCCTCGGGTACCACTGGCAGAGGAATAACATCAATTTCGGTTAAGGGAGCGAAAGAATCCTCCTGTTTCCACACATTAGTAAAGGCATGCAAATTCATAACTGGGCCAACAATGTACCTTTGAGACGCAGCTGCGCCCCACAAACGGGGCCTTTCTCCCCGCAGAGAAGCGGGGCTGTTCTTAAGCAGAATAGAAAACAACCATTGAAATTAAAAAAAAAAAATAAAAAAAAATAAAAAAAAAGGCACCAGGGTTCCCCCCACAAGCAGCGGGAGGGGAGCCGGGCAGAGGTGGGGGGGACACGTGGTGGTGGCTCCGGCAGATGCGGGAGAGCTGAGTGAACGTGCCACGGGGCCTGGAGCTGCCCCAAAAAAAGCTGCCCCGTGTAACTGGTTACGGCGCCAGGAAACGAGGCAGGGAGTGCATCAGTGAGGCTGCGTGGAGCTCTTGCAGGCAAGAGACCCCTCCTTTATTTTTCTGACTCCTTTTGTACATTTACAGATGTGCCCACCCCAGAGGTGGGACCCTTGGGAACCACTGGTCGTTTTCCAGAGACCATCACCGAAGCCCCTCCTCTGGGAACAGATGTGGGAGCTTCGGTAGTTTACTGAACATGACCTTATGCATCAACACCGTGCCTGGGAATAGAATTCCCCAAAACCAAAACAAGCAGGCACGAAAGCATGGCAACAGCCCCGGGGTGGATTTGGGCAGCCGGGGGTTTCCCTGGGCCTGGGTGGGCGCACACAGCCTGGGGCTGCTCCTCTCTGCCCTGCTGGGATGTGCCCGAGCTGTGCTTCCCTGCCGGGGACATCTCAGGGAGGCAGCAGCTCCTCCCTGCGTGTCTGACATCACCTGGGCTTCACAAACTCGCTTTGCGCCCCAGGAAACCCCTCTGGTGAGGAGAAAGGGACCTCACGCACTCCCCAGCCTCTCTGCCCCAAGCTCTTCCTCCTGGGTCGCTCTGCTCTTCTGAAGTCTCTCTGAAGTTCATTTCAGCCTTCTGAGGTTTTACTTTTTGAGATGGAGTTTCTCAGGCACTTTCCATGTCAGTAATGATTGTTTTGGGTTCCTTTCTGCAGGAGGAGAGAATTGATGGGCTGTTGGGTTGTCCAGTGTGGTTGGAGAGGACAATTTTCATCCTCCAACCCATGGTCACTGCTGGAATTCTATAAATGTTCAGGTCTGTGAATAAACTGCCCCTTTTTACCTTGGACATCTCTGTGTGTGAGTGTTGTTTCTTTTGTGTTGTCTCTTTAAGGAGTTTTTCTAAAGTTCTATTTCAACCTTCTGTGTTTGCCTTTTGCACTGGAGTCAGACACCATTTTACATCAACAACTTTTCTTGTTATTGTAACCATCCAACCATGCTTGCATTCTTCTCACAGGCAGGAGGCTGCTGATGGACTGTTGGGTTGCCCAGTGTGGTAGGAGAGGGAGATTTTCTCCCTCCAATCCATGGTCACTGCTGGAATTCTATAAATGTCGAGGTCTGTGAATAAACTGCCTCTTTCTGCCTTGGACATCTCAGTGTGTGAGTGTTGTTTCTTTGTGTTGTCTCTTTCAGAAGTGTTTCTAAAGTTCTATTTCAGCCCTCTGTGTTTGCCTTCTGCAATGGAGTCAGACACCATTTTACATCAACAACTTTTCTTGTTATTGTAACCATTTGACCATGTTTGCATTCTTCTCATGAGGAGGAGAGAATTGATGGGCTGTTGGGTTGTCCAGTGTGGTTGGAGAGGACAATTTTCTTCCTCCAATCCATGGTCACTGCTGGAATTCTATAAATGTCGAGGTCTGTGAATAAACTGCCTCTTTTTGCCTTGGACATCTCAGTGTGTGAGTGAGTGTTGTTCTTTTGTGTCAGATTGTGACACTCCTGGATGCAGGAGGACCCAGCCAGGAGCCAGCCCTGCTCCTCCAAGCAGCCCCGGGGGCAGCAGGAGGGAGCTCAGCCCCACCTCCCCTGCAGGTGAAGCCCCTCCGGGCTGCAGGGCTTGGAGCTCCCGGGGAAACGGCCTCGGGGCTCCTTCTGGTGTGTGAGGATGGCTCCTCCTCCCGTTTTAGGGACTCGGGAGCCCATTCCCGTGGCAATTTGACACCAATGAACGGCACTCACTCACTCACTGAGATGTCCAAGGCAGAAAGGGGCAGTTTACTCACAGACCTCGACATTTATAGAATTCCAGCAGTGACCATGGACTGGAGGATGAAAATTGTCCTCTCCAACCACACTGGGCAACCCAACAGCCCATCAGTTCTCTCCTCCTGCAGAAAGGAACCCAAACCAATCATTACTGACATGGAAAGTGCCTGAGAGACTCCACTGCAAAAAGGCAAACCCAGAAGGCTTCAGAAAAACAGAGAAGAACAGGGGGACACCTTCCCAGTGCCTCAATCCCACCCTGGCTGTGCCAGCTCAGGGGACACAGGGAAAATCAGAGTTTTCACTGCAGCCCCTTGCAGCAGCCTGGAGCTCAGCCCCTGGGGGCTCAGCGGGGCGAGGCCCCAGGATTTGTCCCTCTCTGTAAATCAGGGTTTGAAGCACTACCCCCCTGCCCGACCCCTGGCTGCTGGGCTAGCTCAGATCCTGGGGAGCTTTGGGGAGATATGCTTCAAGGATGGGGTGAAAGATTCAAAAGAGGCTCCTACCTCAGCGGGAATGTTCCAAGGCTTTCTTCTTGAAGGAGATCCCAGGGCAAAAGAGGGAGAACAAGGAGGAGCAGGGGTTTTTATCCAGTCTCTGTCTCGGGCACAGAGCCATGGGTCAGAGATAAGGGGAAGGTAGGGTTGGGCTAAGATTAGAGCTTCAGGGGGTGCCTTGGGTTATGGAAAACAAAAATGTGTATTCTATTTTCATCTCCTGAAAGCACTGTTCTTTACTCTGGGAGGAGGAGGTTGGTTACCTTTTGTCAATGGACCAACTGTAGGGCTTTGTTTGTTATCTGTTCCACCACCTGTCCTCCCTCCAGCGGGTTATTTGTCTGCTAATGGGTCATTAACACCTCCCCAAACTAACACATCCCCAAACTGTACCCTCCCCAAAGCAGCACATCCACATCCCATCATCCCAGTGGGAGATGCTCCACCCAGTGTGGGGAGCCAACCATTCCTACCTGGATAAAAACTGAGACACAGGAACATGAAGGCATCCAGCTTCACCCGATTCCTGGAGGAAGAGTGGACCCCTTCTCACCATCCCTGGACCCTTCTCACCACCCCTGGACCCTTTTCTCTCAGGATCATCTCTGCCCCACCAGAACCACCTCTGCCACTCCAGGAGGACTCACTGTGGGCTGCTCCCAACCCCCTGACCAACAGGGTGTCAGGTTGGAGCTCTGACTCTGTCAGGGTTCTCCAGGATTGTTGTTTGTTTGTTTGCTGGTTTGGTTGGGTGGTTTTGTTTTCTACTACATTTGTATTGTTAATATTCCCAGTAAAGAACTGTTATTCCCATTCCCAAATCTTTGCCTGAAAGCCCTGAATTGCAAAATTATAATTTGGAGGGGGTGAGGGGTTTCCATTCCCCATTCCAAGGGAAACTCCAGCTTTCCCTGGCAGACACCTGTCTGTCCAAACCAGGACAGGGGGTCTCTGGGGGAAAAACCATTTTCCCCCGAGGAACACAACAAGAGTTTCCCTCCGGAGCTGCTGCAAACCCATCCCCAGGAGCGCTCCCTCCCTCCCTCCCTCCCTCCCGGCTTTATCTCCTCCATTCCATAGGAATCACTGGTGAGGGAGGGGAGGAGGCCCTGGCAGGGCACAGGGCGGCATTGAGAGCCCGGACAATGGGGTGATTCTCGCTCCCTGGGTGATACAATCAGGGCTGGCTGGTGGTGAGTCACTGCTTGTAAGGCCCCAAACCGATTGAGAGCTCTTGCCTCGTGCCACCGCCCCGCCACGGGGACAGTTGGGGTCACCGCCTGGCGCGGCAGCCAGGACAGCTCGGCAGCACGGCCGGCTGCTTCTGCTGGCACGGGCAGCAGGGACTGAGGGGGCATTGTCCGGCCAGGGGGGAGGGACGGGATGGGATGGGGATGGGATGGGATGGGATGGGATGGGATGGGATGGGATGGGATGGGATGGGATGGGATGGGATGGGATGGGGATGGGGATGGGGATGGGGATGGGATGGGATGGGATGGGATCCATGGGATGGGATGGGGATGGGATGGGATCCATGGGATGGGATGGGATGGGGATGGGATGGGGATGGGATGGGATGGGATGGGATGGGATGGGATGGGATGGGATGGGATGGGATGGGATGGGATGGGATGGGATGGGATGGGGTGGGATGGGGTGGGATCCATGGGATGGGGTGGGGATGGGATGGGATGGGATGGGATGGGGATGGGGATGGGGATGGGGATGGGATGGGATCCATGGGATGGGATGGGATGGGATGGGATGGGATGGGATGGGGACAGGGACAGAGATGGAGACAGAGATGGGGACACGGATGGGGACACGGATGGGAACAGGGACAGAGATGGAGACAGAGATGGGGACAGGGACACAGGGACAGGGATGGGGACAGGGATGGGGACAGGGACAGGGACACAGGGACAGGGATTCCTGCCCTGGCAGTGCCCATGGAGCAGCGCTGGCACCGGGCTGTGCCAGGCTCCGGGGAGGGAGCAGTGCCGTGGATGCCCAGCCCCAGGGGGCTCCTGAGGAGCTCTGAGGCACAGAACACTGGGGTGGCCCCCAAACATCTCCCTGCAAGGACAGCAAACCCCTGAGGGGGGAGATCCACGGGGGGCTGGGGCTGTGACCCCACACTGGGGGATCCCTGGGAGCTGTGACCCCACACTGGGGGATCCCTGGGAGCTGTGACCCCACACTGGGCGGTCCCTGGGGGGCTGTGACCCCACACTGGGGGGCCCCTGGGAGTTGTCACCCCACACTGGGGGATCCCTGGGAGCTGTGATCCCACACTGGGGGATCCCTGGGGGCTGTGACCCCACACTGGGGGGGTCCCTGGGGGGCTGTGACCGCACACTGGGGATCCCTGGGGGGCTGTGACCCCACACTGGGGGGTCCCTGGGGGGCTGTGACCCCACACTGGGGATCCCTGGGGGGCTGTGACCCCACACTGGGGGATCCCTGGGGGGCTGTGACCCCACACTGGGGGATCCCTGGGAGCTGTGACCCCACACTGGGGGATCCCTGGGGGGCTGTGACCCCACACTGGGGGATCCCTGGGGGGCTGTGACCCCACACTGGGGGGTCCCTGGGGGGCTGTGACCCCACACTGGGGGATCCCTGGGGCTGTGACCCCACACTGGGGGATCCCTGGGGGGCTGTGACCCCACGCTGGGGGATCCCTGGGGGGCTGTGACCCCACACTGGGGGATCCCTGGGGGGCTGTCACCCCACACTGGGGGATCCCTGGGGGGCTGTGACCCCACACTGGGGGATCCCTGGGAGCTGTCGCCCCACACTGGGGGATCCCTGGGGGGCTGTGACCCCACACTGGGGATCCCTGGGGGGCTGTGACCCCACACTGGGGGATCCCTGGGGGGCTGTGACCCCACACTGGGGATCCCTGGGGGGCTGTGACCCCACACTGGGGGATCCCTGGGGGGCTGTGACCCCACACTGGGGGATCCCTGGGAGCTGTCGCCCCACACTGGGGGATCCCTGGGGGGCTGCAGGAGGTGCAGCCCCGTGCTGGCTCTGCTGTGTCACCCAGGGCTGCTGTCCCTGCTCCTGGCTGTCCCCACACGGGCAGGGCAGGGCCGGGGCCGGGCCCGCCCGGCTGGAGCCGCTCCCATCCCTCCGAGCCGCCGCGGGGCTCTCCGGGGGGGACACTCGAGTGCCATCGAATGGGGACAGCTTGACATCGGTGCCAGAGAGGGGACAGGGGCAGGGGACAGGGGCAGGACACCGCGTCACCGCCGGGGCACCGCCGGGAGCCGCATGGAAATGAACCGGGAGGGACCCCGGGGAGCCCACCCGGGACAGGAGGGGACGGGAGGGGACAGGAGGGGACAGGGGACAGGAGGGGATGGGGGACAGGAGGGGACGGGAGGGGATGGGGGGGAACAGGGGACAGGAGGGGACAGGGGACAGGAGGGGATGGGGGGAACAGGGGACAGGAGGGGACAGGGGACAGGAGGGGATGGGGGACAGGAGGGGATGGGGGGGAACAGGGGACAGGAGGGGATGGGGGACAGGAGGGGATGGGGGACAGGAGGGGACACGGGATAGGAGGGGACAGGAGAGGACGGGAGGGGACAGGAGGGGACAGGAGGGGACAGGAGGGGACAGGGGACAGGAGGGGATGGGGGACAGGAGGGGACACGGGATAGGAGGGGACAGGAGAGGACGGGAGGGGACAAGGGACAGGAGGGGACAGGGGCCCTGCGGCCCCCAGAGGAACAGGAGCTGCCCCGGCGATGTCTGGAGGAGATGTGAGAGCTGTCAGGTGGGCCCGGCTCCTCTCCAGGAGGACACCCCGGGCAGAGTCACCTCCCGGCCGAGCTGCGACAGCAGCCAGGGGACAGCAGCGAGTGTCCCCAGCTGGCGGCGGGCAGGCCCGGGGGCGCTGCGGGCAGGAGCAGCCTCCGGACAGAATTCTCAAAGACTTCTCGTCCCAAGCAGCGCTGGGCTCCTCCGGACAGGGCCGCTCAGGCCGGGCTGGCGTGGCTGCCCGGGGTTTGTCCCAGACAAAGCTCGGGAATCCCCCCCGGAGCCCCCCCTGCTCGGCCCCGGCTGCTCTCTGAGCATCGATCGCTCTCCCTTGGTCCTGCGGGGCACCTGGAGGGGCTGGGTGGTTCCCGTGGTGGGACCCCAGCCCTGGAGGTGTCCCCTGGAGGTGGCACTCAGTGCTCTGGGCTGGGGACAAGGTGGGCACAGCTGGGACTGCCTGGGCTGGGAGGGCTTTGCCAGCCCCAGGGGTTTGGGGATTCTGTGATGAGCTGGGGAAGGGTCTGGAGCCCCAGGAGGGGCTGAGGGAGCTGGGAAGGGGCTGGAGGCCCAGGAGGGGCTGAGGGAGCTGGGAAGGGGCTGAGCCTGGAGCAAAGGAGGCTCAGGGGGGCCCTGGTGGCTCTGCACAGCTCCTGCCAGGAGGGGACAGCCGGGGGGGTCGGGCTCTGCTCCCAGGGCACAGGGACAGGAGGAGAGGGAACGGCCTCAGGCTGGGCCAGGGGAGGCTCAGCTGGGCCAGCAGCAGGAATTTCCCCATGGAAAGGGTGCTCAGGCCTTGGCAGGGGCTGCCCAGGGAGCTTTGCAGTGCCCAGCCCTGGAGGTGTCCCCTGGAGGTGGCACTCAGTGCTCTGGGCTGGGGACAAGGTGGGCACAGCTGGGACTGCCTGGGCTGGGAGGGCTTTGCCAGCACCAGGGATTTGGGGGTTTGGGGTTGGGTTCCCCTCAGGGCCCGGGGAGGGGCAGAGCAGCGCTGAGGAGCTCCCCGGGATCCTCCGGGGTTATCGGGTATCACAGAGCTGGGCTTGCCCCGGGGGCTCTGCCGCCTTCTCCTCAGCACTCAGCCTCTGAACAGGGCTTGGCTTTGCACTTCTCTGTGCCAGCTCCATCCATTCCTCCGCTGCTGTTTCCTCAGGAACACGGGAATTTTTCCCTTTGGAAAAATAACACCCTTAGTGTCAAGAAGAAACTCTAAGTTCAGAAACAAACAAATTCTCTTCTACATAATTTTTTTTCATACATTATTATCTTCTGTTTGTGTGTTGGTTTTGTTTTTTTTTTTTTTTTTTTAATTTTTTATTATCTTGTATCATCTTTAATCTCTTTCTGGAAGACATCCCTCGAATGCCCCTTCCTTCCTTCCTTCCTTCCTTCCTTCCTTCCTTCCTTCCTTCCTTCCTTCCTTCCTTCCTTCCTTCCTTCCTTCCTTCCTTCCTTCCTTCTCTGTCTTCTTTCCTGAGCCTTTATTCTGTTGGCTTTTCTTCCTTTTTTTCTCTTTCTCTTTCTCTTTCCCTTTTTTTATTTTTCTTTCTTTTCTTGTCTTTTTTTTTTTCTTTTTTTTCTTTTTTTTCTTTTTTTTTTTTTTTAATCTCTTTGCCTCTTCCTCTCTCAACCACACCCAAACAACGCCAGGAGCTCTACCTCCAGCAGTTTGGATCTCCCTTTATTCCCTGCTGGATCCTTGCTGGTGTTTTCCAGAGGGTTCGGGGACCCCGCCGAGCTTCCCTCAGGAAGATCCCCGCTCAAGCGCCGCGAATTTTCTGGTTTTAGTGATTTTTCTCTCCCCGTTGTGCTCCTTTTACAGCGGCGGGAGGTGCGAGGAGCATCACGCAGCCCCCGGGCTGTGTCCCTGGTGGAGCCCAGCGCGGGGCGATGCTCCAGCGGAGCCCGCGGGAGGATTCCCGGAGCCCGCGGGAGGATTCCCGGAGCCCGCGGGAGGATTCCCGGAGCCCGCGGGAGGATTCCCGGTACCCGCGGGAGGATTCCCGGAGCCCGCGGGAGGATTCCCGGAGCCCGCGGGAGGATTCCCGGTACCCGCGGGAGGATTCCCGGTGCCCGCGGGAGGATTCCCGGAGCCCGCGGGAGGATTCCCGGAGCCTGCGGGAGGATTCCCGGTACCCGCGGGAGGATTCCCGGGGTTTGCCGGAGCTCCGGAGGCTCGGGCAGGGCGCTGGCAGCTGCAGCCGCTGCCGGGGCAGCACCCTCGGCAGGTTCAAGCCGGCCCTTTGTGCACAAAAAACCCAGCGCTGAATTAAAAAAAAAAACACAACAACAAACGAGCGCGGCTGGAAAGCTCTCGGCGGAGGGAGCGAACTCATCAGAGAGAGAGAGAGAGAGAGAGAAAATCATCCTCGTGAAGAGCAGGGAGATACTGAGAAGCCTCAAAGTATATTAGAGCAGCTTAGAGCTCTCGATGTGGGGGAGAAACCTCGGATATTATCCCCGGCGCTAAGGAGATTATCAATGGATTTCACTCCCCAATCCTTTTTACGGCACCCATCTCATTAGAATGAGTAATAAAGATGACATCACGGAGAGGTCTAATTGATCAAAAAGAGCTCCCTTTGGCTGTGTCCAGATTCACTCCCGCATTCAAATGCCATTTTCCTTCCCCCTCCCGTCCCCTCTCCATAGACCCAGCCCTGCCTTTGACGGAACAGTTGAAAAGTTTTAAGTATCAAATCAAACTCCGGGTCGTTATTATGCAAAGCTTTCCCCCCCCCCTCCCCTCCCACCGCAGTACCGCGCTTTGGTAAATGACCTCTATTAGCATCCAGATTGACTGGGGATTACCAGAAGGTTTCCCCAAATAATCATCAGAAAATGTCTTTCGAAGGGCTGCTTTCCCTCCCTCCCCCGGCCCGGCACAGCCCGGCCCGGCTCGGTTCGGCTCGGCTCCTTCTGCCCCCGGCTCTGTCCCCAGATGGTCGCGGGGCTCTTCTTTTTCTCCAGCCCGGCTCTGAATAGACCCCGGGATTCCCGGCGGGGGGAAATGGGTTTGTTTTTTTGTGGGGAATTTGGCCGCAGGTGCCCCCCCAGCCCGGATTTCCCTCCCTGCCCGGCCGGGAGCAGCCGGAGCCGAGCAGGCACGGGGCACGGATGGGTGAGGTCTGCTCTGCATCCACATGGAGCTGCTCGGGTCCTGGCGGGATCGGCCCCTTGTCGGCAACGGAGAGGCTGAGGGAGCTGGGATGGGGCTGGAGAATTCCTGAGGGAGCTGGGGAAGGGGCTGGAGAATTCCTGAGAGAACTGGGAAGGGGCTGGAGAATTCCTGAGGGAGCTGGGAAAGGGCTGGAGAATTCCTGAGGGAGCTGGGGAAGGGGCTGGAGAATTCCTGAGGGAGCTGGGCAGGGTCTGGAGCCCCAGGAGGGGCTGAGGGAGCTGGGAAGGGGCTGAGCCTGGAGCAAAGGAGGCTCAGGGGGGCCCTGGTGGCTCTGCACAGCTCCTGCCAGGAGGGGACAGCCGGGGGGGGTCGGGCTCTGCTCCCAGGGCACAGGGACAGGAGGAGAGGGAACGGCCTCAGGCTGGGCCAGGGGAGGCTCAGCTGGGCCAGCAGCAGGAATTTCCCCATGGAAAGGGTGCTCAGGCCTTGGCAGGGGCTGCCCAGGGAGCTTTGCAGTGCCCAGCCCTGGAGGTGTCCCCTGGAGGTGGCACTCAGTGCTCTGGGCTGGGGACAAGGTGGGCACGGGGCACAGCTGGGACTGCCTGGCCTGGGAGGGCTTTGCCAGCCCCAGGGATTTGGGGATTCTGTGGAATTTTGCCATTTTAACACCCGTGTCCCCCCCTGAGGGATTTCAGCCCCTGAGCACCTCCAGGGGATGCAGCCGGGATTTCCCACAGCCCCACACGCACAGAATTCCCAAATCCCTGGGGCTGGCAAAGCCCTCCCAGGCCAGGCAGTCCCAGCTGTGCCCACCTTGTCCCCAGCCCAGAGCACCGAGTGCCACCTCCAGGGGACACCTCCAGGCATTTCCCGAGCACTTCCAGGTGATTTCCCCACCTGCCCGAGGCGGCTGCAGGCGGCAGAGTGGGGAGGGGTGAGGTGCAGTGACACAGACACGGCTTGCTGATTACAGACAGGAATGAACTGATTAATTAGCGCCGCTAAAAGGTGACCAGCTGCGGGCAGCGATGCAGAAAAGTGTCGACGGCGGCCCAGGGAAATGTTTGCCGTGTTGAGGGTGACCCGCAGAGCCCCGGGGCTGCCCGTCACTGAACCTGGCACCTCGGGCCAGCCCGTGCTGCTGCTGTCACCGCCCTGCTGTCCCAAAGTGTCCCCAAGGGCCTCAACCCGCGGCTCCTCAGCCCCCAGCTCCAGCCAGGAGCTCCAGCGCTGCCCGGGGGGCTCCGGGGGGGATCAAATCTTGCTCCTTTCCCCAAAAGCAGAGGTGCCAATCGCCCCCCCCCGAGTGGGAAATGCCACCCAGCTCCACCTTCCCCTTGTTTTTCCCTTGGGTGGGGGTAATAAAATACCCCGCAGGTAAAATCATTAAAATGTCCCGCAGGTGGGGGGTTCTGTTTGTTCTGCTTTCCCCCCCTCATTTCCTTCCCTTCCAGCACAGCTCACAGCGTTCCCCAGTGCAGGGATGGATGGTGGGATCAGAGATGCAGGCAAGGTGCTCTGCTGGAAGGACCCAGCCCTGCACGGACACCCCAACAACCCCAACACTTCCTCATTCTCTGGAAAGGCACCTCAAGGTGTTTTATCTTTTTTTTTTCTTTTTCTTTTTTTTTTTTTTTTTCTTTTTTTTTTTTTTTTTAATGGAGTTGGGATTGAAAGTGCCAGACAGTGTTTCTTGTTTGGATTCAGATGTTTGTTAATTCTTATCCACGTCACAGTCTCACCATGAATGCTACAGCACTCCAAGCTAACAAACTAAAAATCCCCCAATCCCCCATCTCTCTCTCTACAAGGCCTTTAAAGCACAAACTGTCCAATTAGAGAAATGACATCTCAGTTATTGCTGGCAGAACATTTACTCCTGGTTGAAAAGGAGGAGAACCCCATGCAAGTTCTTTCTGGAAATTCCAGACCCTGGGACAGTGTGGGGTTTTTATCTTCTTCTCCTATCAGAGTTGGGAGTGTTAAACACTCCAGAGATGTTATTTCGTGTTTGGACTCAGGTGTTTATTAATTCTTCTCCACGTTACAGTCTCACAAGCTGTGAGCAGAAAATGGTTCTGTCTCTCTACAAGGCCTTTTAAGCACAAACTGCCCAATTAAGAGATGACCCTCAATTACTTTTACTTTTACCCCAACACCCAACCCCCCCTGGCCCGCAAGGCCACTTTTCTCTCCAATCACCAAACCCCACCCAGCCCATGGAGAAGAAGGTGGAAAAGAAGGGCTCAGCCTCTGCCCTGAGCCCTCCACCCTGCTTTCTGTCTATTCCTGCCTTCTCAACCCTTCAGCTGGGAGTTTGGCCCCCTGTGCTGTCACACACTTCCATGCCAAGCCCAGCCCCACAATCCCAGCGCTGCCCCTCAATTTTGGGAGCCTCCTGCAGGGCCTCAGGTGGGATGCAGGGTTTGCTTGGGGCTCAGTGCCTGGCAGCACAGGGAGCTGCAATCCTCACTGCCCAGGGCTCCAAGCCCAAGGGCTCCCCCAGCTCCTGCCATCACCTGAGCAGCAAACAAATTAACCAAGCCCGCAGGAGAGACTTGATGAACTTTGGGAGCTTTTCTGCCTGAAACTCTGAACCTCGAACCTTCTGACAGAACAAAATCCTTCCAGGTTGCCAGGAGGCACCAATGGTTCGTCGTGGAACAGTTCTCTGTGGAATTATTGGATTCCCTGATAATTCTATCTGGTTTTCCTCCTGTAAAGGATTGCTTATCATGAAATGTGACTGACTCTGTCTGTGGGCACGTGGCTCCCCTTTGGTACCTCGGTGCCCTCCTTGGTTTTTTCCCTCAATCCTCATTTTGGGTTGGGCCTGGCCTTTCCCCAGTGGACCTGGGCCCAACCTGGTGCTTTCACAGCAATTCAAACAAGAGCAAAGTCCCGAGCTCAGCATCTCCAGAGCAAAACAATTTCTGCTTGAGGGGAGAAAGGGGCTGATACTGAACTCCTGGGGCCTTTTTGGGTTTGGGGTATTTTTTATTTTTTATTTTTTTTGTCACTTTGGTCATCAAGTATTTCTTGATTCAATTGTTTTAGTGTCTATTTTAATGTCTATTTGTTAATACAAACATTTATTAGTATTTATATAGTATTTATATAATATTTATATAATATTTATATAACATTTATATAATATGATATTATAATATATTATAATATATATAAAGTATATATTACATAAATATAATATATATAATAAATACATATATATTATATATTATATATAAATATATATTACATAAATATAATATTATACAATATTATATATTATATATTATGTGATATTTATATTTTATTATTTTATATATTTATTATAATTATATATTTATAATTTTTATATTTATAGAATAATCATATTATAGTTATATATTAATATATTGACATCGATATTTATATTATTAAATATTACTATTTACTGATTTCTTTTTTACATTATTGTATCCTACGTGTGTGCATTAACAGGATTATTCCCAGGGTCTGGGATTCTTGCTGGATAAACTGAGCATGGGCCAGCAGAGTGTCCTGGGGTGGCCAGGAGAGCCCCTGGGATCCCAGGGAGCTTTGGGAAGGGCACTCCCAGCAGGTCAGGGTGGGGATCCTGCCCCTCTGCTCAGCTCCAGGGAGGCTCACCTGGAGTGTCCTCTTCAGTTCTGGGCTCCACAGTTCAAGGAAGACCAGGAGCTGCTGGAGAGGGTCTGGGGAAGGCCACAGAGATGATTTGGAGTCTGGAGCATCTCTGGTGAGGAGAGACTGTGGGAGCTGGGCCTGGTCAGTCTGGAGAAGGGAGAGCTGAGAGGGGATCCATGAGTCTGTGCAGGTGTCCCATCCATCCATA
Source organism: Phylloscopus collybita (assembly GCA_027886175.1). Lineage (NCBI taxonomy): Eukaryota > Metazoa > Chordata > Aves > Passeriformes > Phylloscopidae > Phylloscopus > Phylloscopus collybita. Next base: position 134,651 of record JAJNNQ010000101.1, read on the forward strand.
GAAATATCCCATCAGCCCATCCAGGTGTCCCATCAGCCCATCCAGGTGTCCCATCAGCCCATCCAGGTGACCCATCCAGGTATCCCATCAGTCCACAGAGATATCACATCAGTCTGTGCAGGTGTCCCATCAGTCCATAGAAATATTCCATCAGTCCATGCAGGTGTCCCATCCAGGTGTCCCATCCGTCCATGGAGATACCCCGTCAGTCCATAGAAATATCCCATCAGTCCATCCAGGTGTCCCATCAGCCCATCCAGGTGTCCCATCAGCCCATGCAGGTGTCCCATCACATCTCTCCAGGGGTGCCAGGACAGTTCCAGACTCTCTCAGTGGTGCCAGGGGCAGCACAAGGAGCCGTGGCCAGGAGCTAAAGCACAGCAGCTCCAGCCCAGCCTGAGGAAGAACTTCCTTCCATGGAGGGGCAGAGCCTGGAGCAGCTGCCCAGGGAGGGGCTGGAGTCTCCCTCTCTGAGAGATCCCCAAGGGCCTGGACACGTTCCTGTGTCACTGCTGCAGGTGGCCCTGCCTGGGCTGGGGCTGCGCTGGGGGACACCCAGAGCTCCCTCCCGACCCTGCTTGGGGGATTCTGGTGTCCCCAGGGTGAGAACCGGGATAATTCCCGGTGCTGGGCTGGTTCCTGTCCCAGCCCAGGCGCTCCCAGCCCGGGGAGCGGCTCACTCCGTTCCCGGGGCCGTTAACGCCCATCCCGCAGCCGGGCCCGGGGCTGGCGATGGAAAAAAAGAGCCGCTATTGTTTGCTTAACAGTCAAGTGACAAATTATTTAATTAGCACATATGCCATTTGTCTCCGCAGCTGTGTTCATCGTTCTAATTGCAAAGCAGCCTTAATTTATTGCGCCTATATTGCTCCCTAATACTAACACGGTAATTACACGCTTCCATTAGCCCGCTGCACCCTATGGAAGGAGGGAGGAAAAAAAAAAACCAACAAAAAACCGGGAAAAAGCAGATTAATTCCTGCACACGATGGAATGGCACAGGAAGGTACGGATCGCTGGCCGGGAAGGGAAGCTCAGGGGGCACATGGAAAAGCGACACCTGCCCAGGGCGTTCTCCTCCCGGCCACTTTTCCTGAAACTTTTTTATGGCCGGGATTTGCCCGTTCGGGCTTTGTTTTGGGAAGCACAACCCCGCTTTGAGATCTCCACCTGCTGGAGAAATCCAGCACGCACAAAGGAGCTCCGGGAAAACCGCGACGGCCAAATGCGCTTCTCCTCCTCTTCTTCTTCCTCCTCCTCTTCTTCTTCCTCCTCCTCTTCTTCTTCCTTCTCCTCCTGCTGCTGCTCCTCGGCAGAGCCGGCCCGGCCGCTTCCCACCTTTCCCACCTGTCCCAGTGATGTCTGGAGTTTTATCTTTGGTGTTTTTCAGGTTCTGTGCTGCCCAGGGCTGCAGCTCTCAGCCTCACACTCAGGGTCACTCAGCTCTGCACAGAGCAGGGACACAAAACAAATCCTGCTCCTGCTGCACCCCAAGCACAGCTGGGACAAGTGTTCAGGCCCCAGAGCACAAACAAGGGTGGCTGCAGAGAGAAAACAAGAAGGGTGGGACTGCAGAACCTGCAGCTGGAACTGGACAATTCAACCCCAATGTGCAAATGGACCAGAACTGATCCAAGTGTGAGACCTGGTGACCAGGGGTCCATTTTGGGTCCATTTTGTGACCATTTTGTGACCATTTTGTGACCATTTTGGGTCCATTTTGTGCCCATTTTGTGTCCATTTTGGGTCCATTTTGGGTCCATTTTGTGTCCATTTTGTGACCATTTTGGGTCCATTTTGTGTCCATTTTGGGACCATTTTGTGTCCATTTTGTGTCCATTTTGTGACCATTTTGTGTCCATTCTGTGACCATTTTGTGTCCATTTTGGGTCCATTTTGTGTCCATTTTGGGTCCATTTTGTGACCATTTTGTGACCATTTTGTGACCATTTTGGGTCCATTTTGGGTCCATTTTGTGCCCATTTTGTGTCCATTTTGGGTCCATTTTGTGTCCATTCTGTGACCATTTTGGGTCCATTTTGTGTCCATTTTGTGACCATTTTGTGTCCATTTTGTGACCTTTTTGTGACCATTTTGTGTCCATTCTGTGACCATTTTGTGTCCATTTTGTGCCCATTTTGTGACCATTTTGTGACCATTTTGTGACCATTTTGGGTCCATTTTGTGACCATTGTGGGTTCATTTTGTGACCATTTTGGGTCCACCTTGGGTGCAGCCCTGCCCAAGCTCTTGTCCTGCCCAAGGTGTGTCCTTAAAGCCCTTTCAATAAATCTCTGCTTTATTCTCTGGCTCTGCCCAGTCTGTTCCAGCTCAGCCTTCCCAAGGCATCACCACCTGCAGCTCCTGCCCCTCCCAGGCCGGGTTGGGCACTTTGGGCTGAGCTGCTCCGGGCAGCAGAGCTCCAAGCCCTCCACAGGCCACACGGGACAATCCGGGGATGTTCCTGTTCTGGCAGCTGCTTGGGAACCCTCCCAATCTTCTTGCTCCGATAAACCTGGGAGAGTGGGAAGGGATTGGAGCTGGGTGAGCTGTAAGGTCCCTTCCAGCCCAAACCGATTTTGGGGGAATTCTCAAACGATGACATTTCTGACAGGAGAAAAAGCCGAGAGCCCAAACCCCTCCTGAGGGCTGGTGCTTCCCCTGAGGGAAGGGCCGGGAATGCCGCTGTCCCAAAGGATGCCGCTGTCCCAAAGCAAGGCTGGAGCTGAGCCGGTCCGGGAATCCCGGGATGCTCCGGGGATCCTGCCCCGGGCACACTTTCCCCTCCCTGACCCCGCGGAAAGGGAAGGACGGGTAGAAGCGGGGGCTGTTGTTATCTCGGGAAGGGGAGAGGCCGCCTCAGATCCCAGCGCGGCCAAACAGCTGCTGGGTTCTCCTCCGGTCAGGCAGAGCCTTTCAGGGCATCCCCGGCCCGGGAGCGCTCAGCTAAGCCCGTCTGAAGTTGAGAGGATTTAAGCAGATGCCCTTCTCTCTCTAAGCCCGGGCTTAAGCCCCCTGAAGGGCTGCCGAGCTGCCGAGGGCGGGGGCAGCTGCAGGAGCTGCTCCCTTTCCTTTCCTTTCCTTTCCTTTCCTTTCCTTTCCTTTCCTTTCCTTTCCTTTCCTTTCCTTTCCTTTCCTTTCCTTTCCTTTCCTTTCCTTTCCTTTCCTTTCCTTTCCTTTCCTTTCCTTTCCTTTCCTTTCCTTTCCTTTCCTTTCCTTTCCTTTCCTTTCCTTCCCTTCCCTTCCCTTCCCTTCCCTTCCCTTCCCTTCCCTTCCCTTCCCTTCCCTTCCCTTCCCTTCCCTTCCCTTCCCTTCCCTTTCCCTTTCCCTTTCCCTTTCCCTTTCCCTTTCCCTTTCCCTTTCCCTTTCCCTTTCCCTTTCCCCCTTTCCTTTCCCCCTTTCCTTTCCCCCTTTCCCTTTCCCTTCCCTTCCCTTTCCCTTCCCTTTTCCCCCATTTCTCCAATCCCATTTCCCACCAGGAGCTGCCGGAGCAGAGCTCTGAGCTTTGGGGTTGGTACCCCCAGGGTGGGATTCCCGACCCCCGGAACCTCGGGATGTCCCGGGGCCGGGCAGTGCCCCCTCTCCGCCCCGCCAGGTGTCGGTGACAAGGGACGGGAGCCGAGGCCACCTCTCGCTCGTGTGTCCCCCACTCTCTTCCCAGGAAAGCGAGAACCCCCCCGGGGCGCCGGGAAAAGGGGGGAGAGGGCAGCGCGGAGGGGCCGCGGGGCTCTCAGGTGGCTGCTCCAGCCCTGCCTCCCCTCCCAGACGCCCAAGCCGAGCCGGCGAATGCAGCCCCATTCTTCTCCCCCCCCCCACCACCACCCCACACTCATTTTTCTCCCTTCAATGCGGGCTACGAGGCTACTGCCAAAAACATACCCAGCACAATCAAACATCAGATGGTGACTCCTTTCCCACAGCTTGTGTGAGTGAAAACAGTGAAATTATACCCATGTTTTAGCGGCGAATCCCCTGGTGTTCGAGCGAGGCAAGCCCAGCGCAGGGCTCTTGTTCTCCTGCTTTTTGTTCCCCGGACTTGCACTGTTTTTAGCACTGGACACCATTCAGCCCCCATTCAGCATTGTATGTCACTTCACATATGGTTCATCCGCTCCAAATGTGTGCATGTACCCAGAAAATGCAGCTTTTCATTATGTATTCTCCATGTAACAGAAAAGATTAAGATGTAAGCCCGCTGAATGCAGCAGGAATTAGTTGGACAGATGAATAAGGGAAAAATGAATCTGGAATGACGGCGGATTTAGCCTAATGATGGTGGGAGGGCGGTAAGAACTTGGTGGTAGGTTGCAGCCCTTTTAATCCCGGCCTGCGTGCGTATTTTGGCAGGAGGAACGTTTTCTTCAGAACCCACACCCAGAGGGATACAGTAAAAAAAAAAAAAAACAAACCAAAAACAACGCTTCTAACCCGATCCGCACAAAAAATCCCCTAAATTTGCCAGGCCCGCCCCTGCCCCCAACCCCGGGCGGATTTTTGGGGCGCAGCATCCGCACAACAAAAACCACAAAAAACCTCCCACCCGCCCTCATGAAAGCCCGGGAATATCGGCCCCCGAGTTGCTGCGTGGCATTCAGTTATTCCTCCTCTCCAGATATAATTTCCATGAGCATCCGCTAATGAGGGCGCCTTTGATGCCGCTCCGAGAGGGGATTTCGGTTTTAAAAGGAGGATAAAAAAAGAAGCGAGAGCCCGAGTTTCCTCGCCCCCTCTGCTCCCCCACGAACGCTCCCCTCGGACGAGTTAAAGATTTTTTTGGGGGTTTTTTTGGTTTTTTTTTTTTTGTAAATTCAGGCGTTTCGAGCCTCCAAAGGATGGAGGCTGGAAGTGTCAAGGCGCGGGGAAATAGAAAAGCAGCTCGGGGCGCGGTGCTGGACAGAAAACCAGGAGGGAGAGAAACCCTCACCAGGAGCATTAAACTCGCTTCCTACAACACTTTGCACGGGGAGAAAGAGATAAATTCATTTGTTTTTCTTTTATTTTTTTTCTTTTCGGATTGAAAAATCAGCATTTGCATGACAATGGAGATAATTTTTATTTTTTTTTTCAAAAGTATAAACACAAAGGGCTGCGACTTCAGAGGCGGGCGGGTCAGCTGCGCTGCTGGGCGCGCAGCACATCCTCCTCTCCCGGCGCCGGGAAAGCAGCAGCGGGGAGTTCTCCGAGCTGCCCGGGGCAAAAAGAGTTTCCTTTGGTGGCCCCTGTGTCCCGCCACGTCCACAGCAAACACAGAATTTTCCCTCCTTTTTTTTTTTTTTTTTTTTTTTTTTTTTTTTTTTTTTTTTGGGTTTTTATTATTATTATTATTGTTATTATTATTATTTTGGTTTTTGGGGGGTTTTATGTCTGTTTGGTGTTTTTTTGTTTTGTTTTTTAAAATACATATATTTTATATTTATTTATATAGTTATATTTATATTCTATTTCTATTTTTATTTTATTTCTATTTTTATTTAGATATTATTTGTGTATTTCTTTATATTTATTTTTATATTTATTTATATTTATTTATGTTTATTTTTATTTATTTATTTATATTTTTGTTTTTATTTTTATTTTATTTTTATTTTTGTATTTATTTTTAATTTTATTTTTATTTTTATTCCTATTTTTGTATTTATTTATACATTCTTTATAATTATTTTTATATTTACTTCTATTTACTTATATATTTTTATTTATATTTATATATTTATTTATTTATATTTATCTATTTATTTATATTTACTTACATCTTTATTTATCTTTATCTTTTTATAAAATATATAAATATCTATTTAATCCAATAAGATTTCACGGAATAGATTTTTTTTTTCTCTCCATTCGAAAAAAATAAAAAATAAATTCATCTGAGCAGGGAAAGCTCCAGGTGAATAACAATTCCTCCTCCTGCCTGGCAGCAAAGGTGTTCTGACACATCCTGTGCACATGGGTGGCTCTCGGCTGTCCCTGCTCAACACTGGCAGCCTAAAAATAAAAATAAAATAAAATAAAATAAAATAAAATAAAATAAAATAAAATAAAATATCCTCCTGTATCTGTTTAGTATGTTCTGATTGAAAGAAAATAAAGTGTTTTCAAAAGCCCGGTAGTGTTTTTTTAAAATATCCCCCTGCCTCCCCACAAAAGGGTTTTAAGGATTAATCCCTCTGAGAAGCTGAATAAAACCTTTCTAGTTCCGGACTAGACAATTAAATACGTTAAATATATCTTAAATAATGCAATTAAATACGTGGTCCTGCCAAGAAATGATCTCCTTTTGAAACAAGACAAAAAATTCGATTTTTAATTGCAGCTCTTCAACGCCAGAAGGTCAAAATGTGTCTGGGGAAATTTCACCACCGAACCCAGGGGGCCTCTTGGGGTGGTGGTGGCGACACCAGGGCTGAAGCTGCTGCTCCATTTGGTGCTTACACCGAAATTCCACCCTTCACATTCCCAAAATTGACCAAAATCAGTGGCCTGAAAAGGACAAAACAGGTAATTTTAACAGATAATTTTACCAGGTAAATAATTTTCCCAGTTAATTAATTTTCCCAGTTAATTTCGCCCCCTTTTCCCATCTGTAGTCACTGCCTGTCACGTTTGGGTTTTCTGAAGTTCTTTCCCAGGGACCTAGACAAGGTCACACTTTCTAAACTCTCTTGTTTTTCACATTTCTCTCCTAAGGAGGGGCTTTGCTCGTTGACCCTTGGTGTGACCAATGGTTCAAAGGATCCCCCCTCTTAGGTGGGCACATTGTAAAAAGGTATAAAAACAGCTTCTGAGAATAAACCAGCCCCTCTTTTTGGAGCATCAGCCTTCTGAAATCACGAGTCCGTGTCTTTCCTTCGTGTCCAACAGCGACACCAGGGCTGAATCTGCTGCTCCATTTGGTGCTTACACCGAAATTCCACCCTTCACATTCCCAAAATTGACCAAAATCAGTGGCCTGAAAAGGACAAAACAGGTAATTTTAACAGGTAATTTTACCAGGTAAATAATTTTCCCAGTTAATTAATTTTCCCACTTAATTTTGCCCCCTTTTCCCATCTGTAGTCACTGCCTGTCATGTTTGGGTTTTCTGAAGTTCTTTCCCAGGGACGTAAACTGCTAAACAAGGTCACACTTTTTAAACTCTCTTGTTTTTCACATTTCTCTCCAGGGCTGAAGCTGCTGCTCCATTTGGTGCTTACACCGAAATTCCACCCTTCACATTCCCAAAATTGACCAAAATCATTGCCCTGAAAAGGACAAAACAGGTAATTTTCCTAGGTAATTTTCCCAGTTAATTAATTTTCCCAGTTAATTTCGCCCCCTTTTCCCATCTGTAGTCACTGCCTGTCATGTTTGGGTTTTCTGAAGTTCTTTCCCAGAGACCCAAACTGCTAAACAAGGTCACACTTTCTAAACTCTCTTGTTTTTCACATTTCTCTCCTAAGGAGGGACTTTGCTTGTTGACCCCTTGGTGTGACCAATGGTTCAAAGGATCCCACCTCTTAGGTGGGCACGTTGTAAAAAGGTATAAAAACAGGTGCTGAGAATAAACCAGCCCCTCTTTTTGGAGCATCAGCCTTCTGAAATCACGAGTCCGTGTCTTTCCTTCGTGTCCAACAGTGACACCAGGGCTGAAGCTGCTGCTACATTTGGTGCTTACACCGAAATTCCACCCTTCACATTCCCAAAATTGACCAAAATCAGCGGCCTGAAAAGGACAAACCAGGTAATTTTAACAGGTAATTTTCCCAGTTAATTAATTTTCCCAGTTAATTTCGCCCCCTTTTCCCATCTGTAGTCACTGCCTGTCACGTTTGGGTTTTTCTCAAGTTCTTTCCCAGGGACCTAAACAAGGTCACACTCTGTAAACTCTCTTGTTTTTCACATTTCTCTCCTCAGGAGGGACTTCGCTTGCTGACCCTCGGTGTGACCAATGGTTCAAAGGTGGGCTCTTAGGTGGGCACGTTGTAAAAAGGTATAAAAATAGCTTCTGAGAATAAACCAGCCCCTTTTGGGAGCATCAGCCTTCTGAAATCACGAGTCCGTGTCTTTCCTTCGTGTCCAACAGCGACACCAGGGCTGAAGCTGCTGCTCCATTTGGTGCTTACACCGAAATTCCACCCTTCACATTCCCAAAATTGACCCAAATCAGCGGCCTGAAAAGGACAAACCAGGTAATTTTAACAGGTAATTCCCCCAGTTAATTAATTTTCCCAGTTAATTAATTCTCCCAGTTAATTTCACCCCCTTTTCCCATCCTCCTAAGAGGAGTCACACCATGAGCCGCAGCTGCTTTAAGCTCCCCCAAACCTGGCTCCTTTTTTGTCTCCTTCAGCCTGGGTTTGGATTTAAAATTGAACACCAGAGCAGGAATTCCCCAGCTGGGAATTCCTCAGATGAAGGCTGAGGTGGTGCCCTGCAGCAGCCCTGGACCCCACTGAACCAGGCTCGGGTTTGCCTCTTCCCTCGTGGGTTTGGGTTTGGGATTTCAGGAATTCCAGCTCAGCTCCCCCGTGGGAGCCTCTCCCTGGACCAAACCCAGGCCTGGAGCTGGGAAAACCCAAACTCAGGGAGGTGCAAGAACTCCTCCTGGGGAGGGAAGGGCTGTTGGGGAAGATGAAAAAGGAGAGCCTCATAAATATAGGATTGCTTAGGTTTTGAGAATATGAAACCTGTAAGTGAAATAGAACTGAAAGCGAGTTTTGATGTTTACAGCTTTAGTTCCTGGACAACTGGAGAGCAGCAGTGTGGCTGCTGAAGGTAATTAATCCCCTTTTGATTAAACAATGCCCTTCTCCTCAGCAAGAGCCCAAGGGTGTCTTGGTTTGGACAGACAGGTGTCTGCCAGGCAAAGCTGGAGTTTCCCTTGGAATGGGGAATGTAAACCCCTCACCCCCTCCAAATTATCATTTTGCAATTCAGGGCTTTCAGGCAAAGATTTGGGAATGGGAATAACAGCTCTTTACTGGGAATATTAACAATACAAATGGAGTAGAAAACAAAACCACCCAACCAAACCAGCAAACAAACAAACCACAATTTTGGAGAACCCTGACAGAGTCAGAGCTCCAACCTGACACCCTGTTGGTCAGGGGGTTGGGAGCAGTCCCAAAGTGAGTCCTCCTGGAGTGGCAGAGGTGGTTCTGGTGGGGCAGAGATGATCCTGAGAGAAAAGGGCCCAGTGGTGGTGGGAAGGGTCCAGGGATGGTGAGAAGGGTCCAGGGATGGTGAGAAGGGTCCAGGTAGTGATGAGAAGGGATCCACTCTTCCTTCCAGGAATCAGGTGAAGCTGGATGCCTTCATGTTCCTGTGTCTCAGTTTTATCCAGGTGGGAATGGTTGGCTCCCCACACTGGGTGGAGCATCTCCCAATGGGATGATGGAATGTGGATGTGCTGCTTTGGGGAGGGTACAGTTTGGGGATGTGTCAGTTTGGGGAGGTGTTAATGGCCCATTAGCAGAAAATATCCCCGTGGAGGGAGGACAAGTGGTGACAGAGATAACAAACACTGCCCTACAGTTGGCCCATTTACAAAAAGCACCCGCCCTCCTCCTCCCAGAGTAAAGAAGAGCAGTGCTTTCAGGAGATGAAAATAGAATACACGTTTTTGTTTTCCATAACCCAGGACAAATGGTCAGAGCAGACCCCACCAGCTTGGCAGGAGGGGTGCAAAGAGTCGTTTTTAGGGTTTAAAATATAACACAGCATGGTCATGTAATGATTCTTATAGGCTGTGTGTAAATGCTGTAGGGTTTGTGTCTTGTACTGGATGGGTTGGTGTCAAAATGTTCAGTAGAGAAGATGATTTAATGGGTTGTAACAGGAACTTCTCTCTTTTACTGCTCTTACTGCTCTTGCTTCTCTTCAGCTCCTCTCTTACTCCGAAGTATTCCCTCCCTCAGCCCTCCTGGCCAGGCTGCTAGCTCAGATTCTGGGGGGCTTTGGGCAAGGAAGTGTGCTGGTTTGAAAGCAAAACCAGTGAAAAACTCCAAGTCAGAAACACAATTTAATAAGAGGAAAAGAAAAGAAATAGAAGAAAGTAAATTAAAATTAATAGTACAAAAAAAACCCACTGACAGAGTCAGAATGCAACCTGACACCCTGTTAGTTAGGGTGGTAGTGTCAGTCCAGATGAGATGATCTTGTCCAAGCAGTGATTCCGTCTGGTAGCTCTTGTCTCCTCTGGGAGTCCAGTGGATAGAAGCTGCTCATGATGTCTCAAACCCTGGATTATATCCAGGTGGGAATGCTTGGCTCCTCCCCCTGGGCGGAGCATCTCCCAATGGGATGATCTCACTCCATGAGTCATGCAGTGGGTCCTTGATGGCCCATTAACCAGAGATAACTCCCGGGGTAAGTTATCCATGAGTCACGTGGCAAGGCATCGTTAGGCTCGTTAACAGGAGATCAGGAAAACACTGCCCCACCTTGGCTCCAAGGGCTCATGGGGATAGAATACAGACCTTGGGCACAATTTGACATTGGAACCCAGGACAGGAACACTTCGAGATAGGGGAAGAGACCCCAAAGAGGCTCCTTACCTCAGGGTGTTCCAAGGCTTTGTTCTTGAAGGGGTCCCAGGGGCAAAGAGAGCGAACAAGGAAGAGCCTGGGTTTATCCAGACCCTCTGTGCCAGGACAGATAAGCTGGCACTGAGGTCAGAGATAGGGGGGAAGGTAGGGTCAAACTTACATAGCTACAGGCTTTGGGCCTCCTTTTAGGGTAAACCATTCCCCAGAGGGACACAACATTACTTGGCTCTCTTGCTCTTGCTCTTCTCTCTCTCTCTGCTCCGAGCTGCAGCTCCCAGCAGGGCCCCTTCCCCAATAAACCCCAGGCTCCAAGAGCAGCCCTGAGCCCAGAGATCTCCCATCCCCGTCCTGCCCGGTTCCCACAGAGGGCTCTGTGCCTTTCATCCCCCTTCCCTTCTGCTCCTCTTCCTCTCCCAAGGGAGCAGGGAGGCGGCGGCACCACGCAGCGCCCGGGGTTTGGGGTTTTTTCTTCCTCCAAACCCCAGGGGGTGCCCGGGTTCCTGCTGCAGCTCCCTGGGCTCCAGCTGCTCCCCAGGCTTCCCAGCCCAGGCCACCCCAAACGCTGGATTTGTGGTGTCTGCAGTTCATTTCCCAGCTTTTTTTTGCTGTTTTATTTGTGTTTCCCCTGCTTGCGCATCCAGATTTTTTTAGGGGGATTGTTGTCTGGGTTTTTTGCCGTTCTCCTCTGTTCCCTCTAAGGAGTTTGGTAAAGTTTTGTTTTCAGCCTTCTGTGTCTTAGAGTCAGATACAATTTTATATAAACAACCTGCTTGTTATTGTAAAATCCAACAACATTTACATTCTTCTCATCAGGAGGAGGCTGCTGATGGGCTGTTGGGTTGCCCAGTGTGGTTGGACAAGAAGATTTTCTTCCTCCAATCCACGGTCACTGGTGGAATTCTATAAATGTTGAATCTGTAAATAAACCTCCTCTTTTCTACCTCGGACATCACACGGTGTGGGTGTGAATTCTTTATGTCCTGTGCCACACGAGCCTGTGTCGCTGTGCTCTTTGCCACGTTCTCCTTTTGCCATTCTCCTCTGTTCCCTTTCAGGAGTTTGGTAAAGTTTTGTTTTCAGCCTTCTGTGTTTTGGAGTCAGATACAATTTTATATAGATAACCTTTTTTGTTACTGTAGAATCCAACAACGTTTACATTCTTCTCATAAGGAGGAGGCTGCTGATGGGCTGTTGAGTTGCCCAGTGTGGTTGAAGAGGAAGATTTCCTTCCTCCAATCCATGGTCACTGATAGAATTCTATAAATGTTGACTCTCTAAATAAACCCTTGTGTTTTCTACCTCGAACATCACACGGTGTGGGTGTGAATTCTTTATGTCCTGTGCCACACGAGCCTGTGTCGCTGTGCTCTTTACCACGTTCTCCTTTTGCCGTTCTCCTCTGTTCCCTTTCAGGAGTTTGGTAAAGTTTTATTTTCAGCCTTCTGTGTTTTGGAGTCAGATACAATTTTATATAGATAACCTTTTTTGTTACTGTAGAATCCAACAACGTTTACATTCTTCTCATAAGGAGGAGGCTGCTGATGGGCTGTTGGGTTGCCCAGTGTGGTTGAAGAGGAAGATTTCCTTCCTCCAATCCATGGTCACTGATAGAATTCTATAAATGTTGACTCTCTAAATAAACCCTTGTGTTTTCTACCTCAAACATTGCACAGTGTGGGTGTGAATTCTTTATGTCCTATGCCACACGAGCCTGTGTCGCTGTGCTCTTTACCACGTTCTCCTTTTGCCGTTCTCCTCTGTTCCCTTTCAGGAGTTTGGTAAAGTTTTATTTTTAGCCTTCTGTGTTTTGGAGTTAGATACAATTTTACATAAATAACCTGCTTATTATTGTAAAATCCAACAACGTTTGCATTCTTTTCATAAGGAGGAGGCTGCTGATGGGCTGTTGGGTTGCCCAGTGTGGTTGGAGAAGATTTTCTTCCTCCAATCCACGGTCACTGCTGGAGTTGGATAAATGTTGAATCTGTAAATAAAGTGCCCCTTTTCTGCCTTGGACACGGCACGGTGTGGGTGTGAATTCTTTGTGTCCTGTGTGACGTGGGATTTTCTTATTTTTTTCCCCTGTAGGAGCGAGGACGGAGCAGCAGCTCATTAATTCACAATTCTTCATTAAATCCAAGGAGAAACGGGAGGCTGCAGGTGCCTGGGCTGGTCCTCAGCCTGCTGCTCCTGGGTTATCCTTCCCAGGATACCCACCTGCAGTGACACAGGTGGCACAGGTGGCACGGGTGACACAAATGGTGACACAGGTGGCACAGGTGACACAGATGGTGACACAGGTGGCACAGGTGGCACACATGGCACAGGGGACACAGGGGACGCAGGCGACACAGGCAACACAGGCGGCACAGGTGGCACAGGTGACACAGGTGGCACAGAGAGTGACACAGGTGACACAGGTGGCACAGGGGCACAGGTGACACAGAGGGTGGCACAGGTGGCACAGGTAGCACAGGTGACATGGCAGGTGACACAGGCAGCACAGGTGACACAGAGAGTGACACAGGTGACATAGGTGACACAGGTGGCACAGATGACAGAGGTGGCACAGGTGGCACAGAGAGTGACACAGGTAACACAGGTGACACAGGTGACAGAGGTGACACAGGTGGCACAGATGACAGAGGTGGCACAGGTGGCACAGAGAGTGACACAGGTAACACAGGTGACACAGGTGACCCAGGTGGTGACACAGCTGACACAGGTGACACAGATGGTGACACAGGTGACACAGGTGACACAGGTGACACAAGTGGCACAGATGGCACAGGTGGCACAGACCCTCCCGCTGGGGACTTGGTTCCACACCTGCCATCAGGCACGGAGCTGCTCCGTGCCCCCAGTGCCAACAAAGACCCCCCCAGTGACTCTGGGGTTCCATCACGGGGAACGGGACTGTTCCTGTGGGAATTCCAGGCCCAGGAGATTCTCCAAACCTCGTGCATGCGGGCCCACACAGAAAAGAAAGAACAGAGTTCCACCTGAGACCTGTCTGGGTTAGGACAGACAGGTGTCTGCCAGGGAAAGCTGGAGTTTCCCTTGGAATGGAGAATGTAAACCCCTCACCCCCCTCCAAATTATCATTTTGCAATTCAGGGCTTTCAGGCAAAGATTTGGGAATGGGAATAACAGTTCTTTACTGGGAATATTAACATTACAAATGTAGTAGAAAACAAAACCACCCAAACAAACCAGCAAACAAACAAACAACAATTTTGGAGAACCCTGACAGAGTCAGAGCTCCAACCTGACACCCTGTTGGTCAGGGGGTTGGGAGCAGCCCACAGTGAGTCCTGCTGGAGTGGCAGAGGTGGTTCTGGTGGGGCAGAGATGATCCTGAGAGAAAAGGGTCCAGGGATGGTGAGAAGGGTCCAGTGATGGTGAGAAGGGTCCAGGGGTGGTGAGAAGGGTTCCAGTTTCCTCCAGGAATCAGGTGAAGCTGGATACTTTTTTTGTTCCTGTGTCTCAGTTTTATCCAGGTGGGGATGGTTGGCTCCTCCCACTGGGTGGAGCATCTCACACTGGGATGATGGAATGTGGATAATCTGTTTTGGGGATGTGTGCTTTTAGGGGTGTCTTAATGGTCCATCAGCAGAAAATATTCCCCGGGGGGTGACAGAGATAAGAAACCCTGCTCCACCTGGTTTATCAGCTGGCCCCTTATCAGAAGGCTCCCACCCCCCTCCTCCCAGAGTTACAAGAGATAAAGAAGAGCAATTCTCCAGCTGCTTTCAGCAGATGAAAAAGAATACACATTTTGGGTTCCATAACCCAAGACAGACCTCAGAAAAGGCTTCCCAGTTCAGAGACCGTAAGTAAAAAACGTGAGTTTGTAGTTTAGATAGAAAGACGTTAGGCTAAGTAGTGGAAAGTTCTGGAGTTCACAGTTTAAGGTACAGCAGCAGTTCTAAAGGTGCTGAGAAGCTTTAAGGTGCAGCACTGTGAGTTGGTGGGTCATGAGGGGGTTGGTCAGGAGAGCCCTCACTGCGGCAGAGATGTGTGAGACAAATTAATTAGGGTTTGGTGTGAAAGTAAAAACATCCTCTGTGGCAGTGGCTCATTGGTTAATGGTGCTGGTTTGAAAGCAAAACCTGTGAGACTCCAAGTCGGAAATGCAATTTAATAGAAGAAAAGAGAAAAAAAATAGTAAGATAAAATAAAATAAAATAAAATAAAATAAAATAAAATAAAATAAAATAAAATAAAATAAAATAAAATAAAATAAAATAATCTGACACCCTGCTGGTTGGGGTGGGGGTAGCAGTCCAGGTGAAGTGCTCTTGTTGAAGCAGTGATCCCATAGAAAGGTCTGGCAGCTCTTGCCCTCTGGGAACCCAGTGGGTGAAGGCTGCTGTGCTGTCCCAAATCCCAGATTCTATCCAGGTGGGAATGCTTGGCTCCTCCCCCTGGGCGGAGCCTCTCACAATGGGCTGATCTCATTCTGTGAGTCAGGTAATGGGTCCTTGATGGCCCCTGGAACAGAGAGAGCTCCTGGAGGAGTCACCTGTGAGCCATGGGGGGAGTCACCTGTGAGTGAGTCCCAGAGGGAGTTACCTGTGGGTCATGGAGGAGTCACTGTCAGTCCCAGAGGAGTCACCTGTCAGTCCCAGAGGGAATCACCTGTCAGTCCCAGAGGGAATCACCTGTCAGTCCCAGAGGAGTCACCTGTCAGTCCCAGAGGGAATCACCTGTCAGTCCCAGAGGAGTCACCTGTCAGTCCCAGAGGAATCACCTGTCAGTCCCAGAGGAGTCACCTGTCAGTCCCAGAGGAGTCACCTGTCAGTCCCAGAGGGAATCACCTGTCAGTCCCAGAGGGAATCACCTGTCAGTCCCAGAGGAGACACCTGTCAGTCCCAGAGGAGTCACCTGTCAGTCCCAGAGGGAATCACCTGTCAGTCCCAGAGGAGTCACCTGTCAGTCCCAGAGGGAATCACCTGTCAGTCCCAGAGGAGACACCTGTCAGTCCCAGAGGGAATCACCTGTCAGTCCCAGAGGAGTCACCTGTCAGTCCCAGAGGAGTCACCTGTCAGTCCCAGAGGAGACACCTGTCAGTCCCAGAGGGAATCACCTGTCAGTCCCAGAGGAGTCACCTGTCAGTCCCAGAGGAGTCACCTGTCAGTCCCAGAGGAGACACCTGTCAGTCCCAGAGGGAATCACCTGTCAGTCCCAGAGGAATCACCTGTCAGTCCCAGAGGGAGTCACCTGTCAGTCCCAGAGGAGTCACCTGTCAGTCCCAGAGGAATCACCTGTCAGTCCCAGAGGGAGTCACCTGTCAGTCCCAGAGGGAGTCACCTGTCAGTCCCAGAGGAATCACCTGTCAGTGCCAGAGGAATCACCTGTCAGTCCCCATCAGGCATGGATGGCCCATGAACAGCAGACAGCCCGGAGGGAGGGCCAAGGCAAACACGGCCCCACCTGCTTCAGCAGCTCCTGCAGATGGGGGTGGAACACACACCTGGGGCACATCTGGCACTGTAACCCAGGACATGAATTAACCCCTGAGAGCCCCTGTCACCTGTGGTCTCGGGAGGGCTGACACCGCTGGCCACGGGCTGTCGGCGCACGCTGGAGACCTTCCCAGCCCAGCAGGAGACTCTGGCAATAAATAATGCTTCAAACACCTTGAAATGCGAAATGCTTTCAAACTCCTAAAGTCCTGACACATTGTCACCCCCAGTGCCCCAGGCAGGGGCAGCTGTGAAAGGTGAGGAACCAGAGAAGCCCTGAAAGAGCCAGACAAGCTCTACCTGAAAGGTGAGGAAGCAGACAAGCCCTGTGTTTGTCTGTGAGAGAGGAGGAACCAGGCAATTCCTGAAGGAACCAGACAATTCCTGAAGGAACCAGACAAGCCCCGTCTGTGTCTGTGAGAGCTGAGGAACCAAACAAGCCCTGAAGGAACCAGACAAGCCCTGTCTGAAAGGTGAGGAAGCAGACAAGCCCCGTGTGTGTCTGTGAGAGGTGAGGAATTAGACAATTCCTGAAGGAACCAGACAAGCCCTGAAGGAACCAGAGAAGCTCTGTTTGAGTCTCTGAAAGGTGAGGAACCAGACAAGCCCTGTCCATGGGAGGTGAGAGGTGAGGAACCAAACAAGCCCTGAAGGAACTACACAATTCCTGAAGGAACCAGACAAGCCCTGAAGGAACTACACAATTCCTGAAGGAACCAGACAATTCCTGAAGGAACCAGACAAGCCCTGTTTGTGTCTGTGAGAGGTGAGGAACCAGACAATTTCTGAAGGAACCAGACAAGCCCTGTCTGTGTCTGTGAGGGGTGAGGAAGCAGACAATTCCTGAAGGAAGCAGACAAGCCCTGTCTGAAAGGTGAGGAAGCAGACAAGCCCCGTGTGTGCCTGGCAGGAGGCAGAGGAGCCTCTCCCAGCAGGGCAGCAGGCAGCAGGAGAGGTGTTCTGTGCTACACCACAAAGTCTCGGTGGGAGAGAGGGGCTCTGCCTTCTCCAGGAAAGCTGTGCCTGGCACACTCAGCTTTTGGATCTGCTGGATCCCCACCAAGCTGTGTCCTGGACAGCGAGGGGACACTCCCTCCTCGTGACCCTGAAGGGCAGAGGGAGTGTCCCCATTCCCTGACATGGAAAGGATGGATTCACTCCGAGGATGAGGAGGGAAAGCTGCCATCCTGGTACCTGCTGCTGCTTCCCAGGCCCGGGGAGGGGAAGTGTTGGACCCTGCACACCTCCTCTACATCTCCCAGGCTGCTGGATCCCCAGAGCTGCACAAACCTGTGTGGGGAGTCACTGGGAAAGTGAATTGGTCTAAAGCTCCCCAGATCTCAACTCCTGAACCTTAGGAAGGAATTCCTGAGTTCAGGATCTGGCTGCTACAGATCAGGGACTTTCTGTGTATGAGGAAAACCTGGCAAAGCTCTCATTTGCTTTTCCAGGAAACGACAGTGTTCTCCAGGTTCATCTGAAATCCCCAAATCCCTGGGGCTGGCAAAGCCCTCCCAGGCCAGGCAGTGCCAGCTGTGCCCACCTTGTCCCCAGCCCAGAGCACTGAGTGCCACCTCCAGGGGACACCTCCAGGGCTGGGCACTGCAAAGCTCCCTGGGCAGCCCCTGCCAAGGCCTGAGCACCCTTTCCATGGGGAAATTCCTGCTGCTGGCCCAGCTGAGCCTGCCCTGGCCCAGCCTGAGGCCGTTCCCTCTCCTCCTGTCCCTGTGCCCTGGGAGCAGAGCCCGACCCCCCCGGCTGTCCCCTCCTGGCAGGAGCTGTGCAGAGCCACCAGGGCCCCCCTGAGCCTCCTTTGCTCCAGGCTCAGCCCCTTCCCAGCTCCCTCAGCCCCTCCTGGGGCTCCAGACCCTTCCCCAGCTCCCTGCCCTGCCCTGGACTGGCTCCAGCCCCTCCAGGGCTCTCCTGCCCAGAACTGGACACAGCCCTGGAGGTGTCACACAGTGCCCAGCACAGGGGACAGTCCCTGCCCTGAGGGACAGTCCCTGCCCTGGGGCTGGCACAGCCCAGGGGCCATCAGCCTCCTGCCCACCTTGGAGTCCCAGCAGCTCCTGGGCAGAGGGCAGAGGCTCCCCATGGCCTTGCAGAGCACTTTGGGATCACCCACCCTGCAGATGGGGACTGCAGTGGCAGCAGGGACCTCTCTGGGGACAGCCAGTGCCCCCAGTGTCCCTGGGCCACTCCAGCTGCTGTTCCAGGGCCCACCCCACGTTGGAGAAGTGACCTTGTGTCCCTGGTGCCCAGGGAGCTCCCCCAGCCCCGGCTGCCCAGCACCTTTTAATAATGCTGCAAAGGTCAGATTGATTTTCCAGGCTCTAATCACACGGAATATTTTACCCATTATGGAGCAGCCAGTTTGAGAGCCTGGGCTGCTGATTTAATTTCAGCAGGCAGACAATTCCCAGCAGAGCTGTGAAACTCGATCTGTGTCATCTCTGAGCCACACAGCCCATCCCAGCCCGGGGCTGATGGCTCTGGCTCCAGACTGGGGCTGGCAAAGCAAACCCAGGGCTCACTTCAAACCCTGTGTAGTTTTCTCACTGACTGGTTTGGCTGGGAAAAAACCTCACATCCCACCCAGAGCCATGGCAGGAACACCTCCCACTGTCCCAGGCTGCTCCCAGCCCCAGTGTCCAGCCTGGCCTTGGGCACTGCCAGGGATCCAGGGGCAGCCACAGCTGCTCTGGGCACCCTGGGCCAGGGAGGAATTCCTTCCTAATACCAAGTCTAAACCTTCCCTCTTTCAGTTTAAAGCCATTGTTCCTTCTCCTGTCACTGTAAGCCCTTGTAAAACGTCTGATAGTGGGTGCTGAGAACGTGGAACCATGGAATAATCATGGAATCATAGAATGGGTTGGGAGGACCCTAATGGAATCCTGGAATCATGGAATGGTTTGGGTTGGGAGGGATTTTAAGGATCACCCAGTGCCAGCCCTGGATGGGCAGGGACACCTCCCACTGTCCCAGGCTGCTCCCAGCCCCAGTGTCCAGCCTGGCCTTGGGCACTGCCAGGGATCCAGGGGCAGCCACAGCTGCTCTGGGCACCCTGTGAGAACAGAGCAGGACGGGGATGAGAGATCTCTGGAGCCAGGGCTGCTCTTGGAGCAGGGGTTTATTGCACAGGGCCTGGGGGAAGGGGCTGTGCTGGGAGCTGCCAGCTGCAGCTCAGAGCAGAGAGAGAAGAGCAAGAGCAAGAGAGAGAGGCTGAAGAGAAGTAAGAGCAGTAAGAGCAGTGAGAGCAGTAAGAGAGTGAAGTTCCCGTTACAATCCATTAAATCTTCTCCTACACTGAACATTCTGACACCAACCCATCCAGTACAAGACACAAACCCTACAGCATTTACACACAGCCTATAGGAATCATTCCATGACCATGCTGTGTTATATTTTAAACCCTAAAAACGACTCTTTGCACCCCTCCTGCCAAGCTGGTGGGGTCTGCTCTGACCCTTGGGCTCTTGGTGAGGAGAAGGGCATTGTTTAATCAAAAGGGCATTAATTACCTTCAGCAGCCACACTGCTGCTCTCCAGTTGTCCAGTAACTAAAGCTCTGAACATCAAAACTTGCTTTCAGTTCTATTTCATTTATAGGTTTCATATTCTCAAAACCTAAGCAATCCTAGGCTTCCTTTTTCATCTTCCCCAACAGGCACCCTGTGCCAGGGCCTGCCCACCCTGCCAGGGAACAATTCCTGCCCCAGATCCCAGCCAGCCCTGGGTCTGGGGACAAATCCTGGAAATGTGGTGATGCCAGAGCTGCAGAAGATCTCAGCTGCTGTTGGCATTGGTGGGGGTGATTTGAGCACAGGAAATGCCAAAATACTCCAAAACCACAAACCCCCTGGATATTTCCTACTTTTGCCTGTGGCCCCATGCCTCAGCTCACTCCAGCAGCAGCTTCCCTGTCCCTCCAGCTGGTGTGGAAGGAATTTTGTGGGGAACTATGGAGGGCAAACCTTTGTGCCAGCAGGCAGCTCTGGGGAGCCCATTCCAGAGCTGGGGAAATGCCAAGGAGCAGGGGGGGGACTTCCCTACAGCTCCAGAGGGTGCTCAGAGGGGGCTCCTGCCTGGGAATGCCCTTCCCCTTCTGAGCCTTCAGCTTTTCCCTTGGGACTGTTGGTTTCTCAGCCTCAGCTTTGCCTCTGGGTCACTTTGCCTTGGCACTGCCCTGCCCTGTCACAGCACAACACAAAGAAATGACACTCACACACTGAGATGTCCAAGGCAGAAAGAGGCAGTTTATTTACAAACTTCAACATTTATCGAATTCCAGCAGTGACCATGGATTGGAGGAAGAAAATCTTCTTCTCCAACCACACTGGGCAACCCAACAGCCCATCAGCAGCCTCCTCCTTATGAGAAGAATGGTTGGATGGTTACAATAACAAAAGGTTGTTGATGTAAAATCCTATTTGACTCCATTGCAAAAGGTAAACACAGAAAGCTAAAAGGTGAAACTTTAGAAAACTCCTTAAAGAGACAGAGGAGAACAGCAAAAACCCAGACAACAGGAGGTGGGTGGTTTTCTGTGTGTAAAAAGTCAGTTTGGAGACACTGGGGGGTGGGGGGTGTGAAAAATGACGTTTCACTTTTTTATGTTAATTCATAAGTTTAATAAAATTAAAATAAAATAGAATAAAAACAGACAATTAAGGAGACAGAATAAGGACGCTCTCAGCTGAGGGTGTAAAGCAACACACACCCCCTATTCCAGATTTCTTGGTATTTGAAAGTCTTGGTGCTACATATTCAAAAAGAGACGAATGCATATTTAAACATCTGTTTGGCTTATCAGTTTTAAGGGTCCTCAAGTATTGTAGCTTCTTTATCTGTTCCTGGCATCTGGGTGTTGAGGCAGAAGTCATAAATCTTTTGTGGCCATAAAGGTTCATTGTTCTTTATCTTTCACAGGAAGGCCAGGGGGCTCTCCTGGCTTCTGTCTTGTTAGAGGTTACAAAAAAACCCCACAACCCCCATCCCTACTTAGTTACAATTAGGAAATATCCCTTCATTACATTTTTAAATTCCACAAATAAAAGGAAATGCAGTACAACCTTCTTACACTACACGTATTGTCGCTGTGGGACACAAGGAAGGAGACTCGGACTCATCAGAAGGCTGCGTGGACTCCTAAGGAGGAGCCCCCAGGTTTATTGTCCAAACCTATTTTATACCTTTTACAAATGTGCCCACCTTAGAGGTGGGACGCCTGGAACCATTGGTCACCTGCAGAGACCATCACACAAAGTCCCTCCCGTGGGAAAGTGTGTGGAAAACATGTTAAGTTTACAAACAGCAAACAAAACAGTTTACAAACCTTGTTCAGCAACTCTGTTTTGGGAGCAGAACTCCCAAAAACCCCAACACGACAGGCACGACCCGTGGCAGCAACGTATAACATTCATTTCAATATTTGCCAAAAGCCAGCTCTAAAATGTGCATTTAGAGCAGTGGTTTTTCCCCCTGGAAAAAGGGTGACGAGTGCTGGAATGATGCTCTCCTCCTCTATAGGAAACGGGCTGCAATGGGGTTCGATGAGAGATTTCTGGAGACTGGGATGCCCTTAGCACACGTGGGTTATTGGCCATGGTTTATTGGCCGTGGGGACAGGCAACCTGAGCAGCACCGGCTGGAGCGTGGTCAGGGGTCAGGAGGAAGCAACGGGAAGGGAAGGGAGCAGCAGAAGGGAAAATCACAGAATGAGAGAGTGAGTTTCCTGTTCCATTACATTTTATCCCTTCCCATGCTGAATATTCTGGTCAGCACCAACCAACCAGTACAGTACACAAAACTTACAGAATCTACACACAGCCTATGAGAACTACTTCATTACCATACTACTCTACATGCTAAAAACCTGGAAAACCACCTTTTTCCTGCTACCTGGCAGGGCCCAACCCCCTTTTGCATCCCTTTGTCTGGGGAGGAGTATTGCTCAATCACCAGGGTCCTGGTCCTCAGCTAACTCAATCACCATCTTCCTGCTTAGCATTCTATAGCTCAAATCTTGTTCTTAACACTCTCTCTCTCTTGCAGGTTTTACACTCTTAGAATCTTTCACCAATAAATCATCTCTGCAGGGCCTTCCTGCTTCATCCTCCCCAACACTCCTCAGTGCAGCCGCCTTGCCCCTGTTCTGTTCCATGTGGAGGAAGGGGCTGCTGACCCCACGTTCCCCCCTTCCCTGGCACCGCTCCGGAGCTGTGCACCCCTCATTCAGCCCCTGGCCTGTGCCAGTGTTGGGGAGGATGAAGTAGCTAGGCCCTGCAGAGATAATTTAATAGTAAAAGATTCTAAAAGTATGAAACCCACAAGAGGAATAGAATTAAAAGCAAAGTTTGAACTGTTAAGTTGCTGGACAGGAAGAAGGTGATTAAGCAGCTGAAAGGGCTTGGCTGGGTGAGTCAGTGACACCCCTGCCAAGACAAAAGGATGAATAAAGGGTTGGACCTTCTCAGGTATCAGGGATAAGGTGGTTTCACAGGATTTTGGTCTGTAGAGTAGTATTGTAATGCTGTAGTTCCCATAGGCTGTATGTAGATTCTGTAGGTTTTGTATCTAGAGGTGATTGGTTGATGCTCATTAGAATATTCACGATAGAAAGGGTTAAAATGGGATGTAACAAGGAGCTCGGGCTCTTTTTTTGCACCCTCTCTTTGTGTGCCTTCCCTTGGACCCTCTTGGACTTTGCACTGGATCCCTGGACCCTTCCCCAGTCAGGCTGCCTCCCCACGACCAATAAAGCACGTGTTCCAAAGAGCATCCTGATCTTCAGATCATCTCTCTCGTCAGAAAACCAACATGTTTTCTAATATGCCAGCATCCCTGTGTCAGGGTTTTCCCCCTGATCCCAGCCCTGCAGGCCTGTGAGTTTGCAAGAAATGTTTTATAAGCTTTAGTTATGAATATAGTATAGAGTTTTTTATATTGTAAGTTTAGTATAGTTTGAACACCTTAAAAGGGCCTCTCGTCCTAGAATGTATTCTTATCCTAGTTTGATAAGAGTTTCTAGGACAACTGGAGTCTCTGCCTGGAGACTCTTTCTTATTGGCTCCTTTTTGTTTCATTTTTGTGTTATGCATAATTTTTTTTTTTGTCCATCATGGAATTTTTATTTTTAAAGTCCAAGAGCTTTGGCCACTAGTTGGCAAGACTTTCTTAAGACCACTCCCAAACCCGTGTTGGATTTGTTAGAATTTAAGTAACTTAGTTGACATGTAGTGTTTGAATTGTTCTGTTGGTTTGTATAATTGTATCCACCCCCTGGACTGTGTTGTAGAAAACCACCCTGCGATGTTGCCACGCTTCGTGCCTACCATGGTTTGGTTTTGGGGAATTCTGTTCCCAGGCACCTTCTTGGTACACAAGGTCACACAATGTAAACTACCTTGTGTTTCCACATTCCTTCCCAGAGGAGGGACTTGGTGTGGTGGTCTCTGGAACTGACCAATGGTTCCCAAAGGTCCCACCTCTAAGGTGGGCACATCTAGAAAAGCATAAAAATGGTAGAGAAATAAACCATGGGCCCCTTCCCTGCAAGGGGCCACGCAGCCTCTTCTGAATCACTCCCTGCCTCCTTCATTGTGTCCCACAGCGACACTGCAGCCCAGGCTCGGGGTCTCTCTCTGAGGCACTGGCCTGAGGCTGGGGGATCCCCTGACCCCCCCTAAATAAAACCTCTGTTTTCTGGAAGCCTTGGAGGGTCCCCTCTTTTTACCACAGCCATGACAGTGTGAGCCAAACTGCCTGTGAGCCAAGACCCCACCAATGAGTATTGCTGTAGGGTATCAGAGCTGCTGGGGGACCAAGCTGAACACCAAGATGGGCCAGAACCAGGTACACACCCCAGCACAGGCTGGAGCTGGAGCTGGAGTCTTGGGGTCTCTGCTGCCTGAGAATGAGGGTGGTCACTGCTCTTGGTCCTTCGGGAAGCCCCGAGCCACCCACAGAAAAGATGAGGAGTCTTCAGATGTTCTTTTTCTGAGTTTTCCTCCTTGTTTATTTTATCTTATCTCTACACTTTTCTCTGAGCTCTGCCAAGGTCTGGACAGCACGGGCAACAGGTGATGACTGCCCGCCTGCCCACGGCTCGTCATCTTATATACAGATAATTGCGTGTACATTATTTACAATTGTGACCCAATGCATGCACTTGACACTAAACAGGTGTTTTCTGCTTTGACCCAATCCCTCTAAATCTACTTCATGTCATCACCACTGTGCAAAATGGAGATGAAGAAGAAGGAGAAGACTCCAGGGTAACACCCAGAATCTTCTATCTTGTCTCTGGTCTTTCTTATCTTAAAGCCCCTAATGTGAAAATATTAATACTTTCTATTACCTTCAAGGGCTTGCAATTCTTCTCATAATGTTGGTAATTTTTTCCCATGGGCTATAATCGAGACCCCTGCCTGTCTGGGGTTCATGCCAGGGTTTGTAACCCCCCTGCACATATCTCAGACCCCCCCTGTACAGGTTTTAAACTTCTCTGTACAGGTTTCTGCTCGTCCAGGGTTTCCAAAGGAAAACCCTGTACTCCTACACTGGAGCAGCTCGGGCGGCGCGGTGGAAACCTGGCGCGCGCGGGGCCGGGCGCCGTTGGGCCCTTTCAGCTCGGCCCTCAGCTGTGCTCATTTTTTTGTCACCATATTGGGGCAAGCCGGGCTGTTTTGTCACTCCCCGCTAATCTGACATCTGATGTCTGCCTCGCAGCATTGTCTGCGGCACAGCTGGACCCGGCCCAGCAACACCCACCGCACTTGCACCCTTTAATTCTCATTTCCCAGCGCTCGGGGCCTTGTGTGTGGGAGGCCGAAGGGGCTGGGAAAAATCAATTACTGCTGCCACGGCCCCCGGCACCCACTGTGCACGGGCAGGTACAAGAGGGAGCGGCGTGGGGACGGTGCTGCTGCCCCTTGGCACAAGGTGTGGGGGGCTGAGCTTGACCAGTTAAACCAGTGAGTTAAACTGGGGGAGCACCTCAGCGGCTCCCAAAATGTTGTGGGAGCAGCTTTGCTTGTGCAGCCTGCTCACCGCCGCTGCCTCACCTGGCCAGGGGTGGCCTCCAGAGCAGCTTTTAGTTCTGTTTCTTTTAGTCCTGCTCCTTTTAGTTCTGCCCCTTTTAGTTCTGCCCCTTTCAGTTTTGCTCCTTCTAGTCCTGCTCATTTTAGTTCTGCCTCTTTTAGTTCTGCCCCTTTTAGTTCTGCTCCTTTTAGTTTTGCTCCTTCTAGTCCTGCTCATTTTAGTTCTGTCCCTTTCAGTTCTGCTCCTTCTAGTTCTGCTCCTTCTAGTTCCGCTCCTTTTAGTCCTGCTCCTTTTAGTTCTGCCCCTTCTAGTTCAGCTCTTTCTAGTTCTGTTTCTTTTAGTTCTGTCCCTTCTAGTCCTGCTCCTTCCAGTTCTGCTCCTTTTAGTTCTGCCCCTTTTCATTCTGCCCCTTCTAGTCCTGCTCATTTTAGTTCTGCCCCTTCTAGTTCTGCTCCTTTTAGTTCTGCCCCTTCTAGTTCTGCCCCTTTTCATTCTGCCCCTTCTAGTCCTGCTCATTTTAGTTCTGCCCCTTCTAGTTCTGCCCCTTTTCATTCTGCCCCTTCTAGTCCTGCTCATTTTAGTTCTGCCCCTTTTAGTTCTACCCCTTCTAGTTCTGCTCCTTTTAGTTCTGTTTCTTTTAGTTCTGCCCCTTCTAGTTCTGCCCCTTTTAGTTCTGCTCCTTTTAGTCCTGTTCATTTTAGTCCTGCTCCTTTTAGTCCTGCTCCTTCTAGTTCTGTTTCTTTTAGTTCTGCCCCTTCTAGTTCTGCCCCTTTCAGTTCTGCTCCTTTTAGTTCTGCTCCTTTTAGTTCTGCCCCTTTCAGTTCTACCCCTTCTAGTTCTGCTCATTTTAGTTCTGCCCCTTTTCATTCTGCCCCTTCTAGTCCTGCTCATTTTAGTTCTGCCCCTTCTAGTTCTGCCCCTTTTAGTTCTGCCCCTTTTAGTTCTCTTTCTTTTAGTTTTACTTCTTTTTCACTCCCGTTTCTCTCCCCGCGCCGTGGCTGCCGCAGCCCGGCGGCGCGGCGGGGCTCGATTATCCCGGTTATTAGCGGGAATCTCGAGTTGGATCTTTCAGGGGAAGGCAGCGAGGTGTCAGTTGTTAACTTAACACAGCTCTGCAGCGGGGCTGAGAGCTCGGGTCGTGACCTTATAATGGCCAACCAGCCTATTAGTTTAGCAAAGCCGGGCTCAAATGTCATTTCAGCACCCGCCGGATGCTTGAATTTATTACCCAGGAAGCTCCTGACTTGAAAACGATAGGATTCCTGCTCCACCAGCTGCTGGAAGTCCCCCTTTTTCAAAAATAATAGCCACAAATCCGCACTTTCAAAGTTCTTAACTGGTGGGGTGACCTGTGGTGAACGAGGAGGCCGAGCAGGTAGAGCAGAACCTGCAGCCTCCAGGGGCAGCGGGGTGGGGGAAAGGCAGGATAAAGGCAAAAAAAAATGCCAATCAAATCGAAATGATGAGCCCATTAAAGAAGGGTTTTCATTCGGGCCTCACCTTCCGCGGCGCTCACATTTTTGTGGTTAAAACCCACAGCGAGCAAACTCTGCCCCTTCCTCGCCCTCCCTCCCAGTATTAATTCCTGATATTTTGTGATCATTTTAGTCCAGGGGGGAAAAGGGGGAAAAAGAAAAAAAAAAAAAAAAAAAAAAAAAAAAAAAAAAAAAAAGAAGAAGAGAGCGAGAGAGAGGGAGAGAGAGAGGAAAAAACCCGACCAAAAAAATCTCGCTGCATTCAGTCCCCTGAGAATGTTGGGTCGAGTTTTTTGATCCCTGTTGCTCATTGATTTGAGGGCTGATGTAGTGCAAGGGGTCCCTATTAGTGGCGTCTGTCACTGCTGTAATGTTTTTGTTATTTTTCCTCATTTGTTCGCTCTGACATCATGTCATTACAGAATGGTGCTGTTCAGGCCCTGCCTTGGCTGTTCGTTAGCGTGTGTTTAATGAGCAGCTTAATTGAGCTGTCTACTAGGCCACCTGTCACCCTCCGGACTTATTAACATACTAATGGCCTGACATTGTCCTCGCTGACAGGCAACAGGGTTTACTGATTTGATGTCTGGACATGGGGATTTTATGCAGGAATGAGAGAGGATATTGGGAAGGAGGTTTAAAAACGCAAATTAACTCTTTGGTATCTCCGTATTTATGGCTGGCTCGGGGGAAAAAAAAAAAAAAAAAAAAAAAGAAAAAAAAGTTCAACACAAAGTAGCTGGAGTGGGGAAGGGGGGGAAGCGGCCCTGCTTAGCCAGAGCCACTTTGTCATCGGTGGCAGCACGTTTGTGCAGGGGAAAATCTGCTTGGGGTAAGAGGAGCGGGCTTTGCTTCTATTACAGTATTATTGTTGGGGCTGCTTCAAAGGAGAAATCTCCTTAAGCCGGCAGGAAAGTTTTGTGACTGGGCTTTTCTCCACTGTGGCTAAACAAGTGAAAGGCACGAAATTTTCCAGTGAAGGGATTTAAGCGCACGACATTGTCCCCACCTTTTTAAAGCCAGATGAGGACATTCAGCACTGGGCTGGGCTCTGAAGGTTCAAAGGAGTGCCTTAAGTGCGTGCAAGCTTAATAAAAACGCTTGTTTTGCTTTGCTGGCTTCTGCTGGTGGTGCTGGTGGTTGTTGTTGTTGTTGGGTGGGTTCTCCCCCGGCCCGGGAGAAGCAGACCTTCTGTCGCAGCAGCAGACAGAGCCGGGCTTTGCAGCAGATCCCACATCCAGATGGGGCCGGCCCTAAGCCCAGCCCAGCCCCAAATCCACCTGGGTGGGCAAGCCCTGGCTGTGGGTGCTGGGGTTTGTTCTCCCTGCAGGGAAAGGTTGGAGCTGGGGCTTCTTGCAGAGCCCAGAGGGGACAGAGCATCCGGGGGTGAAGCCCTGAGGAGCAGTTTGGGGAGGAGCACCAGGACCTTGCCCAGCAGCCTGAGCAGCCACCAGGAGCCACCCAAGGGGGGTGACACAGTGACCAAGGAGGGCACCGAGGCACCAAAGGGGAGCCACGTGCCCACAGACAGAGTCAGTCACATTTCATGATAATCAATCCTTTACAGGAGGAAAACCAGATAAGAATTATCAGGGAATCCAATAATTCCACAGAGAACTGTTCCACGATGAACCATTGGTGCCTCCTGGCAACCTGGAAGGATTTTGTTCTGTCAGAAGGTTCGAGGTTCAGAGTTTCAGGCAGAAAAGCTCCCAAAGTTCATCAAGTCTCTCCTGCGGGCTTGGTTAATTTGTTTGCTGCTCAGGTGATGGCAGGAGCTGGGGGAGCCCTTGGGCTTGGAGCCCTGGGCAGTGAGGATTGCAGCTCCCTGTGCTGCCAGGCACTGAGCCCCAAGCAAACCCTGCATCCCACCTGAGGCCCTGCAGGAGGCTCCCAAAATTGAGGGGCAGCGCTGGGATTGTGGGGCTGGGCTTGGCATGGAAGTGTGTGACAGCACAGGGGGCCAAACTCCCAGCTGAAGGGTTGAGAAGGCAGGAATAGACAGAAAGCAGGGTGGAGGGCTCAGGGCAGAGGCTGAGCCCTTCTTTTCCACCTTCTTCTCCATGGGCTGGGTGGGGTTTGGTGATTGGAGAGAAAAGTGGCCTTGCGGGCCAGGGGGGGTTGGGTGTTGGGGTAAAAGTAAAAATAACTGAGGGGTCATCTCTTAATTGGGCAGTTTGTGCTTGACAGGCCTTGTAGAGAGAGAGATGGGGCCATTTTTAGTTTGTTAGCAGAAGTGCTGTAGCACCCACAGCTTGTGAGACTGTGACATGGATAAGAATTGATAAACACCTGAATCCAAACACGAAATCTGATCTGGCTCATTCAGACCTGACTCTGTCAGAAAATAGAACATAAAAGCAACATCTGGAACACAAACTGCTGGGCACATCCTGCACTGAACCCAGGACAGGGACCCCGAGGGATTCCCTGTGCCAGGAGCAGGGAGCCCAGACCCAGAGGACCCCGAGGGATTCCCTTTTCCCGTGTCCTGGAGCAGGAGTTCTGCAGGCGCTGGCAACCCCAGGGAGCCTCAGGAAAGTGGCAGCCAGGCCCTACTGGTGCCATGGGCAGGGGAGGTTTTTGGGATGAAACCTCCCCTGCCCATGAATGATTTCACAGCTGCCAGAGTTCCTCATGGGAAAGGAATGTCTGCTTCCTCTGGGTCCCAGACTGAGGGGGCCTGAGGAGCCACCCTCCCCTCAGCAAACCAACCCCTCCTGGAGCTCACTGCTCTTTCTCACTGGGTGCTTTCTTTTGGGAAGGGGTGGATCCGACTCCACAGCCTCTTTTCCACTGAAAAAAAAACACCCCAAGGATTTTGCTGCAGCTGAGCCTCTGCATCCCCTGTGCCAGAGAGAACCAGACACCCCCAGAGCACAAACACCTTCCCACACAGATGGGGGGGTGGGCACAAGCCTGGATTTCCTGACACCTCGGGTGTTTTGGTTTGGACAGACAGGTATCTACCAGGGAAAGCTGGAGTTTCCCTTGGAATGGAGAATGTAAACCCCTCACCCCCTCCAAATTATCATTTTGCAATTCAGGACTTTCAGGCAAAGATTTGGGAATAGGAATAACAGTTCTTTACCAGGAATGTTAACAATACAAATGGAGTCAAAAACAAAACCACCCAACCAAACCAGCAAACAAACAAACAACAATTTTGGAGAACCCTGACAGAGTCAGAGCTCCAACCTGACACCCTGTGGGTCAGGGGGTTGGGAGCAGCCCACAGTGAGTCCTCCTGGAGTGGCAGAGGTGGTTCTGGTGGAGCAGAGATGATCCTGAGAGAAAAGGGCCCAGGGATGGTGAGGAGAGGATCTGGTGATGATGAGATGGGGTCTGGTGATGGTGAGATGAGGCCCAGTCTTCCTCTCAGAAATCAGGTGAAAGCTGGATGTTTTCCTGTCCCTGTGTCTCAGTTTTATCCAGTTAGAAACTGCCTGCCCCCCACACTGCCAGGGGGATGTGATGCATCTCACCACAGGAGGATGGAATGTGGCTGCACCCTCTGGGGAGGGTACAGTTTGGGGAGGTGTTAATGGCCCACAGTCAGAAGGCATCCGGCCCTCTCCCTGCCCCACCACCCCGAGTTACAGGAGATAAAGAAAAAAAACAAACAAAAAAACCCAACATCTCCACAACTGCTTTTAACAGATGAAATAGAATACACATTCTTGGTTCTGTAACCCAAGACATCGGGAAGTATCCAGGTGAGCCTGGATGCAGCTGAGAACAGGAAACGCCTGGGAACAAGGAGCTAAAGAGAAATCCCCTTCTTCCAGGACACCTTCTCACACCAAAGGGCTTCCCCATCCTTCCATGGACCTTCAGCTCCTCCCAGGGCTCAGGAAGGTCCTTCCCTGCTGCCCCGGGGCCACTGGGGACTCTGCAGTGCTGGGCAGTGCCTGGTGGCTCCAGAGGGAGGATCTGCCACGGACTGAGGGATGTGCAGGGAAAGGCTCTGCCCTGCCATGGAGGGCTTGGGGTTGATAAAAAAGGTTGGGCTTGTGATGGTGCCTTCAGTTTTATCTTTGCTGCATTTCAGGTTCTGTGCTGCCCAGGGCTGCAGCTCTCAGCCTCACACTCAGGGTCACTCAGCTCTGCACAGAGCAGGGACACAAAACAAATCCTGCTCCTGCTGCACCCCAAGCACAGCTGGGACAAGTGTTCAGGCCCCAGAGCACAAACAAGGGTGGCTGCAGAGAGAAAACAAGAAGGGTGGGACTGCAGAACCTGCAGCTGGAACTGGACAATTCAACCCCAATGTGCAAATGGACCAGAACTGATCAAAGTGTGAGATCTCGTGACCAGGGGTCCATTTTGTGTCCATTTTGTGTCCATTTTGGGTCCATTTTGTGACCATTTTGGGTCCCTTTTGTGACCATTTTGGATCTATCTCGGGTGTAGCCCTGACCAGGCCCTGTCCTGCCCAAGGTGCATCCTTAAAGGCCTTTTAATAAATCTCTGCTTTATTCTCTGGCTCTGTCCAGTCTCTGTTCCAGCTCAGCCTTCCCAAGGCATCAGTGACACACACTCAAATTCAGAATCAGGGAATCCATGAATGATTTGGGTTGGAAGGGACCTCAAACCCCACCCAGTGCCACCCCTGCCCTGGCAGGGACACCTCCCACTGTCCCAGGCTGCTCCCAGCCCCAGTGTCCAGCCTGGCCTTGGGCACTGCCAGGGATCCAGGGGCAGCCACAGCTGCTCTGGGCACCCTGTGCCAGCCCTGCCCACCCTGCCAGGGAACAATTCCTGCCCTACACCTCCCCTAAATCTCCCCTTCTTCAGCTGGATTGGACAAAACTCTCTTTGGCTCTGCTGGCACTGAAGAAACACAGACAATTTGTGGGAAAAGAACAAAGAGTGCTGATGAGTTCTCCACCATCTGTTTGATTTCTGGCTGGGATCAGGAGGACCCTGCCCCCCAGAGCAGAACCCCTCCCTGCAGGGCTGCAGAGCCCAGGCACAGCCCAGGGACACCCCTGGGTGCAGCTGTGCAGGTCTGGGGGAGCAGGCATGGGAAGGGGATCAAGGACAGAGGAAGAGGAATGAAGGGTGTGGGAGTGCAGGGCATTCCTTTGGGTACCCTGGACAGTCAGAGACCTGAACAACAGGGTTGGAAACTGTACAGGGGGGTTTGAAACCTGTGCAGGGGGAGATGAAATCTGTACAATGGGTCTGGGGTCTGCACAGGGGGTCTGGGGTCTGTACAGGGGGTCTGGGGTCTGTACAGGGGGGTTGCAGACCCTGGCACAGAGCCCAGGAAGGCAAGGGCTTTGACTTTAGTCCATGGGAAAAGCTTCCAACACTGAGAGAGGAATTAGAAGCCACAAAGGTGTGATAGAGAACAGTGCAGTTTGTCATATTTGGGTTTTTAGAATAGGGGTGAGTGGGGACAAGGTGGAGGATTCTGGGCGGTGACCTGGGGTGGTGGTCTCCTTCTCCTTCTCCTTCTCCTTCTCCTTCTCCTTCTCCTTCTCCTTCTCCTTCTCCTTCTCCTTCTCCTTCTCCTTCTCCTTCTCCTTCTCCTTCTCCTTCTCCTTCTCCTCCTCCTCCTCCTCCTCCTCCTTCTTCTTCTTCTTCTTCTTCTTCTTCTTCTTCTTCTTCTTCTTCTTCTTCTTCTTCTTCTCCATCTTCTGCTGTGACGGTGGCACAAAGCAGCTTTAGAGGGATTGGGTCAGAGCAGAAATGACCTGTTTAGTACAGATTGTAGATATTGGTGTGTAATTGTAAATAATTGATAGGTAATAATCTGTATGAGAGGTGATGAGCCTCTGTTGGAGGAGGAGCCCTCACCTGATGCCCGAGCTGCTCAGACCTTGGCTGGGCACAGAGCTAAAGAAAAGATAAATAATAAACAACACAAACAACCTTGAAAACCAAAAATCTGAAGACTCTGTTTTGTTCCTGTGTCTGGCTTGGGGCTTTTCAGAGGGCAAAGGACTCTAAACCACCCGAATCTCAGGAAAGCAGCCAAACCTGAGAGCAGCTGAGCCCTTGTGCTGCTGCTGGCTGCAGGTGGGACATCCCCCATTCCAAACAATCTGCATGGGAATCTCCCACAGGAGCCCTCCTGCTCCTCCCCGGCAGCAGCTGCTGCTCCACAGGGACACCCCCTGGGAGGATGGGAACCTTTTCCAAAGGGTAATTCGATGCCCTCTTGTCCTGCAGAGCAGGCTGGGCCACCCCCCGAGGTCAGGCGGGGTCTCCTCTCTGCTCTGAACTTTGCCTGGGTCAGGCATTTGGGTTTGGCTGTGGGTGCACCCCACGCTGACCCCTGCCAAGGGGGCAGGGCTGGAGCTGCTCCTGCAGCCCCTGACAGGGCCTGTCCTGCCCCCGGGGTGGCACTGAGGGCAGCAGATGGCAGGGGCAGCCAGGGCAGGTGGCCCCCAGCCCCGTCCTGCTCCCAGGGCCACGGCACCGGCTACCAGGGCTGCTGCTCCAAGGTCCTCTCAGGAAATGACCAGGCTGATATTGCTTCTCCAATTCCTGCACCCAGGGAGGAGGAACAGGCAGGCTCCACCGTGTCTGGGTGGCACTGGGAAGAAAGGGAGTGGCAGCAATCTGTGAATTCCCAATGCCCAGAGCCCTGAGTGCCACCTCCAGGGGACACCTCCAGGGCTGGGCACTGCAAAGCTCCCTGGGCAGCCCCTGCCAAGGCCTGAGCTCCCTTTCCATGGGGAAATTCCTGCTGCTGGCCCAGCTGAGCCTCCCCTGGCCCAGCCTGAGGCCGTTCCCTCTCCTCCTGTCCCTGTGCCCTGGGAGCAGAGCCCGACCCCCCTGGCTGTCCCCTCCTGGCAGGAGCTGTGCAGAGCCACCAGGGCCCCCCTGAGCCTCCTTTGCTCCAGGCTCAGCCCCTTCCCAGCTCCCTCAGCCCCTCCTGGGGCTCCAGCCCCTTCCCAGCTCCCTGCCCTGCCCTGGACACGCTGCAGCCCCTCCAGGGCTCTCCTGCAGGAGCCAGAACTGGACACAGCCCTGGAGATGTCACACAGTGCCCAGCACAGGGGACAGTCCCTGCCTTGGGGGACAATCCCTGCCCTGGGGCTGGCACAACCCAGGGGCCATCAGCCTCTTGCCCCCCTGGGCACACCTGGGGCACACCTGGGCTCACATCCAGCCACTGTCACCATTTCCAGGCTGTGTCCACCTTCCCAGCCCCTCTGCCCCGGCCTGGGGAGCTCCCTGGGGCTGGTGTGTGCTGTGAACTCCTTTGGACCCCAGGGCTGATCCCATCCCAAGCCCTGCCCGGGCCCCGATTGCCCTCTCTGGATCAGGGGCCAGACTGCTTGGCTGTGTCCCCAGAAGTGTCTCCAGGAATGTCCCCAGGAGTGTCCCCAGGAGTGTCCCCAGGAATGTCCCCAGGAGTGTCCCCAGGAATGTCCCCAGGAGTGTCCCCAGGAGTGTCCCCAGCACCCCCAGCCCCTCTCCCTGCAGAGCCCAGCTGTGGGGACAGCCCTGACTCCCAGCTGCTCCTCTCCTGTGCCAGCTGCAGCTCCCAGGGTGATTCCTGAGCCCTGGGAAGGGGTTGGGACCAGGACTGTCCCCCCACAGCTGCCCGTGGGGGACACCTGGGTTGTTCCCAAGGATCCCTGGCTGGGGAGGGGATTCTGTTCCCAGAGCACTGCTGCAGCCCCTGCTCTCTGCAGGAGCAGGTAAATCCTGTGCTGCTGTGCTGGGGCCCTGCCCAGAGCAGCCTGGTGGCAGAGCTGAGCTGAGCTTTCAGAGTCCCTCCCCACCAGAGCTGCCTTTGCTGCTCACCCTGGCCGTGCCCGTGGCCACACTCCAAGTACAGATCTGGAATGTATTGATTTGGGGCCCAAAAGAAGCCAAATGTGCTTTGTTTTCAGGTGAAAACACCAGGCTGGCACTGCTGGCGTTTGGTGAGCCTGACAGGAAGTCAGGCCCCCTTCAAAATTCCTTTTCTTGACGTTTTTGACCTAATTTTGCTGTTTCTTTGAATGAAGTGTTGCATTTTGTGGAAAGGACTTTGCCCACTTGGTTGAATGTTTGATGCAGCAAAATGCCTTTTTTAGAAACTGGAGATCTCCTTAAGGTTTTTTGCCTCAGTAGTTCCTTATTTTGCTTTGGTCTCTTTTAGATCTCCCCAGGTGATCACTCCCAATGAAAGCCACCCTGGCACTGGCCAGGCTGGATAATGCTGATTACCCCAGGGCTGTCCTGGTTAAAGAGAGGAACCTCCAGTGTTTCTGGAGAGTTTCCTCCCTCGCTGAGCCAGCCTGAGAAGTGGCTCTGCTGGTGCTGGGGCTCTGGGTTTCACCAGAGGATAAATCCAGCAGATCCAGGGCTGTGAGGGGAGCACAGGCACAGCCAGACCCCAGACCCAGGGGTGCTGAGGGGATGTCTGGGTTTGGGAAGACAGGTGTTTTCAACAGATGAAAGAGAACACACGTTTTTGGCTCCAGAACCCAAGACAGAGGAGGACAGGAGCTGTGAGGAGGGATGTGGGACAACAGGCAGGCTCTTCAGAAAATGCTTTTTATTGCAGAGGTGATATTGCAGCTGGGTCAGGGGTGCCAGAGCCAAGCCTAAAGCTGCCAGCATCAGCCTAAAGGCAAAACCTGAAGCCCCCTTAATTCTGGTTACAATGCATTATACAGTTTTCTTTACTGAGCATCTGAACACATAATAACCAACCAACACCTTTACATTTCCCTACAGCCTGTCACAACTGTTATCATTGCCGTGTTATGGTTAGTTCTATCCAGTCACATCGAGTTAGGATGTTACATTTGAAACTTAAAGTTCTTTTGCAGTGGAAATTCCTTAGACCTCTTTTTCTACTTGGTAAAAACATGTTTTTGTTTGCCTGTGGTTTTTCTCTTCACTTGGTAAAAACCTGTTTTTGTTTGTAGATGACTTCTTTGTTCTGAGCCAGGAAAGTTCCCTTCCAGCTCGTCCTAACCTTTGTTCAGTGACAGCTACCTCAGCAATCCCCGACTTAAACATTTTTGTTTATTCTTCTGTATGGAAACTTGCTTCCATCTCTATCCTGCTCCCAGGTTCCACGTTCAGAGAGCTTTCTGCCAGGCACACACACCTGTGACACTTTCCTGTCAAACTTCCATCTTTCCCAACAGGAGCACAGCCAGCCCAGGGGTGTGAGGGGAGCACAGGCACAGGCAGCTCCCCAAGGTCCTTGTCTGGGTTTGGACAGACAGGTGTCTGCCAGGGAAAGCTGGAGTTTCCCTTGGAATGGAGAATGCAAACCCCTCACCCCCACCAAATTATAATTTTGCAATTCAGGGCTTTCAGGCAAAGATTTGGGAATAGGAATAACAGTTCTGTACTGGGAATATTAACAATACAAATGGAGTAGAAAACAAAACCACCCAACCAAACCAGCAAACAAACAAACAACAATTTTGGAGAACCCTGACAGAGTCAGAGCTCCAACCTGACACCCTGTTGGTCAGGGGGTTGGGAGCAGCCCACAGTGAGTCCTCCTGGAGTGGCAGAGGTGGTTCTGGTGGGGCAGAGATGATCCTGAGAGAAAAGGGTCCAGGGGTGGTGAGAAGGGTCCAGTGATGGTGAGAAGGGCCCAGGGGTGGTGAGAAGGGTCCAGTCTTCCTCCAGGAATCCAGTGGAACCAGATCCCTGGTGTTCCTGAGTCTCAGTTTTTATCCAGATGGGAATGGTTGGCTCCCCCCACTGGGTGGAGCATCTCACACTGGGATGATGGAATGTGTCCTGTCCTTGGTGAGCCTTCATGGCCCATCAGCAGCAGAGATCCCCTGGAGGGAGGACAGGTGGTGACAGAGATAACAAACCCTGCCCCACCTGGTTTATCAGCTGGGCCATTATCAGAAGGCCCCACCCCCCTCCCCCCAGAGTTACAAGAGATAAAGAAAAAAAAACATCTCCCCACTGCTTTTAACAAATGGAATAGAATAGACATTTTGGGTTCCATAACCCAAGACAGTCCAGCTGAAGGTGAGTGGTTGCCTCCAAGAGATCCCTTGCAGAAATTCCAAGTTATTTGGAGCTGTCCCAGAGGGATGGAGCACGGGGATGTTTCCAGAGGCTGAAATCCCTCCACGAGCCCAGGGGGGAGGAATTGAACCCGAGTTCCTCTGTGGCTGCTGTCCAGTGCCACAGCTGGGACATTTATTGTCCCCACAGCTCAGGTTTGGGACCCTCTTGTCCATTCCCTGCAGCCCCGGCAGGGCCTGAAGGGCTTCAGGAGAGCTGCAGAGGGGCTGGGGACAAGGGACAGAGGGACAGGAGCCAGGGAATGGCTTCCCAGTGCCCAGGGCAGGGCTGGCTGGGATCTTGGGCAGGAATTGTTCCCTGGCAGGGTGGGCAGGCCCTGGCACAGGGTGCCCAGAGCAGCTGTGGCTGCCCCTGGATCCCTGGCAGTGCCCAAGGCCAGGCTGGACACTGGGGCTGGGAGCAGCCTGGGACAGTGGGAGGTGTCCCTGCCCTGGCAGGGGGGGCACTGGGTGGGATTTGAGGTCCCTTCCAACCCAAACCAGTCTGGGATTCCTTGATTCCATGAATGATTCAGTGTAGGGATTCATCTCAGGCTGTTTTCTTCCTTCTCCTTTTCCTCTGCCCTCCCACAGGCTCTTGGAGACAGGAGGGGTTTATGGATGTTGTCTGATCTTTCCGTGGGACTCTCCAGATCCATCACTGGGGGAGTGACCCAAAAACACCCTGGGTGGTCCCTCAGTGCCCCTCCTTCATCCCCGAGGAGGGACCTGGCCACGGCAGCTCCGAGGAGGACAAAGCTCCATGCCAGCAGCTCTGGGCACCATCAGCTCCACAGCAAGCAGTGTCAGCTCCTTCCCTTTCCCTGGGGGCTGCAGGGGCAGGGACAGCAAAAATCATCGGGGCAGGAGGGGATTTTCCTCAGGGATCCCCTTGCTCCTGGCAGGGGGTGAGGCTGAGGTGGGGATGGGGATGGTGGAGGATCCTCCAGCACCTCAGGGTGACTGGCACTGTTCAAGACCACAATGACACGGACTCTGAATCAGAAGGCTGGCAATTGATTCTGTTTATTTCTGGGAATTTTCTGCTTTTTATGCTGTTCTACAAAGAGCAACCCAAGGGGTGGAGGAAAGACAAACTTCTTCAATCACATTGGTCAGGCCAGAGGGACAGCAAGGAGAAGTCCCTCCTAAGGAAAGGGATGTAAACAAAGGTGACAGTCAGGAAAACGTGTCTCTTGTTGGCAGAAAAGTCTCTGGAAAAAATAGTTTCAGAGAAACCCAAACATCACAGCA
The DNA here is from genome assembly GCA_027886175.1 of Phylloscopus collybita. NCBI lineage: Eukaryota > Metazoa > Chordata > Aves > Passeriformes > Phylloscopidae > Phylloscopus > Phylloscopus collybita. The sequence goes on from JAJNNQ010000101.1 coordinate 172,414, forward strand.
CCAACCAGGGCTACAGGTGACCCCTCTGCAGTGAGATCAGAAGGGACATTAAATCCAACAGGACCTGAGGCTCCAGCACTGGAGGAGCTGCCCAGGGAGCTTTGCAGTGCCCAGCTCTGGAGGTGTCCCCTGGAGGTGGCACTCAGTGCTCTGGGCTGGGGACAAGGTGGGCACAGCTGGGACTGCCTGGCCTGGGAGGGCTTTGCCAGCCCCAGGGGTTTGGGGGTTCTGTAATGAGCTGGGAAGGGGCTGGAGCCCCAGGAGGGGCTGAGGGAGCTGGGAAGGGGCTGAGCCTGGAGCAAAGGAGGCTCAGGGGGGCCCTGGTGGCTCTGCACAGCTCCTGCCAGGAGGGGACAGCCGGGGGGGTCGGGCTCTGCTCCCAGGGCACAGGGACAGGAGGAGAGGGAACGGCCTCAGGCTGGGCCAGGGGAGGCTCAGCTGGGCCAGCAGCAGGAATTTCCCCATGGAAAGGGTGCTCAGGCCTTGGCAGGGGCTGCCCAGGGAGCTTTGCAGTGCCCAGCCCTGGAGGTGTCCCCTGGAGGTGGCACTCAGTGCTCTGGGCTGGGGACAAGGTGGCCACGGGGCACAGCTGGCACTCCCTGATGCTCTGGGAGATCTCCTCCAGCCTCAGGGATTTGGAGATCCCTGTTTTGGTGCAGGACAAGCAGGGGTGGGCTCTGGATCCAGCAGCCCCTCCGTGGGCAGGAGCACGGTGGGGCCCTGAGCAGGAGCAGCCCGTCCCTGCTGCCCTGGCTGTGGGAGCTGCAGCTCCCCCGGGCCGGCAGGGCCAGCGAGGAGCTCCTGCCCCGGAGCAGCTCTGTGCCCTCACCTTCCCCTCTGCACGGCGGCAGAACCATTAGAGGAGCTCAGCCTTTGATGGGGAGTGCGAGCTGCACACAGGTCAGAGCTCATAATGAGATAAACTTTCACTTGAAACTAATTCTTGAGCTTATTACGCCGTAATAGCTTTGGGAAAATCACTTTCCACGGACATATTGCAGCCTCTGAGGTGCAGCTAAGCCAAAGAGGTGATTTTCCTCTTTATTTCCCAACGCAGCAGCTTTAAAAGGACGCTTTCATGGATTAGGAAAACATGTTTGGGGTAAATCGTGCTACCCACGTCGAGGCTGCAGGCAATTAAATCCTGCCATTGAGATTACCAATTATTAGATTATATATGGATTTTTTTTTTTTTTTTAAAGCTGCGAGCTTGTGTGACGAGGGGCTGCACCAAGAGAACGGCGGAATGTGCAGAGAATTGTTAAATAACCGATAAATAGGCTTAAGGTCTTTAAACTGGCAGCGCGAGTAGCTTAAGCAGTATGGTTTGGATCATCGAAATTTCCAAATACCTGGAGTATATTTGTAAACATGGCAATCTCACGTTTCGCCGCGCGGCACATTCACGTCCCAATTAGCATAAATGAGGATTTAACAGCTGATTGCACAGCGTGAATGATAGGGACTAATTGTCAGAGCGGGGGAGTTTTGTGGGGCGCTGGTCCCGGAGAGCGGGGCTCTGGGGATGCTCGGGGTGGGGATGCGGGGCGAGCCCGTGGTCCTGCAGCATCCATCCCCCCCCCGGCCCCGAAAACCCCCGGAGCAGCCGAGGTTGGGCTGAGCTCAGCCGGAGCCCGGCCCCTGGAATCTGGGCTCGGTGTGGGGATGGGCAGGCGGTGCCCTGCCAGCCCCGATCCCCTCCGGGCTGCCCTGGGAGCAGCTCTGCCTGCGGGGTTTGTCCTCACCCGGTGACATTGGCACCTGCCGGGCTGGGAGCACGGGAAGGGATTTTAACCGGGGCAGGGAGCGGCTCAGCAGCCCCGCCAGGGCGTTCTCTGGGATGGGCTGGACGCTGCTGGGAGGCTGATCCTGCTGGGAAAGGCTCTGGAGCCCGTGGGTGCCGCTCCGGGGGCTGCTCCCGGCATCTCCAGCCCTGGCTCCCGCGGGGATGGCAGCGGCACGGAGCGGGCAGGGCTGGGTCACCTGCGGAGGGTGGCAGTCCTTGTCCCCCAGGCAGCCCTGAGTCCCTCCCTGAAGGATCCCCCACCTCCCCACAAGCCGGGCATGGAGCTGAGCTCAGAATCCCCAAAATCCCCAAACCCCTGGGGCTGGCAAAGCCCTCCCAGGCCAGGCAGTGCCAGCTGTGCCCACCTTGTCCCCAGCCCAGAGCACTGAGTGCCACCTCCAGGGGACACCTCCAGGGCTGGGCACTGCAAAGCTCCCTGGGCAGCCCCTGCCAAGGCCTGAGCACCCTTTCCATGGGGAAATTCCTGCTGCTGGCCCAGCTGAGCCTCCCCTGGCCCAGCCTGAGGCCGTTCCCTCTGCTCCTGTCCCTGTGCCCTGGGAGCAGAGCCCGACCCCCCCGGCTGTCCCCTCCTGGCAGGAGCTGTGCAGAGCCACCAGGGCCCCCCTGAGCCTCCTTTGCTCCAGGCTCAGCCCCTTCCCAGCTCCCTCAGCCCCTCCTGGGGCTCCAGCCCCTTCCCCAGCTCCCTCAGCTGCTCCTCAAGGGATTTACAATTTGAGGAATCAGGGTGAGACCAAGCTGCTCCTAATCCCCTCCTTGGGAAAACAATTAATTCAATAAGGAGGAGGGGAAGCTGCATCTCCCTCTGTACATTTGGGTGAAGCTGTGGGGTGTGCAGCAGGCCCTCTGCAGCCCTGGGGGTCCCACTTCCCTTTGTCCCTGCACACTCTGAAAGGAGCAGGTCCCAGCCTCAGCCTCAGCTCTGATTGTGGGTTTGCAGCCGTGCCAGGCTCGTCCTGGCACCCTGGTCCCACCTGCTGCTCCAGCAGCCCCAAAGCCACCCCCAGCCTCTGAGAGAGAGGCAGTGGCTGAAACCCACAGGGCAGAGTGGAGTCATGGGGTGGTTTGGGTTGGGAGGGACCCCAAATCCCACCCAGTGCCAGCCCTGCCCTGGCAGGGACACCTCCCACTGTCCCAGGCTGCTCCCAGCCCCAGTGTCCAGCCTGGCCTTGGGCACTGCCAGGGATCCAGGGGCAGCCACAGCTGCTCTGGGCACCCTGTGCCAGGGAAGAATTCCTTCCTAATACCAAGTCTAAACCTTCCCTCTTTCAGTTTAAAGCCATTGTTCCTTCTCCTGTCACTGCAAGCCCTTGTAAAACGTCTCTGACAGTGGGTGCTGAGAACGTGGAACCATGGAATAATCATGGAATCTAGAATGGGCTGGGAGGACCCTAATGGAATCCTGGAATCATGGAATGGTTTGGGTTGGGAGGGATTTTAAGGATCACCCAGTGCCACCCCTGCCCTGGCAGGGACACCTCCCACTGCCCCAGGCTGCTCCCAGCCCCAGGGTCCAACCTGGCCTTGGGCACTGCCAGGGATCCAGGGACAGCCTCAGGGTGCCCAGCTGTGGGGAATGGATTTGTAGGGAATTCTCTGGCAGGAGGCTCACACAGAATGTGTCTGTATACAGACTTCAGAGTAAGAAATGCTAACCTAAAGCTACCATAGAATAAACCAGACATTATTAAAAAAAAAAAAAAATAAAACCAGAACCAAGTTTCAGAAGATCGCCTTGCAAATAAGACTGAATACTTAAAAAAAATAAAACTATGAAAATACATAGTATTTGGGAAATAATTTTAAACCATTAGCTTTAAAGGAGCTTGCTAGGAGCTTCACATAGGATGTATCTGTATGTAAACTTTGAGAATTCTCTACAAATCCATTCCCCACAGCTGGGCACCCTGTGGGTGCCCTGGATCCCTGGCAGTGCCCAAGGCCAGGCTGGACACTGGGGCTGGGAGCAGCCTGGGACAGTGGGAGGTGTCCCTGCCAGGGCAGGGGTGGCACTGGGTGGGATTTGGGGACCCTCCCAACCCGAACCAGGCTGGAATCACAAAATGTTCAAAGGAAGCTGCTGGGCAGGAGAACCGGACAGCGGAGTTGGATCCGATGGAGATTCCATGGAGCGGGATCCTGAGGCCAAGGAGCTCGGCAGGAGCTGAGGGGGCACGGTGGGGATGTGGGGGCAGATCCAGGGGGGCAGATCACAGCACCCAGGGCACCCAGGGCACCCAGGGCACCCACAGCACCCACAGCACCCACAGCACAGCACCCACAGCACCCACAGCTCCCACAGCTCCCACGGCACCCACAGCACCCACAGCTCCCACAGCACCCACAGCACCCACAGCACCCACAGCACCCACAGCTCCCACGGCACCCACAGCACAGCACCCACAGCACCCACAGCCCCCACAGCACCCACAGCTCCCACAGCTCCCACAGCTCCCACAGCACAGCACCCACAGCACCCACAGCTCCCACAGCACCCACAGCACCCACAGCACCCACAGCACCCACAGCACCCACAGCACAGCACCCACAGCACCCACAGCCCCCACAGCACCCACAGCACCCACAGCACCCACAGCACCCACAGCACAGCACCCACAGCACCCACAGCACCCACAGCACCCACAGCACCCACAGCACAGCACCCACAGCACCCACAGCCCCCACAGCACCCACAGCACCCACAGCACCCACAGCACCCACAGCACAGCACCCACAGCACCCACAGCTCCCACAGCTCCCACGGCACCCACAGCACCCACAGCTCCCACAGCACCCACAGCACCCACAGCACCCACAGCACCCACAGCTCCCACGGCACCCACAGCACCCACAGCACAGCACCCACAGCACCCACAGCTCCCACAGCACCCAGAGCACCCAGAGCACCCACAGCACCCACAGCTCCCACAGCACAGCACCCACAGCCCCCACAGCACCCACAGCTCCCACAGCACCCACAGCACCCACAGCTCCCACAGCACAGCACCCACAGCCCCCACAGCACCCACAGCTCCCACAGCTCCCACAGCACCCAGAGCACCCAGAGCACCCACAGCACCCACAGCACCCACAGCTCCCACAGCACCCACAGCACAGCACCCACAGCACCCACAGCCCCCACAGCACCCACAGCACAGCACCCACAGCACCCACAGCTCCCACAGCTCCCACAGCTCCCACAGCACCCAGAGCACCCAGAGCACCCACAGCACCCACAGCACCCACAGCACCCACAGCTCCCACAGCACCCACAGCACAGCACCCACAGCACCCACAGCTCCCACAGCACCCACAGCACAGCACCCACAGCACCCACAGCTCCCACAGCTCCCACAGCACCCACAGCACAGCACCCACAGCACCCACAGCTCCCACAGCTCCCACAGCACCCACAGCACAGCACCCACAGCACCCACAGCACCCACAGCACCCACAGCACCCACAGCACCCACAGCACAGCACCCACAGCACCCACAGCTCCCACAGCACCCACAGCACAGCACCCAGAGCACCCACAGCACCCACAGCACAGCACCCACAGCACCCACAGCTCCCACAGCTCCCACAGCACCCACAGCACCCAGAGCTCTCACAGCACCCACAGCACCCAGAGCTCTCACAGCACCCACAGCTCCCACAGCTCCCACAGCACCCACAGCACCCACAGCACCCACAGCACCCACAGCAGCCACCTAAAGCTCTGGGCCTGGGCTCTGCATGAAGAGCTCTGCCCACAACCTGTTCTTTCCTGCCTTTGCACCTGTCCCACAGCGGGGCTATCACCAAACTGGGATTGTCACCTGGAATGGGGCTGTCACTTGGAACTCGGGCTGTCACCAAACTGGGGCTGTCACCTGGAACTGGGATTGTCACCTGGAACTGGGATTGTCACCTGGAACTGGGGCTGTCACCAAACTGGGATTGTCACCTGGAACTGGGATTGTCACCAAACTGGGACTGTCACCTGGAACTGGGACTGACCCAATGTTTGTTCCCAAAGCCTGGGACCATCCTGAGCCTGGGAGGGCAAAGAGGGCAGCAGTGCAGGGTGGAGGCTGCTGTCCCCTGCTGCTGCTGTCCCCTGCTGTCCCCTGCTGTCCCCAGCCCTCTCACTCCCAGGTAAGTCACCAGGGACCCACAGAAAGGCCTGGGATGGAAGGGAGTTAAGGACGATCTCATCCCAGCGATGTTCCAGGCTGCCCAGCAGGGACCTTCCCCCGGCAGCGCTCGGCTCCGGGTTTGCTCCTCGGGATCCATCCCGTGCCCTTCGTTTGTCCCCAGGCGGCGCTGGGATCACCGGCAGGGCGATCCAGCGGCACTGGGGGCTCTCCAGGAGCTCTGTCAGAGAATCCTCCACCAGATTGCCAGCCCAGAGACTGCCACTGCTGGTGAAAACACCAGGAAAGAATATTTTTATTATATTGATTTGAAAGTAGGACCAAGGAAAAAAAAAAAAAAAAAAAAAAAAAAAAACACAAAGAACCCTACAACTTTTTTTTTTTTTTTTTTTTAAAGATGAGAAGTCAGTCATTCAGCCAAACCTTCAAAGTGCTCGACTTAATCCTCGGGGGGAAACTCCATCTCGCTTTTCTCAGCCCAGATTTTTCCCCCTCGTTCACACACCTTGAGACAAAGGCTGCAGGAAAGAGGCGGAGGGGGAGGGCAGGGGGTGCTGGGGTTTTGGTTTTTTGTTGGTTTTTTTTTGCGAGGGGCGCGGAGCAAATTTATTCCGGAGAGCGCCTTCAGAAAAAAAATGGAGAGAGTGTCTTCTGCGACAAAAAAAAAAAAAAAAAAGGCCCCTAAGTAAACTCCGGCGCCATTCAGGAGATTTGCTCCGGCACTTAACAAGTGGGGCAGGAAGAAAGGAAAAGCTGTTGTCAGGTTTGGGGTGTTTATCAGCTCCCCTCGAGACACTTGACCCGGAGTGGGACCCCCTAATCCCCGCTCTGCATGCGCGCCCGCCCGGCCCGGGGCACTTGTCGCCGTGCCCATTGTGTGCCACTCACCCCCCGGTGGCATTCTGCTCACAAACGCTCCCAGGAGTTGTTTGGGCTGGCTCTGCCGAGGGAATTGTGCTCCCTAATGAAACAGTCTGGTCATTATACAGCCCCGCGCTGGGGGGGGACAAAGGGGGCGGCCTCGGGGGCGGCCCGGCGCGCCAAGGGTTAATGCGGTGTGCGGAGGGGTCTGGGGGCTCCCTGGGCCGGATTCGCTTTTGCCCAAAGGGGAGAAAAGCACCCAGAATGGGGTTGGGGTTTTTTTTTTTTTTTAGGAGTTGTTTTTCCTTCCCCGAGCAGAGGTGCGGGGGGAGCTGCCCCGGGACCCCCCGAGCCGAGCCGAGCCGAGCCGAGCCGGCGCTCCCGGGGCTCTTCCCGAAGCACCCAGCACCCCGAGCCCCTTCATTTCTCGGGGGGATTTGCAGCCTCCGTGTCCGCGATCCCCCAGCACCTGCTGATCGAAACCGCTCGCAATATTTTTGCGCATTTTTAATTGCATTAATCGTCAGCCGCAATTATTCCGATTTGGGAGCTCCTTTGTTCGGCGGCTAAGCACCAACCCGGTGGAAACAGCTTGATTTTTTTTTTTTTTTTCAGGGGGCAGGGTGACTTATTTCACTCTGATGAATTGAGCTGAGCAGAAATCCCAGAGCAAGAGTGGGCTGGGAAATTTTTTTTTTTTTTTTTTACCAGGTGATTTATCGCCGGAGGGACACTTTAAATCTGGATCGGGTTTATTAAATCTGCCAGGCATTTATTAAAGCCGGAGCAGGAATAATAGCCGGCTGCAATATCACATAATGACCATCATCATTCCACAAAGCCCCCCAAATAGCAGCTGAATATGGTTTGGAAGTAACAAACAAGGATAATCCCGGGACGTGTTTGAAATAACTTGTGAGCTCCGGCCCCACCTGGGCCGGGATGGGCTCCCAGGGATGGGGCTGGAAAAGCCCCTTCCCCACACCAGGGCAGGGACCAGGCTGGAGTTTGTGCTCAGCTCCTCCACCACGGCTCCTCATTGCACCCAAATTCCCACCATGGCTCCTCATTGCACCCAAATTCCCATCACAGCTCCTCATTCCATCCAAATTCCCACCACGGCTCCTCATTGCACCCAAATTCCCATCACAGCTCCTCATTGCACCCAAATTCCAACCACAGCTCCTCATTCCATCCAGGCCAGGAGAGCTGGGTGTGTGCAGAGCAGAGCCTTGGCTGTTCCCCACCCAGTCCCCACCAGGGCAGGGCAGGGAGCTGGGCAGGGGCTGGAGCCCCAGGAGGGGCTGGGGGAGCTGGGAAGGGGCTGAGCCTGGAGCAAAGGAGGCTCAGGGGGGCCCTGGTGGCTCTGCACAGCTCCTGCCAGGAGGGGACAGCCGGGGGGGTCGGGCTCTGCTCGCAGGGCACAGGGACAGGAGGAGAGGGAACGGCCCCAGGCTGGGCCAGGGGAGGCTCAGCTGGGCCAGCAGCAGGAATTTCCCCATGGAAAGGGTGCTCAGGCCTTGGCAGGGGCTGCCCAGGGAGCTTTGCAGTGCCCAGCCCTGGAGGTGTCCCCTGGAGGTGGCACTCAGTGCTCTGGGCTGGGGACAAGGTGGGCACGGGGCACAGCTGGGACTGCCTGGCCTGGGAGGGTTTGCCAGCACCAGGGGTTTGGGGATTTGGGGATTTGGACATTCTGTGATCCCCTCACACTGCTGGGACTGCAGGGGGATCAGGGACAGCCCTGGGCATTGCTGGGGAATCCTGGAGGGGCTGGGGCCAAACATCTCCACACCCCCCGCACCCGGGGCTCTGCAAGGCCCGGCCCGTGTGGGAGGTCAGGGCAGGACTTGCACCTCCAGCAGGGGATTGTTTGGGGTGGGTGTGAATCCCCTCCTCAGAAACAGAGACCATTCCCTCTCCTCCTGTCCCTGTGCCCTGGGAGCAGAGCCCGACCCCCCCGGCTGTCCCCTCCTGGCAGGAGCTGTGCAGAGCCACCAGGGCCCCCCTGAGCCTCCTTTGCTCCAGGCTCAGCCCCTTCCCAGCTCCCTCAGCCCCTCCTGGGGCTCCAGCCCCTGCCCAGCCCTGGACACGCTGCAGCCCCTCCAGGGCTCCCCTGCAGGAGCCACAACTGGACACAGCCCTGGAGGGGCCTCAGCACTGGGGACAATTCCAGCCTTGGTCACCACAACGTTTTGGAACAATTTCCCATGCCAGTGCTGTTGAGCTTTTCACCTTTTAATTGCAGGCATTCAGACCCTGTTGATGTAAATTTACCTCCTCCTTTGGAGCTCTCCAAGCCCCCCAGGCAGCAGCAGCCGTACCTGGAATGTTTCTGTGCTGCTCAACCCGTCTGGAACCCCGTTCCCATTAAAAACAGAGAAGACAACCCAGCCCAGGGATGTTTATTAGTGTGAGGAAATGGGGATTTTTATTCTCTGCAGCCAAAAGTCCGTGCACAGGAGTTCAACAGTACAGTTTTTTAAAAAATTCAGAACAGAAGAACGAGCAGCACTTCATTGCAGAGTTGAAAGATAATTGTGCAATTAACGGTGTGAGGTCAATAATGGCAGAGCTGGATGCTTCTGACAGATCGGGATAATCAATCCAGCCTCCATATGAAAGGCTCGGAGGCAGCAATGAAAAAAATGCCACGGTGCCCATGTTTCTGTGCCCTAATGAACACCAGACAAGTCATTATTGACTGGTTTTCACTTATTTGGAGTGCCAGGGCACAAGTATCTGCTTTGATTAAACGGAACTTCGGAATTTTCCCTAAGTTCAGTTTGTGTCCTGATCCGAGGGAGGGCACTAATCTGGGAATGCAGCAAAGCCTCCCCGCGGCAGCTGCAGTGCCTGCTCAGGGAACTGCCGGGAAAACCCCCAGGAAAACCTTCCCACCCTGGTTTGTCGTGGAGGGAAGGGCAGCACCCGAGCTCCCCTCGTGCTGGGCGACATCCAGACCCGGCTGCATCGAAATTCCTTCCACCTCCGGCGCTGGGATTGGCCGTGGCAGAACAAATCCCGGGCAGGGATCAGCAGCCCCAGATGCAGGGAGAGAGAAACGTGGAGCTCTGAGCTGCTGAATGTCCAGAGACCCTTTCCTGCTCCCCTTCCCTTCCCTTCCCTTCCCTTCCCTTCCCTTCCCTTCCCTTCCCTTCCCTTCCCTTCCCTTCCCTTCCCTTCCCTTCCCTTCTTCGTTCCTCCCGTGGAATCAGGAAAAGCCTGGAGCCAGTCTGGGAGAGCTGGGGGTGCTCACCTGGGGAGGAGAAGCTCCAGGGAGAGCTCAGAGCCCCTGGCAGGGCCTGAAGGGGCTCCAGGAGAGCTGCAGAGGGACTGGGGACAAGGGACAGAGGGACAGGAGCCAGGGAATGGCTTCCCAGTGCCCAGGGCAGGGCTGGCTGGGATCTTGGGAATCAGGAATTGTTCCCTGGCAGGGTGGGCAGGCCCTGGCACAGGGTGCCCAGAGCAGCTGTGGCTGCCCCTGGATCCCTGGCAGTGCCCAAGGCCAGGCTGGACCCTGGGGCTGGGAGCAGCCTGGGACAGTGGGAGGTGTCCCTGCCAGGGCAGGGGTGGTTCTGGGGGGGATTTGAGGTCCCTTCCAGCCCTGGCCATTCTGTGGATCTTTGATCCATTGGCAGCATTTGGGGCAGGGTTTAACCCAAAGCAGATTCTGGTTTGCTGCTCTGGGATGGCTTTTTTAGATTTTGGTGGTCCAGGTTTGGGTCACTTCCTTGGGGCTCTCTTGACTCCCATGCCAACCTTCCCTCCCAAGGGGGTCAAGTGCAATAGCAATGGCAAAGCTTCCCAGCTGCATTCTGTCCCTCTGCTTGGGCATTTCCTTTTCCTCAGTGGAGTAACAAACTGTTCTTGGCCAGGCTGGACCCTGGGGCTGGGAGCAGCCTGGGACAGTGGGAGGTGTCCCTGCCCATGGCACTGGGTGGGATTTGGGGTCCCTCCCAGCCCAAATCATCCGGCGCTGGGCAGGGGCAGGGCTGGCGGTGCGGAGCTCCCTCCGGGGGCACACGGATCCCGCTCCAGCACCGATCCCGAAGCTCCCTCCGAGCCCAGGGAGGGCGGGAGGGCAGCGGCTCCTCCACCTGCCCCGCCGCCCCAACCCGCCAGGCAACGCCGAGCGATTAACGGGATTAATTCGTGGCCGCACGTGACTCATTAGCCATCAATTAGGGGGCTCATCCCCACACGGCTGATTAGGGCCCGTCAGTGCCTCAAATTAAGCACGAAAAAGATGTTTTGGGGGCGGCCATATGGCCGCGCTTCAGAAGCCGCCGGAGCGCAAACGCCGCGCATTGACGGCTCCTAACCGGGGATGAATGAGGGGAGAGCGGCCCGAATTTGCTCAGAGGGTTTCCCCCTCCGCTTTTTGCTGCGGTTTTTAATGTGAGCTAATGAAGGAGCGGAGTCAGCTTTAATTGCCGGCTCGCTCCGCGGTGAAAGAGGAGCTCCCAAAAGCGCCTTTCCCCGCTCTCAGCCCGGGGAGATGATCTTCCCCTGCACCCGGGGCGAGGCCGTGCCTGTGCCTTTGCCTTTGCTTTGCCTTTGCCTTTGCCTTTGCCTTTGCTTTGCCTTTGCTTTGCCTTTGCTTTGCCTTTGCCTTTGCTTTGCCTTTGCCTTTGCCTTTGCCTTTCCTTTGCCTTTGCCTTTGCCTTTGCCTTTGCCTTTGCTTTGCCTTTGCCTTTGCCTTTGCCTTTGCTTTGCCTTTGCCTTTGCCTTTGCCTTTGCCTTTGCTTTGCCTTTGCCTTTGCCTTTGCCTTTGCTTTGCCTTTGCCTTTGCCTTTGCCTTTGCTTTGCCTTTGCCTTTGCCTTTGCCTTTGCTTTGCCTTTGCTTTGCCTTTGCCTTTGCCTTTGCCTTTGCCTTTGCTTTGCCTTTGCCTTTGCCTTTGCCTTTCCTTTGCCTTTGCCTTTGCCTTTGCCTTTGCTTTGCCTTTGCCTTTGCCTTTGCCTTTGCTTTGCCTTTGCCTTTGCCTTTGCCTTTGCTTTGCCTTTGCCTTTGCCTTTGCCTTTGCTTTGCCTTTGCTTTGCCTTTGCCTTTGCTTTGCCTTTGCCTTTGCTCCGCTCCAGGGGCGATTCCCGATTTCCCCGTCCCGGCAGGAGCGGGACTGTGCTCACCCCTGCAAAGAAAAGGGGGACTTGGGCTTTGGTGGTGAGGGGATTTGGGCTTTGGTGGGGGATTTTGGCTGTGGTAGGCGGATTTTGGCTTTGGTGGGGGGATTTGGGCTTTGGTGGGGGGATTTTGGCTGTGGTAGGCGGATTTTGGCTTTGGTGGGGGGATTTTGGCTTTGGTTGGGGGATTTTGGCTGTGGTGAGGGGATTTTGGCTGTGATGGGGGATTTTGGCTGTAGTGAGGGGGATTTTGGCTTTGGTGGTGGTGGGATTTTGGCTTTGGAGAGGGGGTTTTGGCTGTGGTAGGTGGATTTTGGCTTTGGTGGTGGGATTTTGGCTTTGGTGGGGGGATTTTGGCTGTGATGAGGGGATTTTGGCTTTGGTGAGGGGATTTTGGCTTTGGTGGTGGGATTTTGGCTGTGATGGGGGATTTTGGCTTTGGTGGTGAGGGGATTTTGGCTTTGGTGGTGAGGGGATTTTGGCTTTGGTGGTGGTGGGATTTTGGCTTTGGAGAGGTGGTTTTGGCTGTGATAGGCGGATTTTGGCTTTGGTGGTGAGATTTTGGCTTTGGTGGTGGGATTTTGGCTTTGGTGAGGGGGATTTTGGCTTTGGTGGGGGATTTTGGCTGTGGTAGGCGGATTTTGGCTGTGATGGGGGATTTTGGCTTTGGTGGGGGGTTCTGGAGAGGGGAGGGGTGGCAGGAGGGGATGTGTGGCGTGGCCACCTGCAGTGGGCTGGTGGCTGCTGGAGGAGGGTGGATGGAAAAGCTGCTTGGAGGAGGGGTTGGGGTTGCAGTGGTGGGACAGTGACAGTGTCCTGCAGCTACCACAGATCCCCAAACCCCTGGGGCTGGCAAAGCCCTCCCAGGCCAGGCACTGCCAGCTGTGCCCCATGCCCACCTTGTCCCCAGCCCAGAGCACTGAGTGCCACCTCCAGGGGACACCTCCAGGGCTGGGCACTGCAAAGTTCCCTGGGCAGCCCCTGCCAAGGCCTGAGCACCCTTTCCATGGGGAAATTCCTGCTGCTGGCCCAGCTGAGTGTCAGGAGAGAGGATTCCAGCAGCCCAGGAGAGCCCAGAGCTCCATCCCTGCGGGTGCACAGGAGGGTTTGGGGCCAGCACCCACAGCAGCTCAGGTCAAAGGGGAGATCCCAGCTCGCTCCTGCAGGACAGGGATGAGGGATGAGGCTCCTCCCCAGTTTTGTCAGCAGCCATCTGGGGGCAGAGGGGGGGTTTCAGATTATCCCCACTAACACTGCCTTTGAGGGACAGTTTGTTATCTTCACTGAAATCACAGAAACAGGGAAAGGTTTGGGTTGGGAGGGACCTGAGAGCCCACCCAGTGCCACCCCTGCCCTGGCAGGGACACCTCCCACTGTCCCAGGCTGCTCCAAGTGTCCAGCCTGGCCTTGGGCACTGCCAGGGATCCAGGGACAATCTGTCCCTCTGTCCTGGGGTGAGGAGGGGACAATCCCTGATGCTGGATTTGACACCCTGGGGATGAGTGAGGAGGGAACCTCTCTCAGAGACCCCTCTTCCCTACTTCATTCCCCCTGTGGAATCAGGAAAAGCCTGGAGCCAGGCTGGGAGAGCTGGGGGTGCTCACCTGGAGAGGAGAAGCTCCAGGGAGAGCTCAGAGCCCCTGGCAGGGCCTGAAGGGGCTCCAGGAGAGCTGCAGAGGGACTGGGGACAAGGGACAGAGGGACAGGAGCCAGGGAATGGCTTTGAGGGGTTTGGGGGGACTCTCTGGGGTCTGGTCCCTGCCAGGCTGGCTGGAGGTGATCCCAGCAGAGGGAAGGGAACCCAGTGCCACTGGTCAGTGACAGATACCCCAGTGCCAGCCCGGCCCGAGGGGCTGGTGACAGTGGGGACGCCTGGGAAGGTGTCCCTGCAGGATCCTTCCCGTTACCTGGCTGTGACTCCCCCCTGGAGCCCTCTGTGGGGCCAAAGCCCCCTTGTCACCAAATTCGGGAGCAGCTGCTCCTGAAGGGAGCGGGGGGGTTCCCTCTGTAACCCCCACTGCACAGAGCTGGGGCAGCAGGGCCTGCTCAGCTTCCTGTGGGGCACACCTGGCCTGTGACACACCTGGCCTGTGACACACCCAGTGTGTGTGACACACCTGGCCCTGTGACACACTCAGTCTGTGGGACACACCCATTGTGTGTGACATACCTGGCCTGTGACACACCCAGCCTGTGTGACACACCCAGTGTGTGTTACACACCTGGCCTGTGACATACCCAGTGTGTGTTACACACCTGGCCTGTGACACACCCAGCCTGTGTGACACACCTGGCCGGTGACACACCCAGCCTGTGTGACACACCCAGCCTGTGTGACACACCCAGCCCTGTGACACACCCAGTGTGTGTGACACACCCGGCCTGTGACACACCCAGCGTGTGTGACACACCCAGCCCTGTGACACACCCAGTGTGTGTGACACACCCAGTGTGTGTGACACACCCAGTCTGTGGGACACACCCAGCCCTGTGACACACCCAGCCCTGTGACACACCCAGCCTGTGTGACACACCTGGCCTGTGACACACCCAGTGTGTGTGACACACCCAGCCCATGTGACACGTGTGACACCCAGCCTGTGACACACCCAGTGTGACACACCAAGCCTGCGACGCGTGTGACACACCCAGCCCTGTGTGACACACCCGGCCTGTGACACACCCAGTGTGTGTGACACACTCAGTCCTGTGACACACCCATCCTGTGTGACACACCCAGCCTGTGACACACCCAGTGTGTGTGACACACCCAGCCCTGTGTGACACACCCGGCCTGTGACACACCCAGTGTGTGTGACACATTCAGCCCTGTGACACACCCAGCATGTGTGACACACCCAGTGTGACACACCCAGCCTGTGTGACACACCCAGCCCTGTCACACACCCAGCCTGTGACACACCCAGTGTGTGTGACACATTCAGCCCTGTGACACACCCAGCATGTGTGACACACCTGGCCTGTGACACCCCCAGTGTGTGTGACACACCCGGCCCATGTGACATGTGTGACACCCAGCCTGTGACACACCCAGCCTGTGACTCGTGTGACACACCCAGCCCGCCCTGGCTCCAACCCCACCCTTCACACGCTCCTGGAGTGTCCCAGGGGCACCGGGCCTGTCCCACGGCAATCCTGGATGCTCCCAGGCTGCTCCCAGGTTACTCCCGGGCTGCTCCCAGGTTACTCCTGGGTTACTCCCGGGTTACTCCTGGGTTACTCCCAGGATGCTCCCAGGTTACTCCCAGGTTGCTGGGGCTCCTCTCCCTCCCGGTGCCCCTGCAAGGATGCGCTTCCACCCGAGGAGCCCGGGAGGATCCCGTTTTGCCATGGCAACGCGTGATTAGAAATGCAAATGGGGGACTGGAGGAGGGGGAAGCCTTTGGCTCTCCTAATGAGATGACAAAAGGGGATAACAGCGAAATATTCCACGCACTTGGGAAGTGGAAAAATCCTCCTCTCCCCTGCCGTCCCGTTTCCTGGAGAGCTGCTCAAGAGCTTTTGGGCTGGAGCCCGTGGAGGAAATAATTCGGTTTAATTTCATTTTTGTTCAGCGAGTGGTGGGGCTGGCACTTCACCTGCGCCATTGGGAGCTCCGAGGGGCTGCTGCTGGTTTGGGAATTTGATCTCCAGAAGGACAAGGGAGGGATCAGTGGGAACATCGCTCCTTCTGAACGAGGGTTTCCCAACCAGAAGCTGCCCTGCCCTGCCCTGCCCTTTGTGTTTACAGCACCTGAGCCACTCCCACGCTCACCGGGCATTTTCTGCACCTGGAACAAGGGAAATAATTGGGTTTGATTCCGACAAAGAGAAGCGTTAGCACGTGTGGAGTTGATAAAGAGTAAAATGCTGTGCAGGACTCTGTACAGAGAGCACCTGTAGCATCTCTTTTTGTTTAAATTGTCCATTATTAGAAAGCTCGCTGGTGGTGTCCGATGAGAGAGATGATCTGAAGACCAGGATACTCTTTAGGACACGTGGTTTATTGGTGTGGAAAGGCAGCCTGACTGGGGAAGAGTCTGTAGGTCTAAAGGGACAGGGATCCAGCAGAGCAAGAGACCGAGTTACCTGTTACATCCCATTTTAACCCTTTCTATCGTGAATATTCTAATGAGCATCAACCAATCACCTCAAGATACAAAACCTACAGAATCTACATACAGCCTATGGGAACTACAACATTACAATACTACTCTACAGACCAAAATCCTGAAAAACCACCTTATCCCTGATACCTGAGAAGGTCCAACCCCTTATTCATCCTTTTGTCTTGGCAGGGGTGTCACTGACTCACCCAGCCCAGTCTTTTTAGCTAACCTAATCACCCTCTTCCTGCCCAGCATCTTACAGTTCAAATCTTGCTTTCAATTCTATTCCTCTTGTGGGTTTCATACTCTTAGAATCTTTTACTAATAAATCATCTCTGCAGGGCCGAGCTACTTCATCCTCTCCAACAGTCCATCAGCATTTACCTTCTTCACTCGTGCAAAAAACTTCAAAGAGCACCTGGAAAAGCAGCAGTGAGCAGCCCCGGTGCCAGATCACTCCCAGCTCAGGGGGAGAGGAGAAGCTGGAGCGGCTGCACGTGCCAATCCCGGCTGCTTTTCATCTCAAAGGAGGGGAAAAGCCCCAAACCCCTCCGAGGGCAGGGCCGGCCGCTGTCAGGGATTTCCACATGCAAACAGCAGCGTGTGGGGACACTTCCCCTCTGGGGGCTGTCAAACAACTCCTGTTTGCACAGCCAGGAGCCCTTCCAGGCACTCCCAGAGGTTCGGGGCTGCTCACCAAAGCTGCTCTCGCTGCCCTGCTCTGCCTGCAAACCCCGGCCAGGCTCTGCCCCCGTTCACGGAGCCTCTTTCAAGCTCCTTTAAAAATCCATTTTCTTTAATGCTCCTGCAGACTCCTGCGAACTCTCCCTGCCTGCCCAGCTTTTTTTTTTTTTTTTTTTTTTTTTTTTTTTTTTTTTTTTTCCTAATTTGATGAAGACCACACACGTAAAATCAAATGCTTTTGTCATTTGCTTCTCATTGTCCCTCCCTCGGTGAAAGGAAGCATCCCAGCCTGCGCCGTGTGATCATCAGCATCGGAGCTCAGAGCCTGGCACCTCTCCAAATGTTCATTGCTCAGGGCAGCATTCGGGGGGATCGTGGTAACTGTCAGTCCTGGGAGGGGCTGGAAGCACCAGGGCTGCTGTGCTGGGGGTGTCCAGGGAAGGGAAAGGAGCTGGGAAGGGGCTGGAGCCCCAGGAGGGGCTGAGGGAGCTGGGAAGGGGCTGAGCCTGGAGCAAAGGAGGCTCAGGGGGGCCCTGGTGGCTCTGCACAGCTCCTGCCAGGAGGGGACAGCCGGGGGGGTCGGGCTCTGCTCCCAGGGCACAGGGACAGGAGGAGAGGGAACGGCCTCAGGCTGGGCCAGGGGAGGCTCAGCTGGGCCAGCAGCAGGAATTTCCCCATGGAAAGGGTGCTCAGGCCTTGGCAGGGGCTGCCCAGGGAGCTTTGCAGTGCCCAGCCCTGGAGGTGTCCCCTGGAGGTGGCACTCAGTGCTCTGGGCTGGGGACAAGGTGGGCACAGCTGGGACTGCCTGGCCTGGGAGGGCTTTGCCAGCCCCAGGGATTCCATGAAAAGGGAAGGAGACATCCCAAGGGAGGAAAGCCCATCTCTGGGTGTTCGTGCCAGGCTCTTGTGTCCGGGGTGGGCTCCAGCATCCACCTCCCCCTGCCTTGGGCAGCAGGAGCTGCAGGTGGATGGGGCCAGGAGCAGCCTGGCACCTGCAGGAGTCACCCCAGCAGGGCATCTGGAGGTGCCCAGGGAACACCTGGAGGTGGCACTCGGTGCTCTGGGCTGGGGACAAGGTGGGCACGGGGCACAGCTGGCACTGCCTGGCCTGGGTGTAATTCCCAGGGGATAATGTGAAAGATTAAGAAATGTGAAAACCATCCTGACTCAGATCTCACACGTTTCTTCCCAAATCCTCACAGTTCACTGGTTTTGAGACAAACCCTACTACTGGATTGGGATCTGCCCCTGACAAACAAAGAGGGAAGAGATGAAATTTCACCTTAGAAAGGAAAAAAAGTCTTCAAAAAAACCATCAAATGAATCTGGTGGGCTGGAGGAGTTGTGTCCAAAGGAGCAGCTGAGCTGATGAAGGCTGGGTGAGCTCCAAGGAGCTGCTAAGGCTCCGTGTGTCTCTGCAGCACTGCAGGAGCTGGAGCAAAGTCAGGATCATGCTCAGTCCTGAGCTTTTTCTCCAGGGCTTTGGAGTGATTTTGCTCCTGACAAACTCTCCCCCCGCCCAAGTTTGTACAATGTTTGTATTCATTTACTGTGGTTTGTTCATTCTGCAGAAGGAATTTTCTCCAGAGCTGCTCCCTCTGACTTCCAGGAGCGATACACAGAGGTGAGGCCCTTCCAGCTGGGAACATTCCTGCTCCCTGAAGATCCACCTGCTCCCTGAAATGTGGAGACATTCCCATTCTCCATCTGTATTTCAGCTCCTCTTGGTGCCAGGTGGATTTGTACCAGGAGCCTGGTGGGTGGGTTTGCTCTTTGCCTGGGAATCGCTGCTGGAAGCACATTTGGGATCCAATAAACTGTAACAAACCTGAGGCTGTTCCTCCGAGTGCCTAAAAATGGTCACGTCCAGAATAAAAAAATTACACTTGACATTGTTATTTCCAGCCTTTCCTTTGCTGCTGGATATGTCACAGGAGCAGGCACAGGTCACAGAATCCCCAAACCCCTGGGGCTGGCAAAGCCCTCCCAGGCCAGGCAGTGCCAGCTGTGCCCACCTTGTCCCCAGCCCAGAGCACTGAGTGCCACCTCCAGGGGACACCTCCAGGGCTGGGCACTGCAAAGCTCCCTGGGCAGCCCCTGCCAAGGCCTGAGCACCCTTTCCATGGGGAAATTCCTGCTGCTGGCCCAGCTGAGCCTCCCCTGGGCCAGCCTGAGGCCGTTCCCTCTCCTCCTGTCCCTGTGCCCTGGGAGCAGAGCCCGACCCCCCCGGCTGTCCCCTCCTGGCAGGAGCTGTGCAGAGCCACCAGGGCCCCCCTGAGCCTCCTTTGCTCCAGGCTCAGCCCCTTCCCAGCTCCCTCAGCCCCTCCTGGGGCTCCAGCCCCTGCCCAGCCCTGGACACGCTGCAGCCCCTCAGTGTTTCTCCTGAAGACACTGGAGAAATGTCTCCATTCAATCCTGCTTCTATTTTAATTTTATTTTCATTCCCTGTTACTTCAAGCACACCAACCCGATCCAGCATCCTCCCCGAGCCAGTAACTCCCGAGCCCAGCCAGGGGCACAGGTGAGAGGATTCTGTTCCTTCACGCCCCCGCTAGAAATCGGCTTTGCCCTGGGTGGGAGGCTCCAAACCGCGTTCCCTGGGACAGCAGCCGAGCCGGGGGAAGGAGAGGAGCGGATTCGTGAGCAGCAGTGCAGCCTGTCGGCCACCGCGGGGCACGGCCCGGGAAACACCGGGAGAGCGGTCCCGGGAAAAACCGGGAGAGGAGTCCCGGGAAAAACCGGGAGAAGGGTCCCGGGAAAAACCGGGGGAGGGGTCCCGGGAAAAGCCGGGAGAGGGGTCCCGGGAAAAACCGGGGGAGGGGTCCCGGGAAAACCGGGAGAGGAGTCCCAGGGAAAAACCGGGAGAGAAGTCCCAGGGAAAAACCGGGAGAGAAGTCCCAGGGAAAACCGGGAGAGGGGTCCCGGGAAAAACCGGGAGAGGGGTCCCAGGGAAAAACCGGGAGAGAAGTCCCAGGGAAAACCGGGAGAGGGGTCCCAGGGAAAAACCGGGAGAGGAGTCCCAGGGAAAAACCGGGAGAGGAGTCCCGGGAAAAACCGGGAGAGGAGTCCCGGGAAAAGCCGGGAGAGGGGTCCCGGGAAAAGCCGGGAGAGGGGTCCCGGGAAAAACCGGGAGAAGGATCCCGGGAAAAACCGGGAGAGGAGTCCCAGGGAAAACCGGGAGAGGCATCCCGGGAAAAACCGGGAGAAGGGTCCCGGGAAAAACCGGGAGAGGCGTCCCGGGAAAAACCGGGAGAGGGTTCCCGGGAAAAACCGGGAGAGGAGTCCCGGGAAAAACCTGCAGAGGGGTCCCAGGGGGAGCCTGCAGAAAGCTCCTGGCTCAGGGACTCCTCAGCGTTTAGCCCAAGCCAGGCACAGCGAAGCCCGTGCCAGGAAGCCCTGCCCAGCCCCAGCAACCCCAGAGCCTGGGCACGAAGCTCCCAGGAGCGCACCAGCAAGGACCCAGTGCCCCGTCCTGTCCCCACAGTGCCCTGTCCCTCAGTGCCTTGTCCTGTCCTGTTCCATCCTCTCCCTCCTGTCCTATTTCCCCAGTGTCCCTGTCCCATTCCTCCTTGTCCCGGGCTGTCCCACCAGAGCCCATCCTGTCCTCCAGTGCCCCTGGCCTGTCCCCACAGTCCTGAGCTGTCTCCACGGTGCCCCTGTCCCATTCCCAGTGCCCTGTCCCGTTCCCTGTCCCATTCCTGGTGCCCTGTCCCATTCCCCGTTCCCTGTCCCATTCCCAGTGCCCTGTCCCGTTCCCCCCGTGCCCTGTCCCGTTCCCTGTCCCATTCCCCGTGCCCTGTCCCATTCCCTGTCCCATTCCCCGTGCCCTGTCCCGTTCCCTGTCCCTTTCCCGGTGCCCTGTCCCGTTCCCTGTCCCATTCCCCATGCCCTGTCCCGTTCCCTGTCCCATTCCCCGTGCCCTGTCCCATTCCCTGTCCCATTCCCAGTGCCCTGTCCCGTTCCCTGTCCCTTTCCCGGTGCCCTGTCCCGTTCCCTGTCCCATTCCTGGTGCCCTGTCCCATTCCCCGTTCCCTGTCCCATTCCCCATGCCCTGTCCCGTTCCCCCCATACCCTGTCCCATTCCCCGTTCCCTGTCCCATTCCCCGTGCCCTGTCCCGTTCCCCCCATACCCTGTCCCATTCCCTGTCCCGTGCCCTGTCCCATTCCCGGTTCCCTGTCCCGTTCCCTGTCCCATTCCCCGTGCCCTGTCCCATTCCCTGTTCCCTGTCCCATTCCCCGTGCCCTGTCCCATTCCCCGTGCCCTGTCCCGTTCCCGGTGCCCTGTCCCTTTCCCGGTGCCCTGTCCCGTTCCCTGTCCCATTCCCCGTGCCCTGTCCCGTTCCCCCCATACCCTGTCCCATTCCCTGTCCCGTTCCCTGTCCCATTCCCCGTGCCCTGTCCCATTCCCTGTTCCCTGTCCCATTCCCTGTCCCTTTCCCGGTGCCCCTGTCCCTTTCCCGGTGCCCTGTCCCATTCCCTGTTCCCTGTCCCGTTCCCCCGTCCCCACACGCCGCTGTTCCCGTGCCGGGCGCTCCCATGAGGATCTGCCCCGGCATCCCAGCAGCTGCCCCGGTGTCCCCTGCAGTGTCCCCGGTTGCGGTGACAGCCGCGCCCCGGGGCCAGCCGGCGGCTGAAGGGACGTTCCAAACCCCAGGAAAACCGGAGCCACCTCCGTGCCCGCCACTGTGTCCCAGCAGGGGAGCTCTGGGGACATGTGGGAATGTCGGGGACAAGTGTGCCAGCAGCCCGGGACACACGCACGGCGGGGCCGGGACGCGGCCCCAACGCCCCCGGGCTCGCTGCGGCCGCGCCGCCAGCGCCCCCCGGCGGCCCCGCGCGGAGCTGCAGGACCGGGACAGAACCGGGACAGGGATTTAGTGCTGGGGACAGAACCGGGACCGGGGCTCAGTGCTGGGGACAGAACCGGGACCGGGATTTAGTGCTGGGAACAGAACCGGGACCGGGACCGGGATTTAGTGCTGGGGACAGAACCGGGACCGGGATTTAGTGCTGGGGACATAACCGGCACCGGGACCGGGATTTAGTGCTGGGAACAGAACCGGGACCAGGGCTCAGTGCTGGGGACAGAACCGGGACCGGGGTTTCTGTGCTCAGGACAGAACTGGGACTGGGGCTCAGTGCTCAGGACAGAACCGGGACCAGGGTTCAGTGCTGGGAACAGAACCGGGACCGGCACCGGGGCTCAGAGCTGGGGACAGAACCGGGACCGGCACCGGGGCTCAGTGCTGGGGACAGAACCGGGACCGGGGCTCAGTGTCTGGGGACAGAACTGGGACCAGAGTTCCTGTGCTCAGAACAGAACCAGCACCGGGGCTCAGTGTTGGGGACAGAACCGGAACCGGGGTTCCTGTGCTGGGAACAGAACCAGGAGGGGCCTGAGGCCACTCCCTCCCCTGTCCCCGGCCCCGGGAGCAGCCCAGCCCGGTTGTCCCCCCTGCAGGGAGCTGTGCAGAGGGACAAGGGCTCCCTGTCCCTGTGGGAAGCAGCACAGCAGGACCAGCACCAACCTGCTGCCACAGACGCTCATTTTCCATCACAAAAGGAAGCGCTCCCAAGACAGCCCCAGCCATCCCTGCGACATCCCAGGCTTTATTGAGTTGGGGTTGTGGTTCACGAGTTCAATAAATACTGCAGAACTGCCTGAAGCCCCACTGAGCTGGAGCAGGGAGTGAGGACAGGAGCAGGAAAGTGATGAGAGGTTTAAAAGATCTAAGAACTACCTGGGGTGGAGAAGTGGAGCTCCCTGAAGAGGTGGCAGGTGACCTTCACCGATGGCATGTGGCCCTCACAAGGTGGCACCTGACCCGTGCCCAAGGACAGTGCTGACCCCCCTGACAGCAAACTGCCTGAGCAATGGGGCTGAATGAGTGGGTTTAATGCAGAATGAAATGCAGGGCAGCAGCTCTGCCCCTCCTGGCCCCACGGGAGGACGCTCAGCCAGTGCCAGGCCAGCTGAGGGAGAAGAGCCCAGGAAGCAACAGCCCTGCCACCCATCTGCTCCTTCCAAAGGCTTTCTGGGAAGGCCAGAGGAGGGGACAAGGGGAGGCAGCAGCAGTGGGAGGAGGCTCTGGCAGGCTGGGGACACTGCCGGTGTGTCAGCTGGCCACAGCTGCTCCTGTGCCCTGGCAGACACCGAACACACCTGCCCAGGAACAGGGAGCAGCCAGGTGTGCTGCTCGCTCTGGGACACCAGGAGCAGCCTTTAGTGGCTGCAAGGCACAGCCTGGAGTGCCCAGGACAGAGCTGTCAGTGGCAGCAGCACCTCCCTGTGCCCGGTCCCACCTGCAGGGTCCCACGGCAGAGCACTGGGATCCCTGGGAAGCCCAGCCACCAGAGCAATGCTCACCCCCACCCACCTGCCCCATCCCCAGGGACAGGGAAACCACCTCACCCCCTTCCCAGCCCCAGCCCTCAGCATCCTCACGGCGCTCCGGACGCTCCTGCCCCAGCAGCAGCTGCAGCCAGGAGGAGCTGCAGCCCTTAGGAGCCACACATCAGGCACTCGTCCCTGTTCTCCAGGGAGCACACCATGGCTGCCTTGTTCCTCTCCTTCTCCTCCTCCTCCCGGGCCGCCTTCTCCCGCTCCCGCAGCTTCTCCTTGTTGAGGGTGAACTGGATGGGGTTGGCGGCCGGCTTCGTGCGCAGGTAGTACATGCCCGTCTTCAGGCCCTGGGGACACACACACACACACACACACACACACACACACACACAGACACACACACACACACACACACACACACACACACAGACACACACACACACACACACACACACACACACACACACACAGAGACAAACACACACACAAACACACACACACACACACACACACACACACACACACAGAGACAACACACACACACACACACACACACACACACACACACACACACACACACACACAAACACACACACACACACACACACACACGGCCTCAGGGCTGCAGCTCGGCAGGCTCTGCAGCTCTGCAGGCACCCCAGGCACCCCAGCTCTGCAGGGGCTCCAGAGGAAAACGGGCTTCAGGGAAGGGAAGAGCCCTGCCCGGAATCGGGGAGGCCAACGTGCTGGGCCAGAACTTATCAGGCCCTGTGTGCCAAACTGATCAGGCCCCACTTGCTGGGAACAACCCCCCCCCCCCCAGTCCCAGGTACAGCTCCTGCATTTTGGGAACAAGCCCCCCAAGAACTGCCCCTATCTGTTGGGAACAAACCCCCCCCAGTCCCAGGTACAGCTCCTGTGTTTTTGGGAATAAACCCCCCCAGCCCCAAGTACTGCCCCTATCTGTTGGGAACAAGCTCCCAGTCCCAGGTAATGCCCCATGTGTGGGGAAGGAGCCCCAGTCCTTGGTGATGCCCTGTGTGGGGAAGGAGCCCCAGTCCCAGATGAAGCCCCCCAGCCCCAGATGAATCCCCCAGTCCCAGATGAAGCCCCCCAGCCCCAGGTGAAGCCTCCAGCCCCAGATGAAGCCCCCAGCCCCAGATGAACCCCCCATGCCCAGATAAACCCCCCCAGCCCCAGATAAACCCCCCCAGCCCCAGATGAGCCCCCTGTACCTGTTTCCAGCCGTAGAAGTGCATGCTGGTCAGCTTGCCGTAGTTGGGCTCGGCGATGTGGATGTTCAGGGACTGGCTCTGGTCGATGAAGGCTCCTCTGTCCGCTGCCATCTTCAGGATGGTCTTCTGGGAGATCTCCCACACTGTCTTGTAGAGCTGCTTCAGGTCATCAGGAATCTCAGGGATGTTCTGGAAGGAACAGGAGGAGCTTTCCAGTGTGGGAAGCACTGACTGCCCAGGTATCCCTATGGATAACATGGGATTCCTCAGTGATTGCTGAGGCTGCAGCAATCCTGACTGGAATAGCTGAGCTCTATCCCTGAATCCAAGCACAGAATCCCAGAATGGTTTGGGTCAGGAAGGACCCTAAAGTTCACCTCATCCCAGCCCTGCCCTGGCAGGGACACCTCCCACTGTCCCAGGCTGCTCCCAGCCCCAGTGTCCAACCTGGCCTTGGGCACTGCCAGGGATCCAGGGGCAGCCACAGCTGCTCTGGGCACCCTGTGCCAGGGCCTGCCCACCCTGCCAGGGAACAATTCCTGATTCCCAAGATCCCAGCCAGCCCTGCCCTGGGCACTGGGAAGCCACTCCCTGTGTCCTGTCCCCCCCATCCCTTGTCCCCAGTCCCTCTCCACGTTTCCTGTTGCCTCCTTTAGGTCCTGGAAGGCCACCCTGAGGTCACCCTGGAGCCTTCTCTTCTCCAGGCTGAACAATCCCAGTTCTCTCAGCCTTTCCTTGCAGGAGAGATGCTCCATCCCTCTGATAATTTGGTGGCCTCCTCTGGACATCCTGTGTCTGCAAGCACCAAGCAGACACCCTCAGCTCCCCCTCAGCAGTTACAGAGAGCAGGGCCAGGTTCTTCCCCCAGAGGGTGCTGGCACTGCCCAGGCTCCCCAGGGAATGGGCACGGCCCCGAGGCTGCCAGAGCTCCAGGAGCCTTTGGGCAGCGCTGCCAGGGATGCCCAGGCTGGGATTGCTGGGGGCTCTGGGCAGGGACAGGGGCTGGATCAGGGATCCTGTGGGTCCCTGCAGCTCAGGACACTCCATGATACTCCCTGCTACAAGATCACCCCTTCATCACCTTGCTGAGCAGTGGGGATCCAGCAGCAGGATGTGCCTGGCAGGAGCCCCAGCCCTGCCCTGCCCCCTGTACCTGGATGGAGCCGTTGTGGGCGATGATCTGGTTCTTCATCTCCTCGTTCCACAGGCCCCTCTCGGTCAGATCCTTCAGCAGGTGGGGATTCACAACCTGGGAGGGGCACAAACCAAAGGCTTTTCAATGGCTGAACAAGATCCTGCACAGTCCTGGCAGACTCTCACCCCTGGAATTGTTCCAGGCAGGACAGGGCTTGCAGCAGCCTGGGACAGTGCAAGGTGTCCATGCCCATGGCAGGGGCTGGAAACTCAGGATCTTTAAGGTGCCTCCAAAGCATTCTTTGGGATTCTGCTGGGCCTGGCAGATTAGAAAGGGGGCTGTAGGGAACTGCCCTGCAGGAGGAACTCCAAAAGATGGGAAAAGGGGAGAGCTGCCTGTTGCAGAGCCACAACCTCAGCTCCTGAAGGAGGGTGTCAACAACCAAGGCTGATGTCAGGAGGGGAAAGAACAGAACAAGGGCAGGCTGAGTACTGGGAAGAAAACACAGCCACCTTTTCCTGCTGGGACTGGGGTCCCTGTCCCCCAACCCTACACAGTGGGGCAGGACAATGATCCTCCTGTTCCACCTGCCCACTCCTGCCTGGGGTGATCCTGCAGCCAGGAGGAATGGAGAGCACTGAGACACCCCAGAGGGGATGGACACACCTCCCAAACAGGGACAGCCTCCCCTTGTCTCCAGAGGGGTTCTTTGCTAACTCCAGCCTCCAGAACTCAGCTTGTTTCACTTTCACTCCCTTTCCTGGCTGACAGAGCCCTCTGAGCCTGTGGAGCTCTTCCCTGGCCCCTTCAGACCCCGGAGTGCTTCACAGCTCGTTCTCAGGACTGGTCTCAGCTCCTCTTCCCGTGTCCCTTCCCTCCCACCACCAAGCCCCCTCAGCAGTTATTCCTGCAGCCCACCTTGAGGCCCCACAGAGGTTTTTCCCAGACAAAAGCAGCACCTGTTTATAATTTCACCTATCCCATGGTGACTGTGGGACACACAGAGCTGGACACCTGCAGCACCCAGGGCTCACCCCTTGGTGCCTGGACACAAACACCCAGCTGAACTGAGCCCCCCAGGTGGGAGGCCTCCCCCTGCCTGCCCCAGCCATAAAATACAGAGCAGAGCTGCTCCCCCAGGGCTCACCTGGAACTCCCCCGAGAGGACCCTGCGTGTGTAGATGTTGCTGGTGTAGGGCTCGATGGACTCGTTGTTGCCCAGGATCTGGGCAGTGGAGGCTGTTGGCATGGGGGAGATGAGGAGGCTGTTCCTGACACCGTACCTGGGGGCAACAGGCAGAGTTAGGGGGCTGCAGCCAAGGGGGATGGGACAGGAGAGAGCCAGGAACAGCACGGCCTGGGAAATCTGGGATAACCTACAAACCACAGGGAACAGGGAAGCACCACGGAACTGGCACTGGGGGCCAAGAGGAGGTGGGATTAGGGGCTTTGCTGTTCTCATCTCTCTTCAGAGCCTTTCCCAAGTGATGCACTCATGGCCTGGGCTGCAGGGAAGGCAGGCACTGCACAGTCCACAGCCCTGAGGCAGAACAAAGCTGCAGCCCATGAGGAGGCTGAAACCTCTCCACACACAGGACAGGGCACAGATTGACCACATTTAAAAATTAGAGCCAGCCAGACAGAATTAGTCCATGACAGGCACTTGACACTTCAGTGACTCCTGGCTTCAGGATGCTCAAGGCCCAGGATGTTCCCTGGCAGCAGGGAAGAGCCCCCCAGCTCATGGCTCACTCCTCACTAATGGGAGTTGAATGGGAACACAAATCCTCCTGCTGGGTGCATCCAAAATGGAATTGGAGCTCAGCTGAAGCAGAGCACTGAGGGTGGGCTCCTCAACTTTGGAAGGACAAAAATGAAAGAAAGCCACCCAAAAAAACAGCTCTGAGGAAAGCTCTGCTGGGGTGGGGGAACACATGGGGCTGTTTTCACACTTGGACCCTGCCTTTAGTTCTCAGGAGACAGACCACCCCAAATTCATACCCAAGGCCAGGCTGGATGGGGCTGGGAGCAGCCTGGGACAGGGGGAGCTGTCCCTGCCGTGGCAGGGGGTGGCACTGGGTGGGATTTGAGGTCCCTCCCAGCCAGCCCAGTCAGGGTTTTATCTGACATCTACTACAAACCGTGCAGGGCTACTCACTTGGCAATCTTCTCCTTCAAAGCCTTCCAGTCCCAAAGGTCAGAGGGGGTGACATTCCACATGTCATACTGAAGGATCTGAGGAACACAGTTTGGTCTGAATTAGAGAGGGCACTCTTTCCTCCATCTTTTATAAATCCCATTGGGAATGAACCTGTTATTCCTCTTCATTCTTCTCTCCAGTTGGATCTCAGTGAGGCTCTGCTACGACCTAACAAACACTCCACCTTGTGACTGCTCCAGGGCACAGCCAGCACAGGCTGAGGCTGCTTGTGTTTTCCAACCAGAGAATCCCAGAATGTTCTGAGCTGCAGGGACCCACAGGGATCACTGATCCAGCTCCTGTCCCAGCCCAGAGCCCCCAGCAATCCCAGCCTGGGCATCCCTGGCAGTGCTGCCCAAAGGCTCCTGGAGCTCTGGCAGCCTCGGGGCCGTGCCCATTCCCTGGGGAGCCTGGGCAGTGCCAGCACCCTCTGGGGGAAGCACCTGGCCCTCCAATCCAACCCCAATCCTGTGACAGTTCTGGTTTCTCTTTCTCTGCTAAGGTCAGGATGAACACCACGGGAAATGCAGATTTTGAGTTCAGACTGGGATGTCTGTTATCTCTCATCCATTTACAGACTCACAAGCTGTGAGCTCAATCTAGCAAGCCAGAGAAACAAAGTAAAATGCAGAGCTTCTAACTCTGCCCAAGGTTATTTAAGCAATAATCCCCCAATAACGAGGTGACACCTGTGTTATTTATACTCTTGACCCAACAATGACCACCCAGGGCCCGCAGTGCAGACCTTCTTCACCCAATGACAGAAACCACCCAAACCCATGGAGAAGGAAGAAGAAGGTGAAGAAGAAGGACCCAGACAACACCCCAAACCCTCCATCTTGACTCACAGACATCACTTTACACTAAAACCCCCCAACCCAAGGCCAGTCCCTCCTGGGCCAGCTGCAGGCGCTCCCTGGGTGCTGTCCCTGGGGCAGGAGCAGAGCCCGGAGCTGTCCCTGCGCTGCCCCTCGGGAGGAGCTGCAGCCCCGGGCAGCTCTGACCTCAGGCTCCTCCAGGCTCAGCTGCCCAAGTGACCTCGTGGGGCCCCTCCAGACCCTTCCCCACCCCCGTGCCCCTCCCCTGGACTCTCTTGGATCTCTCTAAAACTGAGACAGCCAGAACTGCCCCAGCACTGGGGGTGAGGCCGCCCCAGCCCAGAGCAGGGTGGGACAATCCCTTCCCTGTGGGCAGTGATGGTGGCCCCAGGACAGGGACGTCCCTCCTGGCTGGCTCAGATCCCACTTGCCATGAAGCAGCCCAGGCACAGGATCAGCTGTGCAGAGCTTGTCCCTGTCCCATCCCTGGCACAGGATCAGCTGTGCAGAGCTTGCCCCTGTCCCACCTCTGGCACAGGATCAGCTGTGCAGAGCTTGCCCCTGTCCCACCCCAGGCACAGGATCAGCTGTGCAGAGCTTGTCCCTGTCCCATCCCTGGCACAGGATCAGCTGTGCAGAGCTTGTCCCTGTCCCACCCCTGGCACAGGATCAGCTGTGCAGAGCTTGCCCCTGTCCCATCCCTGGCACAGGATCAGCTGTGCAGAGCTTGCCCCTGTCCCATCCCTGGCACAGGATCAGCTGTGCAGAGCTTGTCCCTGTCCCATCCCAGGCACAGGATCAGCTGTGCAGAGCTTGTCCCTGTCCCAGCCCTGGCACAGGATCAGCTGTGCAGAGCTTGTCCCTGTCCCATCCCAGGCACAGGATCAGCTGTGCAGAGCTTGTCCCTGTCCCAGCCCTGGCACAGGATCAGCTGTGCAGAGCTTGCCCCTGTCCCAGCCCAGGCACAGGATCAGCTGTGCAGAGCTTGCCCCTGTCCCATCCCTGGCACAGGATCAGCTGTGCAGAGCTTGTCCCTGTCCCACCCCTGGCACAGGATCAGCTGTGCAGAGCTTGCCCCTGTCCCATCCCTGGCACAGGATCAGCTGTGCAGAGCTTGCCCCTGTCCCATCCCTGGCACAGGATCAGCTGTGCAGAGCTTGCCCCTGTCCCAGCCCAGGCACTCACCCCCTTGCTGACCGGGGAGCCCTCGTAGGTGTCGTAGGGGCCCTGCTCCCTGGCCAGCTCACAGCTGGCCTCCAGGGCCCCGTAGTAAATGGTCTCAAAGATGTGCTGGTTGAGCAGCTGGGCCTGGGCGCTCTCGAAGGGGAACCTCATGAGGATGAAGGCGTCGGCCAGGCCCTGCACGCCGATGCCGATGGGGCGGTGCCGCCGGTTGGAGCGCTCGGCCTGCGGGGACAGCAGGGCTGCAGCCTGGGGACACAGCCTGGGGACACAGCCTGGGGACACAGCCTGGGGACAGCACAGCTGCAGCCTGGGGACACAGCCTGGGGACACAGCCTGGGGACACAGCCTGGGGACAGCACAGCTGCAGCCTGGGGACACAGCCTGGGGACACAGCCTGGGGACACAGCCTGGGGACAGCAGGGCTGCAGCCACCCCTGACAGCCTGGGGACACAGCCTGAGGACAGCACAGCTGCAGCCACCCCTGACAGCCTGGGGACACAGCCTGGGGACAGCACAGCTGCAGCCACCCCTGACAGCCTGGGGACACAGCCTGGGGACAGCACAGCTGCAGCCACCTCCTGCCAGCCTGGGGACCCAGCCTGGGAGCAAAACCCCTGCTGCAACCTGCTGCAACCTGGCTGCAGCTGTGCTGTCCCCAGGCTGTGTCCCCAGAGCTGTGCAGCAAACAACACACCTTCCATCCTGCCCCAACACACCCTCCATCCTGCCACAACACACCTTCCATCCTGCCCCAACACACCCTCCATCCTGCCCCAACACACCCTCCATCCTGCCACAACACACCCTCCATCCTGCCACAACACACCCTCCATCCTGCCCCAACACACCTTCCATCCTGCCAACACACCCTCCATCCTGCCCCAACACACCTTCCATCCTGCCACAACACACCCTCCATCCTGCCCCAACACACCTTCCATCCTGCCACAACACACCCTCCATCCTGCCACAACACACCCTCCATCCTGCCCCAACACACCCTCCATCCTGCCCCAACACACCTTCCATCCTGCCCCAACACACCTTCCATCCTGCCACTGCTTGCTGAGGCCCAGACTGGCTATGTTAGACCTCAGCACAGATTGTGATTGTTTAACCCAGCAAAGGGAGCCAGGATTGAGAAGTGAACATTCAGCACAGTCTGATAAATGAGAACATTTAACAGAGCAGAATCACAGAATCACTGAGGTTGGAAAACCCCTCTGAGCCCACCTGTGCCCCAGCAGTGCCAAGGCCACCACTGACCATGTCTCCAGCTGCCACATCCACATGGATCCACATTAAATCCCCTCCAGGGGTGAGGGCTTCACTATTGCCCTGGGCAGTCTGTGCCAGGGCTGGACAGCCCTTTCCATCAAGAAATTTATCTTAATGTTCAATTTAAACCTCCCTGGCACAGGTCGAGGCCATTTCCTCCTGTCCTTTTCCTTGCTCTCTGGGAGCAGAGCCTGACCCCCACCTGGCTGCCCCCTCCAGTCAGGGAGTTAACACCAACCAAAAGGAATTACTCTTTCCCAGGATCTTTCTCTCTGTTCCACCTCCCACTCTGTTCCTAGTGCTGGTCTGTGCTTCATGGAAACCCTGACACATTAAAAAACTCCAATGGCAGAAGCAGAGTGGGAAGTGCTTCACTACAGAGCTGCTCTGGCTTGAGGCTCAGGCAGGCACTGACAGCTCCCACCTGGGAACAGGTCTGGGGAGCTCCCCTGTGATCCCCAGGCTGCTCTGGCACTGCTCAGGGCAGGATTCAGCCCCAGCCCAGGGCAGCACTCACCTCTGGCACAGGGTAGTAGTTGATGTCGATGATTTTGTTGAGGTTTCGGACGATGACCTTGGTGACCTCAGCCAGCTTCTTGAAGTCGTAGGTGTGCTCGGGGGTGACGTACATGTTCAGGGCGATGGAGGCCAGGTTACACACAGCCACCTGTGGCCAGGGACAGGGAGCCATTGGCAACAGGACAAGGACACACAGCCCTGCCCCAAGCTGCACGGGAACAGCCCGCCAGGGAACCTGCCAGGCTGGCAAAGCGCACCCCCTGCCCCTCTGGCACGTCAGAAGTTGTGCTAAAGGTAACCACAATTCAGGAAAGGTGAGTAGAAATTGGTGTGAGCAGAAATAAATCCTGGCCTGGTCAGTCCTACTGCCTGGAAGGCATCCTTACACAGAATCCCAGAAGGGTTCAGTGTAGCCCTGGTTGGTGCCTGAGATGTTTGGGTTTCTCTGAAACTCTTTTCCCAGAGAGTTTTCTGTTAACAAGAGACACGTTTTCCTGACTGTAACCTTTGCTTCAGAAAGGAAATTCCTTTCCCTGGGAGGGACTTCTTCTTGCTGTCCCTCTGATTTAACCAATGTAATTGAAGAAGTTTGTCTTTCTTCCACCCATTGGGTGGTTCTCTGTAAAACAGCATAAAAGGGAAAAAATTCCCGGAGATAAACGGAGTCAATGTCAGCCTGTGAGTCAGAGCCCGTGTCATTGTGATCTTGAACAGGCTCAGGATTTGTTCCTTGTTGCTTTCCCTTTGAAGGGTGTCCTGTGTCATCCCCAATCCCCCACAGGAGTGGGAAGGGAACCCAGGCTCAGCAGCAGAGCTGGGAGCACTCAGGTCAGAAGTTTCTCTGCCTGTTCCCTTCCCCAGGCAGCAGTCAGACACATCCCAGAGGGTTGGAGAGGAGGAAGCAGGAGGACCCTGCAGAGAGTTTATTAGTGAAAGATTTTAAGAGTATGAAACCTACAAAAAAGATGGAATTGAAAGCAAAATTTGAACTGTAAGATGCTGGGCAGGAAGAGGGTGATTAGGTTAGCTGAAAAGACTGAGCTGAGTGATTCAGTGACACCCTTGCCAGGACAAAAGGATGAATAAGGGGTTGGACCTTCTCAGGTATCAGGGATAAGGTGGTTTTTCAGGATTTTGGTCTGTAGAGTAGTATTGTAATGTTGTAGTTCCCATAGGCTGTATGTAGATTCTGTAGGGTTTGTATCTTGAGGTGATTGGTTGATGCTCATTAGAATATTCACGATAGAAAGGGTTAAAATGGAATGTAACAGGTAACTCGGCCTCTTGCTCCCCTGGATCCCTGTCCCGTTGGACCTATGGACTCTTCTCCAGTCAGGCTGCCTTCCCACGACCAATAAACCACGACCAATAAACCACATGTCCCAAAGAGCATCCTGCTCTTCAGATCATCTCTCTCATCGGACACCAGCAGCGCGTTCCCAATACCAGAGAGCTGCCCGGGCAGCACCCCCAGCCCCCGTCCCGCACCCACCTCCTCCTTGCTGGTGTACTCCACGATCTCGGTGCACAGGTTGCTGCACTTGATGGTGCCCAGGTTCTGCTGGTTGCTCTTCCTGTTGCAGGAGTCCTTGTAGAGCATGTAGGGGGTGCCAGTCTCAGTCTGGGACTCGATGATGGCGTACCAGAGCTGCTGGGCCTTCACCACCCGGCGCACGCGGCCCTGCCGCTCGTAGCTGCAACACACCCAGAGCCCTGTCAGCCCCCAGGCCCCAAAGAGCAGGGAAAGCCCTTTTAATTCCCTGGGGCAGCCAGGGCCCTCCTCACTGCTGAGCTCTGCATGGCAGCCCTCACAGCAGGGCAGCAGCACTGCCCTTTGTTTAAGGGAAATGAGTCTTTCACCACAGCCACGGAGAGCTCTGGGTGGTGATGCCTTAGGAAGGCCGACCTGAAACAGAGGCTGGACAGAGCCAGAGAACAAAGATATTTATTAAAGTAGATATTTGTTAAAGTAGATATTATTTAAAGGCTTCCAGGGTCCACCTTGGGCATTACAGGAGCCTGACCAAGGCTGCACCCAGGGTGGGTTGGGAATGGCCACACAAAATGGCTGCTCGATCATGAGATTTTACATTTTGATCAGTTTTGGTCCATTTGCACATTGGGATTTAATTGTCCAATTACAGCTGCAGGTTGTGAGGTCCCATCCTTCTTGTTCCTCCCTTCAGTCCACCCCTGTTTGTGCTTTTGGGGCTGAAGGTTGTCCTTGGTCCTCAGCAGGAAAGGATGTCCCTCTGACAGGGACACTGTCCCTCTGACAGGCTAACACGGGCACTCACACACAGCTCCACCCTGACAGGCCACAGTGGGAAGGACACATCCCCATCCTCACATTTTTATCCACCTGACAATGAGCCCAGGGGCCACCTCTGAGCCCCCCACAAACCTGTGCCACGGGACACAGACAGCTCTGGGAGAGCATGGCACCACTGACAGCTCCGCTCACTCCTCTCACCTCTCATAGAGCTTCTCAAACTCCTCTCCCCAGACATCATCCAGGCCAGGACACTCATTTGGGCACATCAAGGACCAGTCCTGTATGGGGAAAAAAAGAAAAGCTTTAGGAACTCTGTTAATTAAAGCTGTGGCTGCCCCTGGATCCCTGGCAGTGCCCAAGGCCAGGATGGACACTGGGAGCAGCCTGGGACAGTGGGAGGTGTCCCTGCCATGGCAGGGGTGGCACTGATGAGTTTTAAGGTCCCTCTCCAGCCAAACCAGCCTGGGATTCTGTGAAATACATGCAGGCATAAGAAGAACAATTTACTGAGAAAATGTTGATGCTTTAAGGAAAGCCCAGAGTCAAAACAGCCCAAGAGTCCAAGGACAAGTCATGGGCTGCAAGATTAAGCCCTGAAGAAAAACACTGAGCTGGAGCTGCCAAGCTCCATTCTCCAGCTGCACAGCCAGGTTCTCAAACAAGGTGCAGCAGCTCTTCCAGGAAGGTCCTGGAAGGAACAAGGAGCAAAGCAGCTCTGCAGCCCTTTCTGAGCTCCTTCCAGGACTGCTCACCTGCTCCTCCACTACCAGACCTTTTCTGCATCA
The DNA here is from genome assembly GCA_027886175.1 of Phylloscopus collybita. Classification (NCBI taxonomy): domain Eukaryota; kingdom Metazoa; phylum Chordata; class Aves; order Passeriformes; family Phylloscopidae; genus Phylloscopus; species Phylloscopus collybita. The sequence continues at coordinate 206,906 of JAJNNQ010000101.1, forward strand.
GCCAAGTTCTCACCTGGTTGGTTTCCACCCTCTTCATGAAGAGATCAGGGATCCAGAGCGCAAAGAACAGGTCCCTGGCTCGCTGCTCTTCCTTCCCTGTGTTCTTCTTCAGGTCCAGGAACTCAAAGATGTCCAAGTGCCACGGCTCCAGGTAGATGGCAAAAGCCCCAGGTCTCTGGGACACGGAACACAATCCAGATCAGAACAAACTGTCCTTGGAAACAAACCTCCTGCCCTGCTCCTGAGTGCCCACCACACCCCAAACCAGCTGGGAACTGGCGGGGAACACCAGTTACCAACATGAGGGGAAAATGCCCTTTTATGTGTCACCCACCAGCACTCCATCAGCTCCCTGATGTCCATGGGACAACCCTTCCCCGTGTGGAAGCTCTGCCACCCCCCAGGCTCCCCCTGGGCCCTGGCTAAGGTACCTTGTTTCCACCCTGGTCCACGTAGCGGGCGGTGTTGTTGTAGACCCTCAGCATGGGAACGAGCCCGTTGGAATTGCCGTTGGTCTGCAGAGGCACAGGAGAACCATCAGGAAGAGCAGCTCCCTGCAGGGGCTGCCCTGCACTTCCCGTGGCTCTCTCCTCAGGCTGCAGAGCTCTTCCATTGATTCAATCAGCACCAATTATTTCTAGGCCCTCCCCCACACTTTTTTCTGACAAAAACTCTATGTATCAGCTACGTGTCCCAGAGTTAATAAGATGTCCCTCCTAACTTCCTTCTCCTCCATTATGTCACCAAAGGGGAGACTAAAGGCTTTCACACACTGTGACAAGAAACCCCAAACACTCATCCATGGACAGGCTGGGGCAGTTAGGGATATGGAAAGGCAAAGGGCCAGTGCACAAGTCTCTGCTAATAGATAAAAACTGGAATTGTCTGACCCAATAGTGAAATAAGATCCTCTTTTTGGAAGGGTTTCTATTAGGAAGCTAAAACAGCGAGGAGAACCTTCCTGCCTTAGGCCAAGGGAGTGCTGAGGGAGGATCAGTGCTGTGTGTTGATGCCATGGATGAGGGCATTGAGTCTTTGATTAGTGAATCTGCAGAGGACACGAAGCTGGGAGCGTGTCAATCTGTTGGAAGGGAGAAGGGCTTTGCTGAGAGACCTGGATCAGTTGGAGGGATGGGCAGAGTCCAATAGGATGAAGTTTAATAAGGCCAAGTGCTCAGTCCTGCACTTTGGCCACAATAACCCCCTGCAGCCTTATAAGCTGGGGATAGTGTGGCTGGACAGTGCCCAGGCAGAAAGGGACCTGGGGGTGCTGGGGACAGCAGCTGGACATGAGCCAGCAGTGTGCCCTGGTGGGCAAGAAGGCCAATGGCTCCTGGCCTGGATCAGGAATGGTGTGGCCAGCAGGAGCACGGAGGTCATTCTTGCCTGGTGAAGCCACACCTTGAGTGCAGTGTCCAGCTCTGGCCCCTCAGCTCAGGATGGACATTGAGTGCTGTGTCCAGCTCTGCCCCCTCAGCTCAGGATGGACAGTGAGTGCAGTGTCCAGCTCTGGCCCCTCAGTTCAGGATGGACATTGAGTGCAGTGTCCAGCTCTGGCCCCTCAGCTCAGGATGGACACTGAGATGCTCCAACACATCCAGAGGAGGCAGCGAGGCTGGTGAGAGGCTTGGAGCACAAACCCTGTGAGGAACGACTGAGGGAGCTGGGGTTGTTCAGCCTGGAGAAAAGGAGACTCAGGGGTGACCTGATCACTCTCTACAACTCCCTGAAGGGTGGCTGTGGGCAGCTGGGGTTGGTCTCTTTCTCCAGGCAGCACTGACAGAAGGAGAGGACACAGCCTCAAGCTGTGCCAAGGGAAATCCAGGTTGGATATCAGGAAAAAGTTTTTCACAGAAAGAGTGATAAAGCACTGGAATGGCCTGCCCAGGGAGGTGGTGGAGTCACCATCCCTGGATGTGTTTAAGAAAAGCCTGGATGTGGCACTGGGTGCCGTGGTCTGGTTGAGGGGTTAGAGCTGGGTTGGACTCAATGGTCTTGAAGGTCTCTTCCAACCTGGAAATCCTGTGATTGTGTGAAGTGAGTGAGAGCAGCACGGGCTGGGCAGGCAGAGGGAAGGCATCTCCTGGGAGCAGCAGGCGTGTCCCTGTGCTGGCACTCACCCCAGCAATGTAGCTGCCCGTGGCACGGATGCAGCTGACGGCGAGGCCGATGCCCCCAGCAGACTTGGAGATGAGGGCACACTGCTTCAGCGTGTCGTAGATGCCTTCGATGCTGTCGTCCTTCATGCACAGCAGGAAGCAGCTGAAGGAAACAAAAGGGTTTCAGCAGACAAGGATGGGAAGGAGAAGTCCTAAGTGTTTCACCAGGCTGCAAAAACCAGGGCAAACACCTGGGGACCTTTAAGTGTGCTCCACAAGGCAATCCCAAGGCTTTGTGGGATAAAGGACAGAACAGAAAAACATCAGGAGCAATACCTGTACTGCTGACACTGCTGCTATCAAACAGTTTTAATCATAGAATCATGAGCTGGAAGGGACTCACAAGGAGCAGAGGCCAGTTTCTGGTCCTGTACAATCCCACCCTGGGCATCTGCCTTGGTTTGGAAAGACAGGTATCAGCCAGGCAAAGCTGGAGTTTCCCTTAGACAGACCCAGTGGAAATCGTTCTTCTTTTTGTGGGTAACCAGGTAGAGAGGGCTCACAATCTGACTGTACTCAGGGATGGGCATCCTCCAAAAGCCAATGGCCCCTAGGAAAGCCTGTGTTTCCTTCTTGCTGGTCAGTGGTCTTACTGGTGGTGATCACTGGCGGTGATCTTGTTGATGACCTCAGTGGGAATCTGACGCCGTCCATCTTGCCTCTTCACTCCCAGGAACTGGATCTCTCGGGCAGGTCTCTTGACTTTGCTCTTCTTGATGGCAAAGTGAGCTTCCAGGAGAATCTTTTTGCAGATTACGGAGACTTTCATACGACAGGGACTCGGTGATGATCTGGACGTGTGATTCCCCTGCAGGTCGTGAGGACCCTCCTTTCTCATCCTTATTATTTGGGTTTTCACCTTAGATTTCTTTGTTTCCACAGGAGCAACTGCTGCTGGCTGTGACTGCCCCTGTGGTTCAGCTGGGACCTGAGCAGTTGTAATGTCTGTGGGTTCCATATCAGACTCTCTCCTGTCAGGGCAGGGGGAGGGTTTCCCACCAGCTGGGGAAATGTACTCCCTCAGCATCTGGCCCATCTCATGGATCTCCTTCATCAAAGACCCCACCCAAACCGGGTGGTTTATCTCTGAGGCAGGCTGTGGGGCAGGAGCGGGCTCTTGGGCAGCATCCTTATTCTCTGGGGTACTTATCAAGGTGCTTACCCAGGCCAATCTCCCCTTATCTCTGAATACTAAATAGAATAGACCTATAAACAACACCAGCCACTGTATGATGTCATTAGCATTCAGAGGAGATTTGAACCCTTCAAAAACTGGTGGGGTGGACCCAAAAAGCTGTGTGAAGGGCTGGGAGAAAATTTCCCCCGGTGCCATTTCCTCACAATAGGTACCATTGTTAAAGTAACTCCAGAAGCACAGAGTTAGCCTATGATAGCTATGAATCCATGTGCTTGCTTTCCAGAGGAAGTTAAAAATCCATGAATTCCTCCCCTTATTAACCCACAAAATAAACTGGATGCCAGCCACAGTAGCCTTAGTTATAGGGCCCATGTTTGGATAAGGGCCAGCAAATGGCAGAAATACAGCCACCACCACGTGCCACCCAAACCAAGGAAAGCTCGACCACATGATTTTATCCAGTGGGCTTCTGTCCAACACCCAAGAACTGTTATTCCTTTCTCCCAAATGCCCTCAAGCCCCACGTTGGGCGCCAAAATCTGTCCTGGTTTGGACAGACAGGTGTCAGCCAGGGAAAGCTGGAGTTTCCCTTAGAATAGGGAATGTAAACCCCTCACCCCCCTGCCAAATTATAATTTTGCAATTCAGGGCTTTCAGGCAAAGATTTGGGAATGGGAATAACAGTTCTTTACTAGGAGTATGAACAATACAAATGGAGTAGAAAACAAAACCACCCAACCAATCAAACAAGTAAACAACAATCCTGGAAACCCTGACAGAGTCAGAGCTCCAACCTGACACCCTGTTGGTCAGGGGGTTGGGAGCAGCCCACAGTGAGTCCTCCTGGAGTGGCAGAGGTGGTTCTGGTGGGGCAGAGATGATCCTGAGAGAAAAGGGTCCAGGGATGGTGAGAAGGGTCCAGGGATGGTGAGAAGGGTCCAGTTAGCATTGTTAGCTATTTGGGAACGAGGGGTGGAGCTTCCTTGCTGCTGGGTGGCTGATTATAAGAGGTCTCTGGGGAGCATGACGAACAGGAGTGGGCAAACAGGGGTGTGGCTCATCTCAGGGCCTTGGACAGGGCAGTTTGCCAGGCAGTTTGTGCAGGCAGGGCAAGCAGGCAGGGTTGAGAGTGGTCTTGCTAGTCAGGTGCCCTCTGTGTTGTTTTAGGTGTTACTTCTAGTTGCTTCCTTTTGGTTTCTGGTAGTGATGGTTTTTACAAGGTCAAAACCTGCGGTTGGTGTAAGTGTATGTGACCAAGTGGAGCCCTCCAGAAAGGATGTGTCTGCCCAGACCCATTCCTGCACAGAGTGTTTGAACTTTTTGGTGGCTTCAGGGGCTGCAATGGGTGAGGCCTGCCTGGCGTGTGAACAGGTGAAGGAGCTCCTATCCCTGGTGGCTGAGCTTAGGGAAGAAGTTGAAAGATTAAGGAGTATCAGGGAAAGTGAAAGGGAAATAGACTGGTGGAGCTCAACCCTTCCATTGTTAAGGGAGTTCTCTGACCAAGAGTCTGAGGACTCACATGCCTCCCACTCTCAGGCAACAGAAGGGCACCTGGTAGATGAGGAGGAGTGGAAATGGGTCCCCACTCGGGCAGGTAATAACAAAAACTCCTCCCCATTCCCCAGCCAGGTGCCACTTCAGAATAGGTATGATGCCCTGGATCTAGAGAGCTTGCCAGATAATTTAGAAGAAAATTATCTGCCCAGAGAGCCTCTCTATTACGATTCATCTGTAAGACAGATCACCACCTCTAACACCAAGAAGAAGGGTAATTGTAGTGGGTGACTCCCTTCTGAGGGGAACTGAGGGCCCCAGATGTCACCCGGAGCCATCCCACAGGGAGGTTCTGCTGCCTCCCTGGGGCCCAGGTGAGGGACATCACTGAACGACTTCCTGGGCTGATTCAGCCCTCTGATTATTACCCACTGCTGATACTCCAGGCTGGCAGTGACGACATTGAAAAGAGGAGTGTCAAGGCAATTAAAAGGGACTACAGAGCACTGGGACAAGTAGTTGATAGGGCAGGAGCACAGGTGCTGTTCTGTTCAGCCCCTTTGGTGGCAGAGAAAAATGACGAAAGAACAGGAGAACCCACATCATCAACAAGTAGCTTAAGGGTTGGTGTTATCGGCAAAATTTTGGATTTTTTGATCACGGGGAAACTTTTATGGCACGTTCTCTGCTGGAACCAGATGGGATACATCTCTCTGTTAAGGGCAGAAGGTTTTTAGCTCATGAACTGGCAGAACTCCTTGAGAGGGCTCTAAACTAGGTTTGAAGGGGGAAGAGGATGCAGCTGGGCTATCTAGAAGCAGGCCAAAGGGTGGTAAGGCCGAGTCAGGGGTGAAGTCAGTAGCCCAGCTGAGGTGCATCTATACCAATGCAGGCAGCATGGGTAACAAACAAGGAGAGCTGGAGACCATGGTACATCAGCAGAGCTTTGATGTAGTTGCCATCACAGAAATGTGGTGGGATGACTCACATAGCAGGAGCACTGCTCTGGATGGCTACAGGCTCTTCAGAAGAGACAGGAAAGGAAGAAGAGGTAGAGGAGTGGCCCTTTATATTAAGGAGACTTGTGATGTTGTAGGAATTGAAACTAAGGAAGATGGAGCTGAATGTCAGCCAACAAGGCTGACATCCTCCTGGGAGTCTGTTATCGTCCACCCAACCGTGAAGAAGAGGTGGGCAACTTATTCTATAAGCACCTGAAGAGTGTTTCAGGATCGTCAGCCCTTGTTCTTCTGGGTGACTTCAACCTACCGGACATCGGCTGGGAACTTAATACAGCAGATAAGAGGCAGTCCAGGAAAGTTTCAGACTGTATGGAGGACAACTTTTTGTCGCAGTTGGTGGGTCAGCCGACCGGGGGAGGGACCATGTTAGATCTGCTGTTTGCAAATAGAGATGGGCTGGTGGGAGATGTGGCGATTGCAGGTCACTTGGGACAGAATGATCATGAAATAATAGAGTTCTCAATATTCAGTGACATCCGGAGGAACACCAGTAAGACTCTTGCCTTGGACTTCCGGAGGGCAGACTTTGGTCTTTTTAGGAGACTTATCCTGAGTGTTCCTTGGGAAGCAGCCCTTAAAAACCAAGGGGTTCAGGAAATGTGGGCCTGCCTCAAAACAGAGGTCTTGAAAGCACAGGCACAGACTGTCCCTGTGTGCCAAAAGGTAAGTCGACAGGGTAAACGTCCAGCCTGGATGGGCAAGGAGGTTTTGGAGGAACTTAGAAATAAAAAGAGGATGTATCATCTTTGGAAGGAGAGTCAGGTCTCTCAGGAAGTATTTAAGGGGACTGCTAGAGAATGTAGGAAAAAAATTAGGGAGGCCAAAGCTCAGCTTGAACTTAAAATGGCTGTAAAGGATAATAAGAAATGTTTTTACAAATACATTAATGGTAAAATGAAGGGTAAGGCCAACCTTTGTTCTTTATTGGACGTGGGAGGGAACTTAGTAACTGCAGATGAGGAAAAGGCAGAAGTGCTTAATGCCTACTTTGCCTCAGTTTTTAGTGGGAAGACGACTTGCCTTCATGACACCTGTCCTCTTGGGTTGGGAGATGATGTCAGGGAACAGAATGGTTCCCCCATTATCCAAGGGGAGGCAGTTGGAGAACTGCTGAAATACTTGGATATCCATAAGTCTATGGGACCAGATGGGATCCATCCCAGGATGATGAGAGAGCTGGCAGATGAGCTGGCAAAGCCACTCTCCATCATTTACCAGCAGTCTTGGCTCACTGGCGAGGTTCCAGATAACTGAAAGCTGGCCAATGTGACACCCATTCACAAAAAGGGTGTGAAAGAGGATCCTGGTAATTACAGACCAGTCAGCCTGACTTCGGTACCTGTCAAGATAATGGAACAGTTTATACTGAGTGCCATCACACAAAATTTACAGGATGGCCAGGGTATCAGACCCAGCCAGCATGGGTTTAGGAGGGGTAGGTCACGTTTGACCAACCTGATCTCCTTTTATGACCAGGTGACAAGACTGGTGGATGCAGGGAAGACTGTGGATGTTGTCTATTTGGATTTCAGCAAGGCCTTTGACACTGTCTCCCACAGCTCACTCCTAGATAAGCTGGCAGCTCACAGCTTGGACAGGAGCACTCTTTGCTGGGTTAGGAACTGGCTGGATGGCTGGGCCCAGAGAGTGGTGGTGAAGGGTGCTGCATCCAGCTGGCAGCCAGGCACCAGTGGTGTCCCTCAAGGGTCTGTGCTGGGGCCAGCTCTGTTCAATGTTTTTATTGATGACATGGATGAGGATATTGAGTCCTCCATCAGTAAATGTGCAGATGACACAAAGCTGGGAGCGTGTGTCAATCTGTTGGAAGGAAGGAGTGCTTTGCAGAGAGACCTGGATGGGTTGGATGGATGGGCAGAGTCCAGTAAGATGAAGTTTAATAAATCCAAATGCCCAGTCCTGCACTTTGGCCACAATAACCCCCTGCAATGCTCTAGGCTGGGGATGGTGTGGCTGGACAGTGGCCAGGCAGAAAGGGACCTGAGGGTTCTGACTGCTGGCTGAACATGAGCCAGCAGTGTGCCCTGGTGGCCAAGAAGGCCAATGGCTCCTGGCCTGGATCAGGAATGGTGTGGCCAGCAGGAGCAGGGAGGTCATTCTGCCCCTGTACCTGGCACTGGTGAGGCCACACCTTGAGTGTTGTGTTCAGCTCTGGCCATCAGTTCAGGATGGACATTGAGTGCAGTGTCCAGCTCTGGCCCCTCAGCTCAGGATGGACATTGAGTGCAGTGTCCAGCTCTGGCCCCTCAGCTCAGGATGGACACTGAGATGCTCAAACACATCCAGAGGAGGCAGCGAGGCTGGTGAGAGGCTTGGAGCACAAACCCTGTGAGGAACGACTGAGGGAGCTGGGGTTGTTCAGCCTGGAGAAAAGGAGACTCAGGGGTGACCTGATCACTCTCTACAACTCCCTGAAGGGTGGCTGTGCTCAGCTGGGGTTGGTCTCTTTCTCCAGGCAGCACTGACAGAAGGAGAGGACACAGCCTCAAGCTGTGCCAGGGGAAATCCAGGTTGGATATCAGGAAAAAGTTTTTCACAGAAAGAGTGATAAAGCACTGGAATGGCCTGCCTGGGGAGGTGGTGGAGTCACCATCCCTGGGTGTGTTTAACAAAAGCCTGGATGTGGCACTGGGTGCCGTGGTCTGGTTGAGGTGTTAGAGCTGGGTTGGACTGGATGGTCTTGAAGGTCTCTTCCAACCTAAAATTCTGTGATTCAGTGGTGGTGAGAAGGGTCCAGTGATGGTGAGAAGGGATCCAGTCTTCCTCCAGGAATCAGGTGAAGCTGGATGCCTTCTTGTTCCTTTGGCTCAGTTTCATGCAGGTAGGAATGGTTGGCTCCCCACACTGGGTGGAGCATCTCCCAATGGGATGATGGAATGTGGATGTGCTGCTCTGGGAAAGGTATAGTTTGGGGATGTGTTAGTTTGGGGAGGTGTTAATGGCCCATTAGTAGTAGAAAATATTCCCCTGGAGGGAGGACAAAGAGATAACAAACACTGCCCCACCTGGTTTAACAGTTGGCCCATTATCAGAAGGCACCCACCCCTCTCCCTGCTTGAGTTACAAGAGAGAAAGAAAAAAACATCTCCCCAGCTGCTTTTAACAAATGGAATAGAATACACACACCTGGCTGCACAACCCAAGACATTATCCCAACTGCTCCTGGAGCTCTGGCAGCCTCGGGGCCGTGCCCATTCCCTGGGGAGCCTGGGCAGTGCCCAGCACTCTCTGGGGGAAGAACCTTTTCCCAATACACTGAGACAAACCTTTACAAAATAAAATCCCTTTCCTGATATATATGACATCCAAAACCTATCAGTTATACTTGCTGCTTTTGGAAAACATTTCCCAGGACTCACTTGGTAACCCGCAGCTGGACCACGCACATCAGCAACTTTCCAATACACCATGCAAAGCTTTCCATTTCCTCTAGAGTTTACAGAAACCTGGGTGCCCTCCCCAAAAACCAGCTAAAACTGAGAGCAGATACTCAAAACCTCCCAGAACAGCCACAAGCTGCTCCTTTCAGAGGCTGTGCAGGCTGTGTCTCCCTGGAGCAGCCGTGCTCCCTGAGGCCCTGGCCGTGCCCAGGAGGCAGTGGGGAGGGGAGGGGAGGGGAGGGGAGGGGAGGGGAGGGGAGGGGAGGGGAGGGGAGGGGAGGGGAGGGGAGGGGAGGGGAGGGGCAGCACCTGGAGAGCTGGGGGCGGTTGGTGCCGGCGTTGAAGAGCGTGGGCGAGGCGTGGGTGAACCAGCGCTCGGACAGCAGGTTGTAGGTCTCGATGGCGGCGTCGATGTCGGCCTTGTGGATGCCCACAGACACCCTCATCAGCATGTGCTGGGGACGTTCAGCAACTGCAGGGACACACAGCCAGGGAGCTCCGGGGGGTGGGCTGGCCTGGCAAGGACCTCAGAGCCCACCCAGTGCCAGCCCTGCCCTGGCAGGGACACCTCCCACTGTCCCAGGCTGCTCCCAGCCCCAGTGTCCAGCCTGGCCTTGGGCACTGCCAGGGATCCAGGGGCAGCCACAGCTGCTCTGGGCACCCTGGGCCAGGGAAGAATTCCTTCCTAATACCGAGTCTAAACCTTCCCTCTTTCAGTTTAAAGCCATTGTTCCTTCTCCTGTCACTGCGAGCCCTTGTAAAACATCTCTGATAGTGGGTGCTGGGAACGTGGAACCATGGAATAATCATGGAATCATAGAATGGGTTGGGAGGACCCTAATGGAATCCTGGAATCATGGAATGGTTTGGGTTGGGAGGGATTTTAAGGATCACCCAGTGCCAGCCCTGCCCTGGCAGGGACACCTCCCACTGTCCCAGGCTGCTCCCAGCCCCAGTGTCCAGCCTGGCCTTGGGCACTGCCAGGGATCCAGGGGCAGCCACAGTTTCGTGCCCGTCATGTTTTGGTTTTTGGGAGTTCTGCTCCCAGGACAGAATTCCTGGGCAAGGTCACGCTGTTTGTAAACTTAACATGTTTTCCACACGCTTTCCCATGGGAGGGACTTGGCATGAGGGTCTCTACGAGTGACCAATGGTTCCAGGGGTCCCGCCTCTGAGGTGGGCACATTTGTAAAAGGTATAAAATAGGTTTGGACAATAAACCTGACAGTTCCTCCTGTGAGGAGTCCACAGCCTTCTGATGAGTCCGAGTCTCCTTCATTGTGTCCCACAGCGACAACCAGGGGCAGCCACAGCTGCTCTGGGAATTCTATTCCAGGGCCTGCCCACCCTGCCAGGGAACAATTCCTGCCCAGGATCCATTTAACTCTGCCTTCCTTCAGCTTAAAGCCATCCCCTGGCTCCTGTCCCTCCAGCCCTTGGCAATTGTCTCTCTCCATCTTTCCTGGGGCTCCTGCAGGCCCTGCAAGGCCACCCTGAGCTCAGCCCAAAGCTTCTCCTCTCCAGGCTGAACAATCCCAGCTGTGCCAGCCTTTCCTCCCAGCAGAGCTGCTCCATCCCTCTGCTCATCCTGCTGATTTCTCTGGGCTCTCTCCCTGGGCTGGGCCCCAGGGCTGGGGCAGCTCTGCAGGTGGGGCTCTCACCTGAGGGGGCACAGGGCCACAATCCCAATCCCTTTCCTGCTGCCCACACTGGGCATCTGTGGGATTTTGGGATGCCAGGGCAAGTAGCTGGGACATGTCCAGCCTCTCACCCACCAAGCACACCCAGAAAGCCAGGGGGAAAGAAGGCCCCATGTGACAGTCACAGAGGGGCCACAATCCCAATCCCTTTCCTGATCCCCACACTGGGCATCAGTGGGATTTTGGGATGCCAGGGCTGGGACATGTCCAGCCTCTCACCAACCAAGCACACCCAGAAAGCCAGGGGGAAAGCAGACTCCATGTGACAGTCACAGAGGTCACAGCACCAAGCCCCAAACGCTGCAGTGGGACACTCGAGAGCCAGAGTTTCCATGGAATCACAGAGTGACTGGGGGTGGAAGGAAACTGAGCTCTCCAGCCCAACTCCTGCTCAAAGAGCACCAGGCCTGTTTATTCAGGACTTCATCCCATCAGGCTTCGAAAATCTGAAGGAACAATGTGCTCCAATGCTCTCATGGAGGAGGGAAAACCCCCCACCTGTGTTAACAGTTAAATCCAATCAAATGTGCACTCCAGAATCCAATTCCGTTTCAGCTTTATGATATTACAATTAATCTCTGACCCTCCTGGTGTCCCAGGATATCCAAGCCAAGGGCCTGCATCACTGACAGCACAGTACCTACACTTAACTTTAATTTCACTTAAATTAAACCGTATTTTTAAGAAGTGCTCAGCACTAGGAACAGCCCTTACCTTTGGAGTTGATTTTCAGCAAGTAGGAGCGTTCCAGAGTCTTTAAAAGAGAGGATGGATTTTAGCAGACAGGCAGATTTGAATTTTTTTTAAAAACCCTGTTAACTCCAAACTCAATCATTCTCACACTCCTCATCCCAGGGTTCACCACCCTTGCACTCTGCTCCTCCCCTCTTTATTAGCTTAATGAGGTGATTAATGACTGAAAAGACACAAGTCCACTGGAAGATTCCAGCACTGCTCTGCATTTCAGAGCGTGGAGCAGGGGCAGGAGGTTCCACACTGTCCTGAGCCCAGAGAACCTCTCTGGAGTCCCCAGGGCCATGGAACAGTAGAGCCCTAAAGCCGAGTCAGAGCCAAAGCAAAGCTGCACAGCTGAGCACAGTGAGGGCAGCAGAGCCCCTGGGCTGCTGTGGGGAGAGGATATAAATGTGTGGGGTGGGGATATAAAGGTGTTGGGAGAGGATATAAACGTGTGGGGAGAGGATAAACGTGTGGGGAGAGGATAGAAACATGTGGGGAGAGGATAGAAACATGTGGGGAGAGGATAAATGTGTGGGGAGAGGATAAATGTGTGGGGTGTGGATATAAACATGTGGGGCAAGGATATAAACCTGTGAGGAGAGGATATAAAGGTGTGGGGTGACACACTGAGAGCACTGCTCCTCTAAACAACAGGAAAAGCAAAAAATGCCTTCTCTGGCTTCTAACAGATGAGAGCAATTCCTTTAGGAATGGCACCCAGCAACATTCAACGTGATCTCCTGTGGAACTGAGCCCAGTTGAAATATCCCAGGTGAAATATCCCAGGTGAAATATCCCAGGTGATATATCCCAGGTGAATATCCCAGGTGAATATCCCAGGTGAAATATTCCAGGTGAAATATCCCAGGTGAATATCCCAGGTGAAATATCCCAGGTGAAATACCCCAGGTGAAATACCCCAGGTGAAATATCGCAGGTGAATATCCCAGGTGAAATATCCCAGGTGAAATATCCCAGGTGAAATATCCCAGGTGAATACCCCAGGTGAAATACCCCAGGTGAAATACCCCAGGTGAATACCCCAGGTGAATATCCCAGGTGAAATATCCCAGGTGAAATATCCCAGGTGAATATCCCAGGTGAAATATCCCAGGTGAATATCCCAGGTGAATATCCCAGGTGAATATCCCAGGTGAAATATCCCAGGTGAATATCCCAGGTGAAATATCTCAGGTGAAATATTCCAGCAGCAAGAAAACCCCACGACTCATCCCAGTGGGAGCTGCTCTGTGCAGGTCCCCTTCACCTGCACAGCCTCCCTGCTGTCCCACCTCCTCCTGTGCCCCAATCCAGACAATTCCAGAAGCATTCCCACCCCTCCCCACAGAGGGATGTGCTCCTTACCTTAAAGCCAAAGTAGTTGTAGGAGAAGTCTCTGTCGTAGATGATGGCAGAGTTCAGGCGCTGGCAGGAAATAACCAAAGTGACAATTTCCAAAGTGTTATTTTATTTATCCCATCTGGCATCCCTGGCCCCAAAGCTCTGCTGTGTGAGGGGCACCAGAGCACAGGAATGGAGGAGCAACAGCACTTCCCTCAAAACATCAAAAGCACAGCTCCAACAACCTTTTTTTCACTCAGTTTTGGGCTGAATTTACTGAAATCTAATTGGACAAGAAGAAACAAAACACAGAAGCAAAGGAACCTCCTGGTCAGAACACACAGACCTGGAATGACCTGGAAACTGAACCCAAATCTCTCCCTCCTGTGCTGCCCCATTTTGCTCCAGCACAAGGCACTTTTTTCTCAGATTAATTATTTGTGCTGATCATGGCAGTGGGAACAGCCAGGAAAACAAATTTTACTACAAAAACATCCATGGAGGAAAAAAAATCCTACATCCCCTCTTCCACTCTCCACTCATGCCCTGCACTGGTTTCTGTGTTGGCTTTTTACCCTAAAACAAAAACACCTTGCTTTAAAAATAAGAAAAGCGAATTATTTAAGTTATTTAAACTTAATACAAACTTATAAATTGAATTATTTATTTCAAAACCCAGTGCAATAGCTCAGAAGTGAAAGAACTGCAGTACTTACATCTTTGTTGGCCAGAACGATGTCCAGAGTCTCTTTGGAGATCATTGGGGAGTGCTTGCCGTTGTGAGGGTTGATGTAGGTGTAGAGATCCTCCATCACATCTGCCAGGGAAAGGGATGTGAGCAGGACACGGCCAGGCCTGGCCCTGGGGTTCAGGGATGGAGCAGGCAGGAGTGCCTGTCCTTGGAAATGACCCCTCCAGCCCTTCAAACACACAACTGCTCCTCTGCTCAGCACTGCCAACCCCAGCCAACCCACTTCTCTTACAAATTCTGTCAAAACCCCACTGAAAAAAAAAAAAAAAAAACCAAACAAATGGGGAGGCAAGTGGGTACAACCTGGTCTCAGCCACCACATCCTTCACCATTCCATTTCTGCATGTCTCTGCCCAGTCACACCAGTGCTGCCCAGTAAGGACCAGTTCAGCACAAACTGTCCCTGCCCAGTCACACCAGTGCTGCCCAGTCAGGGCCAGTCCAGCACAGACTGCCCTCCCAGTCACACCAGGGCTGCCCAGTCAGGGCCAGTCCAGCACAGACTGCCCTCCCAGTCACACCAGTGCTGCCCAGTCAGGGCCAGTCCAGCACAGACTGCCCTCCCAGTCACACCAGGGCTGCCCAGTCAGGGCCAGTCCAGCACAGACTGCCCTCCCAGTCACACCAGGGCTGCCCAGTCAGGACCAGCCCAGCACAGACTGCCCTCCCAGTCACACCAGTGCTGCCCCAGTTCAGCACAGACTGCCCTCCCAGTCACACCAGTGCTGCCCAGTCAGGGCCAGCCCAGCACAGACTGCCCTCCCAGTCACACCAGTGCTGCCCAGTGCTGCCCCAGTCCAGCACAGACTGCCCTCCCACTCACACCAGTGCTGCCCAGTCAGGACCAGTCCAGCACAGAATGCCCCTGCCCAGCCCCTCCTGTGGGGGAATCACCAGGGTACAGCCTGCTTGGCTGGGGTACAAGGAAAGGAGAGGCTCCCCCTCCACCCCAAGAATTCCCACCTCAAACTTGCCCGGTTTATGCTTTTCATACACCAGGCACCTCCCTTTGCCTGGGGAAACCCCTGGGTTCCATCTCCAGGACCTTTCCAGCCAGCCTGGTCCCTGAGGAAGCCCCACCCGAGAGAATCCCACAGCCCTGTGCTGCCAGCCTCCCCCCCAGCGTGTCCCTGTCCCCACTGACGTGCACCCACCACTGAAGACTTTCTTGGTCTCCTTGTGCAGGTTGGAGACGGCGATGCGGGCGGCCAGGATGGCGTAGTCGGGGTGCTTGGTGGTCAGTGTGGCCGCCGTCTCCGCGGCCAGAGTGTCCAGCTCCACCGTGGTCACCCCGCTGTAGAGCCCCTGGATCACCTTCATGGTGATCTGTGCCTGCAGGAGGGAAACACCCCAGGTCAGCAGCCCCGGGGCTCAGGGGGAGCCCAGCGCCCACAGCAGCACTCGCTGCACGGGAGCAGGGAAGTGAACTAGAATGCCACACTGGGAGAGCTGGGAATGCTCCTGGAGAGAGGCTGGGGACAAGGGACAGGGCTGTCCTGGGGGGACAGGAGCCAGGGAATGGCTTCCCAGTGCCCAGGGCAGGGCTGGCTGGGACCTTGGGCAGGAATTGTTCTCTGGCAGGGTGGGCAGGATGAGTTTTCCCAGAGAAACCCCTGGATCCCTGGCAGTGCCCAAGGCCAGGCTGGACACTGGGGATGGGAGCAGCCTGGGACACTGGGAGGTGTCCCTGCCAGGGCAGGGGTGGCACTGGGTGATCCTTAAAATTCCTCCCAACCCATTCTATGATTCCATGATTATTCCATGATTCCACACTCTCAGCCCCCATTATGAGAGACGTTTTACAAGGGCTTGCAGTGACAGGAGAAGGAACAATGGCTTCAAACTGAAAGAGGGAAGGTTTAGACTTGGTATTAGGAAGGAATTCTTCCCTGGCCCAGGGTGCCCAGAGCAGCTGTGGCTGCCCCTGGATCCCTGGCAGTGCCCAAGGCCAGGCTGGACACTGGGGCTGGGAGCAGCCTGGGACAGTGGGAGGTGTCCCTGCCCCTGGCAGGGGTGGCACTGGGTGGGCTTGAAAGCTCATTCCAACCCAAACCCTTCTGGGATTCTGTGTAAGGATGGTTTCCAGGCAATAGGATTGACCAGTCTCTACTGAAGCTTTGTGAAGTGTTGCTATTTTTGCACAACTCGTGAGATTACCAGCCTCCCTGGGAACATTGGCACAGGGTTTGGGAGGGCTGCTGCTGGCCTGGGAAGCTTCTGGCACAAGCAGATCCAAGTCCCAAAGGAGAAAGTGAGCTCCAGGAAAAGAGGTCACACACAACTGCAAAATGAATAAGAAATCAGGGGCACAAGGAGGCCGGAGGATTTGGAATTTCACTTCTCAGCATCAACTCCCAGTCACTGGTGGTGAGTCAGGACACTTCATGCTGTGGTCACCAAGTCACCAGTGTCCTCCTCCTGCTGTCCATCCCAGTTTGGGGGCACGACCAATGGCAACTGTTTGATGGGTGGCATTTCAGACAGGAGAACGGATCACAGGAACTTGGGACACGGGAAGAGCCTTAACTGGTGACTCCAAATGGCCAAACTGGGTCTGAATCCTGCACAAAAATCTCACAGACACCAGTGGATCCACCGGGGAGCCACCCTGGGGACAGGCTTTGGGAGGAGAAGCTTCCATGAGTGGGATCAATGCCCACCCCAAATCAGCTCAGAAAACCAAGCAGGGATGTGGCAGTGGCAGGGAATTCTGTCCTGGTGTTTGACCAGGAGGGGATCCAGAGCTACTTCCATGTGGCATCGCTCCAACTTTGCAGACTGACACTGGGAGCAACCTACCAAATCCAAAATATGGCAACTGGAGCAACAAAAGCCTTTTCTTTTTTAAAGTACCAGGAGCTCAAGGGCTTCCCCAAGGTTTGAGGGGAAAGGGATCTATGGCAGAGAAAAGGGATTTTCTCCTCCACCTGGAAAGCAAAACCCCTCAGAACACAAACGGCTGCAACAAACACATCCTGGACGAGTTTGCCAAGAGCTGATGGAACCACAGAAGATCCTGAGCGGGAGGGGACCCACGGGAATCCCCCAGTCCAACACAGGCCACGCTGGGAATTCCTGCCTGGGATCCCACTTGGCTTCAGCCAGGAGAAAAGGGCAGGGCAGGGGGACGGCAGAGAGGCACTCACGGGATCCACAAAGTCGGCGTTGAGGCCGTAGCAGAGCTTCTGGATGCGCGACGTGATCTTGTCAAACATGACCCGCTCCTGGCGCCCATCTGGGGACAGAGCACACCAGGGCTGCCCAGTCAGGACCAGTCCAGCACAGACTGCCCTCCCAGTCACATCAGTGCTGCCCAGTCAGGACCAGTGCGGCAGAGACTGCCCTCCCAGTCACACCAATGCTGCCCAGTAAGGACCAGCCCAGCACAGACTGCCCTCCCAGTCACACCAGGGCTGCCCCAGTTCAGCACAGACTGCCCTCCCAGTCACACCAGTGCTGCCCAGTAAGGACCAGTCCAGCACAGACTGCCCTCCCAGTCACACCAGGGCTGCCCCAGCCCAGCACAGACTGCCCTCCCAGTCACACCAGTGCTGCCCAGTAAGGACCAGTTCAGCACAGACTGCCCTCCCAGTCACACCAGGGCTGCCCAGTAAGGACCAGTCCAGCACAGACTGCCCCTGCCCAGTCACACCAGTACTGCCCAGTAAGGACCAGTGCAGCACAGACTGCCCTCCCAGTCACACCAGTGCTGCTCCAGACCAGCACAGACTGCCCTCCCAGTCACACCAGTGCTGCCCAGTCAGGACCAGTCCAGCACAGACTGCCCTCCCAGTCACACCAGTGCTGCCCAGTAAGGACCAGCCCAGCACAGACTGCCCTCCCAGTCACACCAGGGCTGCTCAGTAAGGACCAGTCCAGCACAGACTGCCCTCCCAGTCACACCAGTGCTGCCCAGTAAGAACCAGTCCAGCACAGACTGCCCCTGCCCAGCCCCTCCTGTGGGGGAATCACCAGGGACAGCCTGCTTGGCTGGGGTACAAAGAAAGGGGAAGCTCCCCCTGCACCCCAAGAATTCCCACCTCAAACTGCCCAACCCCAATTCCCGGGGTGGGGACTGTGGTAAAGAGGTATGATTCGTGCTGATAGAATTGAAACTGTAATCAATATTTTAAAATAACCAAGCAGTAACAGGTGGTGCCAAAGAGCAGATGTTCATGAGATGCAGGAAGAAACTTAGATAAGACTAGCTAAATTTGTCTCTGTAATGGGAAAGTTGGGGAAACTCCAAGGAAACTGTTAATTAAATGAGATTTATTGCCGAAATGTTCAAATTTGGTATTTGCTAATATAATACAAGCTTAATACGCATGTGTAACTAAAGAGGTAACTTAATATGCATGAGCAATTAGAGAGATTATTCAAAGGACACGTGATGAAGAGGATGAGCCTTCCTCAGAAGACCCCCAAAAAGCGGCACGACCCCCTAGAAGAGATGATGAAGCATGCGTGGTAAAGGTGGTGATGCAAATCTGAGGAATCGAAAATAGGAGGGGATGGGCGGTGGCACACCTTGGCTCGCACTATAAAGGGGCCAGCGCCAGGTTATCTCGTTTGTAGGGCAGGCGGGATCCCAAGGAGGCGGGATCCCAAGGATTCCAAGGTCCTGCTCCCTACCCCGCGGTTTGTATTTTTGCTTGTGCGTTATTAACCGAACCTATTTATTTCTTTACTATTATTCGCTGTTTAATTGTATTCAATTTTGTATAATCTTGTATAATTTTGCACGAGCTTATTATACTTAATAAGCTTATTATACTTCATTAAAATGGCTGCTGCTTTTAAATTTCGTTTGGCTTTTATTACTGGGCAATTGGGCAGCACATTTATAACAGGACCCAGCTGAGGGGGTCACCCCCCCCCCCCCCCGAGGGTCAGCTCAGCTTGGGGACCCCTCCCCTGGGACCAAGCCCAAAGCTGCTGCCAGGGGCCCAGAAGGAACGGAGAGGGTCTCATCCCTCACTCTCGGTTTTTTGGGGGAGCTCTCTCACTCTGGGCTCCCCTCAAAGCTGAGGGGAGCCCATCCTCCCATCCCCTCCTGAGAGAGACGGGGGCAGCCTCTCTGCTCTCTGTGGGGCCATGAGGGGGACCCCAAAGCCCCAGGGTGTCCCATCCCCTCACGCCGTGTGCCATAAGGCGCCCCCAAAGCTGAGGAGGGCTCAGGAGGGATCCTCCCTTCCAAAACGGGGGGATTCCCATCTGCTCACCTTGGGAGCCACGCAAGGGAACCCCATCCTTCCACGTACCACGAGGGAACCTCAGAATGGGGCAGGGATTCCCCTTCAGGTGCCACGAGGGGCCCCGAAAGCCGAGAGATCCCGTGCCCACAGCCGGGGTGCCCCGGGCAGGACGGTGCCCCCCATCCCCGACACTCGGTACCGGGCGTAACCCCCCCGCGGGCCGCCCCCGGGGCGGGGACAGCGCACACCTCGCTTCACGACGTGCATGGCGGCGGTGGGTGCCCTTTAATCCCTCTCGGTGCCCTCGGTCCCCTCAGCCGCCTCGGTCCCCGCCGGCAGCTCCGCGCCCGCCGCTTCCCGCGCCCGCCGCGCGCGCCCCGCCCCGCTGAGGCCGCCGCCGCCATCTTGCCTCCGGGCACGGCTCCCTGCCTTGTCCCTCGGCGCACCGCCCCGCTCCCGGCGCTGCCTGCGGCCGCTGGCCCACACTAATCCCGTCCCGCATCCCGATCTTCTCCCCGCTTGCCCCCCCGGGAATCGCCGTCCCGCCGGGGAACGCCGCGAAGCCCGCCCGCTTCAAAGATGGCGGCGGCAGCGCTCCCCCGCCCCGCCGGGGGAGGAGACGGAGAGAGCCGAGGGCGCCAAGGACAGAGCCCGCCAAGGGACAAAACACCCTCGTCCTGGAACGCCAAAGTAATTACTGTGTTAGTTTAAATTACCCTCAATCAAGGCCCAGGAGTGAAATGTGTGATTAAACTGCGGATCCCACTGCCCAGTGAGTGGGTGTAGTCCCTGTCCCTGGAGATGTCCAAGGAACACAGGAACAATCTGAGGCTCCCGCGGTGCCCTCAGGCTGGCCCAGGGCAGAAGAGCAACAGGGAAAGAGCTGAAATGACAGAAAGTTCTCCCTCAAATTCAAAAGCAGCAAAGCTGCACCTGCAGAGCTGCTCCAGCCCTGAGATCCAGCAGCAGGAGGAGCTGGAGCTGCTGCAGAGAGCCCAGAGGAGCCACGGAGCTGCTCCAGGGCTGGAGCCCCTCTGGAGCCAGGCTGGGAGAGCTGGGGGTGCTCACCTGGAGAGGAGAAGCTCCAGGGAGAGCTCAGAGCCCCTGGCAGGGCCTGAAGGGGCTCCAGGAGAGCTGCAGAGGGACTGGGGACAAGGGACAGAGGGACAGGAGCCAGGGAATGGCTTCCCAGTGCCCAGGGCAGGGCTGGCTGGGATCTTGGGAATCAGGAATTGTTCCCTGGCAGGGTGGGCAGGCCCTGGCACAGGGTGCCCAGAGCAGCTGTGGCTGCCCCTGGATCCCTGGCAGTGCCCAAGGCCAGGCTGGACCCTGGGGCTGGGAGCAGCCTGGGACAGTGGGAGGTGTCCCTGCCAGGGCAGGGCTGGCACTGGGTGGGATTCGGGGTCCCTCCAACCCAAACCATTCCATGGATCTGCGAGTCCCATGAGGGTTCAGGGGCAGCACCACCAGGGCACTGCTGAGGCTCCTGTAGAGAATCCAACCCCAAACACCATCAGTGTCTCTCCAATCCTGCTCTGAGCATCTCAGGAAGCAGCAGCTGTGGCACTTGGGAGCTCAGGCTGGCAGGAGAACCTCTGCTGTTGGACCATGAACCATCACCAGGGCAGTGACCCTTGGGCTGAGGCTGACCCTGAGAGGCTCAGAGAGACACCCCGGGGCTCAGAGGGGATGGAAATTGAGGTTTTTATTGCTTGTGGCCATTGTCCCTCCCCAGGTGAGGGTGTTGGTTCCAAGCCAGATCCCACCGGGGGTTCCTCGGCCCCACGGGGCTTGGGAAGGTGCCCAATGCACCAGGTGAGCCTGGTCCTGCTCAGAGACAGCCCTCTCCTCCAAGCTGGGACACAGGGAATGGTTGGAAATGACCAGGAAACGGGATTAAGGTTGGGCTGGAGCCTCTGTTTTATTGGGAAAGAGGCTACAGAAGGAAAATAATCCCAAATGGCAAGGATTATTTCAGCAGGGAGCAGCAACAACTGGGCAACAGGTGAGGGCACACAAATCTGGGATTTGGGTTACAACAAACCATTCAAGATAGCAATATGCATAACCATCAACAGAACATCTGTCCTGGGTTCCAATGTCAAATTGTGCCCAAGGTCTGTATTCTATCCCCATGAGCCCTTGGAGCCAAGGTGGGGCAGTGTTTTCCTGATCTCCTGTTAACGAGCCTAACGATGCCTTGCCACATGACTCATGGATAACTTACCCCGGGAGTTATCTCTGGTTAATGGGCCATCAAGGACCCACTGCAGGACTCATGGAATGAGATCATCCCATTGGGAGATGCTCCGCCCAGGGGGAGGAGCCAAGCATTCCCACCTGGATAGAATCCAGGATTTGAGACGTCACAGGGAGCTTTTATCCACTGGACTCCCAGAGGAGACAAGAGCTACCAGACGGAATCACTGCTTTGACAAGAACATCTCATCTGGTTCCACTGGATTCCTGGAGGAAGACTGGACCCTTCTCACCATCCCTGGGCCCTTCTCACCATCCCTGGGCCCTTCTCTCTCAGGATCATCTCTACTCCAACAGAACCACATCTGCCACTCCAGGAGGACTCACTTTTGGACTGCTTCAAACACCCTGACCAACAGGGTGTCAGGTTGTATTGTTCCATTTATTTTATTTTACCTTTTTTTTTTTTTTTTCCTCTCTCTTCTCCTATTAAATTGTATCTCTGACTGGGAGTCTCAGTGGTTTTGCTTTCAAACCAGCACAACATCCAATGTATGACTAGGAGTCTTGAACACTTTTAAAGTAACCACCTGCAGAACATTCAACGTACAACCAGGAGTTATGGGGTTCCACCCCCATCACCCCTGTTCTGAAGGGTTATAAATGCAGGTTTTGGGGTTGGCTTTTGGCATACAGCGAGCTGATTGCTTTGTGTACAATATGGGAAGGTTGTATTGTATGTTCTTTTGTTAATAGAGTTTGAAAAATGGGATAGATGAATATTCTTAGATTGTAACAAAGTAGAGATGGGATTGCTGGTTTTGTTGTAACTCCTCAAATAGATAGAAGACAGGAGGGGAATCTGGAATTCCTGAAGATGAGGAACAATTGAGCCTTGTTGAAGAAGACAGATTTACCACCTCCATCCAGCTCTATGGAGCCCCATAAATAAACTGTGTACTTAAGGGGGGTCTTGAAACCAAAATGAATATTTGAATCACGTATTAGCTCAGTTAAATATGTAACACAGAAGTCCTTAAAGCAAAGGATCTGGAAAGAGACGACGTGCTGATCTTGTTGGTATCAGCACCTTGGCCGAAAAGACCTTGGGTTTTTTTGTCTCCTTATTGTCTATTTTATTTTACTTTTATTAAACTTACAAATTTTACATAATAAGTGAATCCTGTTTTTCACATGAAGGCAGGAGCAGGGGGAGCAGCTGGGGATTTCTGAGGCCAGGGGTGCAGAGCAGAGGCAGGGTGCTGCCCCAGAGCAGCTCCCAGGGGCCAGCGCTGCACAGGGGCTGGGGCAGGAACCCCCCTGGGCCAAATCCACACAGAAAGGTGAGGATGGAACCAGAACCTTCAGAGGAACTGAAATGCATAAATCCACACAGACCTGAGGTGGAAGTGCAAGTTCAGTTTTAAACAAGTAGAGGGGTTTAAGTGGCTGTATTAGGTAGTGAGAGAAGCCCTAAAGCCTGGTTTAAAGTTCAAGTAGCGTTGCCTTCTGCAAAGGCAGTTAAATTCTAGTCATAACAAAAACAATGTAGCCTTGCTGAAAGTTCCTGGATGGAACAGATAGAATTCTATTTGTAGGATTTGTGTAAGAATTTGTGTTTGCCTTCCCACATCAATCTGAATTTAGGATTGGCCCAGCCAGAATACAGAAAATTCATGTAAGTACCTAGTTGGCTAAAAACAGAATAAAAATGCACTACTTTGAGAACACACACACAGAGGACTCACCAAAACACCGAGGCTGCTGTTTTTGCTGCTGCTGGTGATAAGAAGCTCACAGGACACAGACTGCTGATGCCTCTGCTGCTGCTGTGCTGCTGCTCCTGCTCAGGACTCAGAGACTTTGTGTCGTGAGGTCCCTGTGCCCTGCCACAGGCCCTGAGAACTTGGCCTTCATGGGACTGATGGGACCATGCAGTGAAGGACTTCCTTTAAATGACCCAGCCTTTAGTCTTCAGTGAAGATTCCCAAACCTCTCAGTGTCAAAGCCCTGCCAGGCTTCACCTCCCCCAGCCCTGCTGAGAGGAGCCCTGGGCCCTGCTCCCACAGGGACATGGGGATGTGACCCTGCTCCCACAGGGACATGGACACAGGATCCCTGCTCCCACAGGGACATGGGGATGTGATCCCTGCTCCCAGAGGGACATGGGGATGTGATCCCTGCTCCCACAGGGACATGGGGACAGGATCCCTGCTCCCACAGGGACATGGGGATGTGATCCCTGCTCCCACAGGGACATGGGGACAGGATCCCTGCTCCCACAGGGACATGGGGACACAATCCCTGCTTCCTCAGGGACATGGGATGTGATCCCTGCTCCCTCAGGGACATGGGGATGTGATCCCTGCTCCCACAGGGACATGGGATGTGATCCCTGCTCCCACAGGGACATGGGATGTGATCCCTGCTCCCACAGGGA
The DNA here is from genome assembly GCA_027886175.1 of Phylloscopus collybita. NCBI lineage: Eukaryota > Metazoa > Chordata > Aves > Passeriformes > Phylloscopidae > Phylloscopus > Phylloscopus collybita. The sequence continues at coordinate 230,484 of JAJNNQ010000101.1, forward strand.
CATGGGGATGTGATCCCTGCTCCCACAGGGACATGGGGACAGGATCCCTGCTCCCACAGGGACATGGGGACAGGATCCCTGCTCCCTCAGGGACATGGGGACAGGATCCCTGCTCCCACAGGGACATGGGGATGTGATCCCTGCTCCCACAGGGACATGGGGATGTGATCCCTGCTCCCACAGGGACATGGGGACAGGATCCCTGCTCCCACAGGGACATGGGGACACAATCCCTGCCCACAGCTCCCTGCCAGGAGGGTTGGGGACAGAGCCATTCCCAGCACCAAGGGCAGAGCAGGGACACCCCAGTGCCACCGCCCCTGTCCTGAGCCCTGCCTGAGCCCGCTGGAGATTCCCTGGAGGCACACGTGGAGGCAGCCGGCCCTAATGAGTGTTAATGAGTGCTAATGAGCGCCGGGCTAAGGAGGAGCCAGCCCCAGGGGCTGTGGGGCTTGGATGAGCTGTGCAGGAGCTGTGCCATCTGGAGAGGCTTGGGAAGGCTCGGGGAACGCTGATTTCTCCCCTGGAAAATGTGCTTTTCCAGGGTAAATATGGGCAGGGAGGCTGCAGGGAGCAGGATCTCCTTCAGGACAAGGTGTGTGGGGATGGAGATGTCAGTGCCCTGGAAACACCGGGACCTTCCAGGGGCACATCCCATGGGATGGCTGCTGGCTCCCCTTGTGCCATCACCACCCCACAGCCCAGCAGATGCCAACCACTGATCCCAGTGCAGATTGCATTTGTCCTGGAAAGGTCCTGCACCTCCGAGGACTCTGTGAGCAGGACCTGCTGCCCAGGGAGTTGTCACATCTCCTGTAACAGTTTGGGGGTGGCTGCCTGTCCCTGTCCCTGCTGCCAGCAGTGTTCCCACGGCGGTGGCAATGACAGGACGATCCCAGGGTGGATCCAGCCCCGTGCCCACTGTGCCTGCGGAGCTGTGACCCAACTCCCATGGGAGGGGGCGATCACAGGGCCCTGGTGCAGGGGGAGCCGGGGTGTCCCTGTGTCCCCACTGACCTGGCCAGGCACCCAATGCCCCCAATCCCCCTGTGCTGCAAGCCTGGGGAGGGCTGGAAGAAGAGAGCAGCAGCCAGCGGCTCGTAAAATAGACTACATGCTTTATTGGATTGAAAAGTTTTATGAAATGACAAAAAAACCCAAAAAAAAAACCAAAAAAAAAAACCCCACCTTAAATCAAGAGTTGGCAGATGCGTCAACAGTTGCCATTTGGTGGATCCCCAACCCCTTCTCCAGAAGCATCCACAGGTCTCTGCCACCACAAGCAGCTCTGGCCCCGACCCCGCCAGCCCCGCTCTCGGGGGGCCCTGCCCATGGAATTGGGGTGCCCATGGAATTGGGGTGCCCACAAACTGGGGTGCCCACAGAATCAGGGTGCCCACAGAACCAGGGTGCCCAAGAACCAGGGTGCCCATGAACCAGGGTGCCCATGAACTGGGATGCCCATGAACTGGGATGCCCATGGAATTGGGGTGCCCATGAACCAGGGTGCCCACGAACTGGGATACCCACAGAATTGGGGTGCCCCCAAACCAGGGTGCCCACAAACCAGGGTGCCCACCAACTGGGATGCCCATGGAATCAGGGTGCCCATGAACTGGGGTGCCCACGAACTGGGGTGCCCCTGGAATTGGGGTGCCCATGAACTGGGGTGCCCAGGCAGCAGCTGAGCGCGTCCCCCCGTCCCCAGGGAAATGCAGGCACTTAAAGTCATTGAGAGGAATTTTTTTTTTACTTATCCCAAAGCAACAGTGAAATTGTTTAACTCCCACCTACGGAACAAAAAACACCTCTGTAGCCCTTCCTGAATTGTCAAAAGACACAAATATATTACTCTGGCATAAAGCAAGGCCCCAGGGCCTCTTGGCACCCAGCCTGGCCTCCTCTTCCTCCCCCCATCGTGCACCCTCCTCTGCCTCGGCAGGAGCAGCCCCCTCTGCACCCCCAAGGATGGGTGGGATGGTGGTTGGGGGCCGAGGGGGCGGTGAGGACAGGGACCCTGTGGTCAATGTGGTGCCAGGGGTGGGAGGGGGCTTGGGGTTCCCCTGGCAGCCCCGGGGCTGGGGGAGGCTCCTGGAGGAGCTGGGAGAGGGGGTGGAGCAGGGGCCGGGCATGGAGCAGGGCTCATCCCTGGGGAGGGAACTGTGCTCAGCCCTGGGGATGGGGCAGGATCCAGGGATGGAGCAGGATCCAGGGATGGGGCAGGGCCCAGGGATGGAGCAGGGCCCAGGGATGGGGCAGGATCCAGGGATGGGGCAGGACCCAGGGATGGGGCAGGACCCAGGGATGGGGCAGGATCCAGGGATGGAGCAGGGCCCAGGGATGGGGCAGGACCCAGGGATGGGGCAGGATCCAGGGATGGAGCAGGGCCCAGGGATGGGGCAGGATCCAGGGATGGGGCAGGATCCAGGGATGGAGCAGGGCCCAGGGATGGGGCAGGGCCCAGGGATGGGGCAGGGCCCAGGGATGGGGCAGGGCCCAGGGATGGGGCAGGATCCAGGGATGGGGCAGGGCCCAGGGATGGGGCAGGGCCCAGGGATGGGGCAGGGCCCAGGGATGGGGCAGGGCTCATCCCCCGGGACAGCCTCGGCCCTCGGAGGGACTCAGCCACAGCTGCTGCCCTGAGTGGGCCCCTCAGTGGCTGGGGCTGTGATGGGGGACAGCCAGCCCGAGGTGATCCGGGGCTGTGAGCAGCAGGATGTGACCCCAGTGTGCTGAGGGAGGACGGGAGCAGCCCTGGGAGTGGCTCAGGACGGAGAGCCGGCTCAGGCTGTGCTGGCAGCAGGCACGGGCTGCCACAGCCAGGGACACCCAGGGCAAGGGGACACTGCCTGTGTGAGCCTCCTGAATCCCTGGGGAGGGCACAGAGCCCCCAGCAGGGGCCTGCTCCAGGGGAGGGAGGGCTCTGTCCTGCTCCTGCCAGCCAGGCACAGCCCGGCCCCTGCCCCGGAGAGCCCCGCTGTGTCCTGGTCCCTCCCTCTGGCCCTGCCCAGCCAGGCCAGGGGACACGGGGACAGGGGACGGGCCCTGCTCCCGGGAGCCCCCTCATCCAGGTGTGGATGTGGCACCTGGAGCTGGCTCTGCACTAACGCCCCTCGGGACGGCCCCTCCCTCACTGTCCCTTGTCACCAGGGTCCTCAGCCGGGTCCCCGGGGCACGGCGGCTTCGGAGGAGTGCGGGGGGCTGGGGAGGGTGCCCGGGGCGGTGACACCGGGGACAGGCGTGGGCTGCTCCCCCCGGCGAGTCCCAAGCTTGCCCAGCGCCCGGGCAGAGCGGTGCGGGGACACACAAGTACCGGCAAGGGCAGAGTCCTCCCCCGAGAGCTGCTCCGGAGGGGATCCCCTTCCCAGGGCCGCAGCCGTGGGGGCCGGGCTGGCAAAGTGACTCGGAGAAGGGAGGGAGAACCGCTGCGACCCGAGTCACCCCCGGGGGTGGGGGGCAGCGCCCAGCAGCCCGCGCCGCCCCGGCCCCTCCATCAGCCTGTGCAAAAAGTCGGAGGAGGCAGGAAAACAAATCAATAACGATTAAAAAAAAATAAAATAAAACAACAACAACAAAATAAAAAAAAAATAAAAATAAAACCACATTGAAACCAAACCCAAAGGCCGCGTGGCTGAGCGGAGCAGGAGTAACTGGAAGCCATGCACAGCAAAGCCGGGAGCGCAGCGCTCCCAGGGGAGGGCAGGGCAGGGGCGCGGCTCTTCTCCCGGGGGAGCCGGCGGCGGCGCGGTTTTTTCGTCTCGGAGATGAGGAAATAAATAAGTTTAAATAGCTCCTCCCGTGGCGGCGCTGGGGGTGACTCGGGGGCCGGGGGGGGCACGGCCAGCCCCGGGCCCGGCGGGACGCGTCCGGGGGTGGGGGGCGCGGGGGGGGGCTCCCCCTACTTCTTGGGCTTCTTGAAGATCTTTAGGGGGAACTTTTTCTTGCTCTGGCCGAGGTCAACCTCGTCGCCCGTCAGGCTGCTGTCCTCGTCCCCCGGGCTCTTCTTGGCGGCCAGCTGCGGGATGCGGGTGTTCCGGGCGCCGCTGGGCCGGCAGTCAGAGATGGGGGAGGGGGTGTCGGGGTCGGTGGAGCTGGGGCTGTGCGACCGCGACGAATCCGAGTGGCTGGGCTTGCCGGCCGTCGGGTGGCTGATCTCCCCCAGGCTGGAGGACTTCTCCATGCCGTGGTTCACCGTCATCATCTTCTTCATCGCCATGGGGCTCTCGGGCAGCCGCTCCTGCAAAGCCGCCAGGGCGGAGGGCTCCCCGGGCCGGCTGCCGCCGTTGGGGGTGGGCGCGCCGGGGCCCGGGGGCCCGGGGACAGCCTCCTCCATGGACCTGGTCAGCAGCGTGGGCCGGGCAGCCAGCAGCTTGGGCGCCGAGCTGGGGATACGCTGGTGGTCGCTCAGGTGCGGGATGGAGGAGTCGGAGTCGCAGCGAGTTAAATCTCTGCGGTGAGAGCGCGGAGAGAGAGACGGCAGTCAGGGCCGGCCCGGCCCGGCCCCGCACGCACGGACGGCAGCAGCGGCTGAGGGGGCCGGGGGACCCTCCCCGGTGAGCCCCTGCCCACCCTGCCCCGGCTCTGCCCCGCTCGGGGTCAGGGATCCCCGGCCGGAGCTCACCGCCAGCGCCCCGGGCAGCCGGGAGGCAGCGGGGCCACGGAGCCGGGATTGGGGCTCATTCCCACCCCCCTGGATGCCCCCGGAGCCCCCTCAGCCCTCGCCGTGCCCGTGTGTGCCCCCGCGGCCCGCTCAGCCGGTGCCAAGCTCCAACCCCGGCGGGAGGAACCGGAGCTTGGCCGCCCCGCACCAAGCCATGCCCAGCCCCGCCGCTGCACCTGGTTTGTGCCCAGCCTGTGCCTGCCGGGGACGGCCAAGGGGGCCAGGGGGCTCCCCGAGCCCCCCCGGAGAGGGGGAGGCAGGAGGACGGGGAAATGACAAGTCACAGCTCGCTCCTCCGGGCTGGGGGGGCTGCTGGCCCCGGGACCCCTGCGGCACGCCCGGCACCAGGAGCTCCGGTGCTGCCCACTGATCCCAGCGCAAGGCCAGGGGCTGCCCGGCCAGCGGGGTGGGTGAGGGGCACGGGGGGGGGGTGCAGAATGGGAGGCAAATGGAAAGGAAAGGAGCGAGGGGGAAGGGGAGCACGGGAGGAGGTGGGAGGTGCTGACCTGTCCCTTGCCCTGGAGCCCCCCTGATCCCTGATCCTGGCACAGACCCCTGCACAGGGGGCACCAAACCTGCCTGGCACTGCACGAGGAGCCCCCAGACCATCTCCTATGGCACCACCATCAACATCGGCCTGGAGGCAGCTGAGGAGACTGGCAAGAAAAGGGAAAACCTCCTCAAGAGAGCTGGCACCTGTGGGGATGTCCAGGCAGAACTGGGGAGATGTTCAGGAACCACGGGATGGTTTGGGTGAGAAGGTGCCTTGAGGACCACCCAGTGCCACCCCTGCCCTGGCAGGGACACCTCCCACTGTCCCAGGCTGCTCCCAGCCCCAGTGTCCTGCCTGGCCTTGGGCACTGCCAGGGATCCAGGGGCAGCCACAGCTGCTCTGGGCACCCTGTGCCAGGGCCTGCCCACCCTGCCAGGGAACAATTCCTGCCCAAGATCCCAGCCAGCCCTGCCCTGGGCACTGGGAAGCCATTCCCTGGGTGCTGTCCCTCTGTCCCTTGTCCCCAAGTCCCTCTGCAGCTCTCCTGGAGCCCCTTCAGGCCCTGCCAGGGGCTCTGAGCTCTCCCTGGAGCTTCTCCTCTCCAGGTGAGCACCCCCAGCTCTCCCAGGCTGGCTCCAGCCGTGGAACAACTTGTGACCTCCTCTGGGCTCTCTGCAGCAGCTCCAGCTCCGCCCTGTGCTGGCCCCAGGGCTGGGGCAGCTCTGCAGGTGAGGTCTCACCTGAGTGGGGCAGAGGGGCACAATCCCAGTCCCTTCCCTGCTGCCCACACGGTGGGATCAGCCCAGGGCACAGGGATTTAAGGTCCCACTGCTCAGTGCCCTGCACAGAAGCGATGGCACCTGCTGGAGTCCCAGCTGTCCTGGCACGGGGAGGCTGCACAGGCCCAGAACATTCTCTTCCAACTGGAACAAGTGCAGTTCTTCAACAAAACCCATGGAGTAAAGCTGGGCCCTCATTCAGCAGCTCCATGGAACACACAGAGGAACAGGGTATCACGAGACCCCTGGGCTGGCTGAGACACAACCATGGATCTACCTCAGAGAACACCTGAGCTCTGCTCCTCCCCAGCAGCACAGAGCCCTGGGCACTGCTGGCACTGTCCCTGTCCCCACACACAGAGCCCTGGGCACTGCTGGCACTGTCCTTGTCCCTGCACAGGGAGCCCTGGCACTGCTGGCACTGTCCTTGTCCCTGCACACAGAGCCCTGGCACTGCTGGCACTGTCCTTGTCCCTGCACAGGGAGCCCTGGCACTGCTGGCACTGTCCCTGTCCCTGCACAGGGAGCCCTGGGCACTGCTGGCACTGTCCCTATCCCTGCACAGGGAGCCCTGGCACTGCTGGCACTGTCCTTGTCCCTGCACAGGGAGCCCTGGCACTGCTGGCACTGTCCTTGTCCCCACACACAGAGCCCTGGGCACTGCTGGCACTGTCCTTGTCCCTACACAGGGAGCCCTGGCACTGCTGGCACTGTCCTTGTCCCCACACAGAGCCCTGGGCACTGCTGGCACTGTCCCTGTCCCTGCACACAGAGCCCTGGGCACTGCTGGCACTGTCCCTGTCCCTGTCCCTGCACACAGAGCCCTGGGCACTGCTGGCACTGTCCCTGTCCCCACACACAGAGCCCTGGGCACTGCTGGCACTGTCCCTGTCCCCACACAGGGAGCCCATCCCAGGTGAGCAGCCAGCCCAGGAATGGAACAATCCCAACGGTGACAACCCCTGGCTGTTCTGAGCCAGCAGCTGCAGCCCCTCCAAGGGAGACAACTGCCATGGAGCACATGTGTGGAGCCACCCAGCTCCCAGGGCCACCAGCAGGTACTGCAGAAGGTCACTGTCACGGCTGGTGGCCCATGCCTGTCACTGGGATCACTGGGATCACTGGGATCACTGGGATCACTGGGATAACTGGGCTGAACACGGGGTGCTGAGCTGACTCCCAAATCACGGACACACCCCCACACCTGGGCTGGGACACCTCGGGAGGCTGCCACTGCCTGCAGGTGGGATGTCACTGCCATCACAACCTCACACTCACTCCTTCAAGGAACTCAGCAGTCTCCTGCTCTTCCCAGAGGTTTCTCCCTCATGGCTTACCACACCTGCAAAGGGCAATTTCTGCTGGAATTCCTACCTGGACACTCCTCTCCCAGGGAGGGTGGCAGAATCCTCCACCTGCACATGCTGAGCCCTTGCTGAGGTGCTGCCATGGTAGAACCCCACTTCCAGGGGATTATTTCCTCCACAAATCCCTGGGAAGTGCCCCCTTTCCAGGAGAACAAAGCAGACTTTGGCTGCAGGGGTTGGCAGCAGCCTGGTGCCGGGGGGAAGGAGCCAGGCTGTGGGGCAGAACCTGGGCACAGGAATGGGGCAGCTCAGAGCCAGGCCCAGGGACAGGCAGGATGGGCTCCTGGCAGGAATGCAGTGCTCACTCCAGGCTCATGGAGGAGGTGGGTGGGACAGCCCCGAGGGACCCAGCACAGAGCAGCACCCGCTCTCTTCACAGTCAGTGTCCCAACTCCACCCAAAAATCTTCTTTTCCAGGAAATCCTTCTGGCTGCCACAATCCCACAGGGTGAGGCTCGGTGATGGAAATCCTTTACAGCAGCCAGAGAGCAGCAAATACAGGAGAACATGGGGTTTCTCCAGCTGAGGAGCCTTCAAGGCTGTGGGAGGAGGGCGAGTGCTCCTGGCTGGAGCTGTTCCCTGTCCCTGCAGGTTTCAATCCAGCAGGGACCAGAGCAGCCCTGCAGCACGTGGACAAAGTGAGGACAGCAGATGGAGAGCCACGCCCTGCTCCAGGAGCAGACACTTGGGAACCCGATCCCAGGGCAGCTGGAGGTGGGACCTGGGCAGGGCCTCGGTGACACCATGGCCACTGTGTCACCTGCTGGCACTGCTCTCCCTGCAGCACAGGGTCTGGGGCCATCTAGGGGATCCCTGTCCCCATTCCTGGTCTGGCTGTTCTCTGGGATCCTCAGCCCTGGACTGGATGCACCACGGGGGTTCCACCTTGCTGGAGGCCCAGCTCATCCCTCTGGGCTCACCTGGGAGGACTGAAGGAGCTGATGCCCAAGAGCACACAATTCCCAAATATTCCAATGGTCTAAGCCAACCCTGCCCATACACAATCTCTCCAGCTGTAACTCAGGGATATATTCCTGAAGGACACAGGGAGAGCTGGGGACAGCAGCACCCACCAGAGCAGCAGCAGTGCCCACCCTGCTGTGCCAGGCTATGGGGACATCCTGGCACACAGGACACACCCACCATGCCAGGAACAATCCAAGGGACACCTGACAGACCAGGACACCTGGCACAGGCACCTCCTGCATTCCTACTGTGGCACCCATGGCTGATTTTGGGAACTGAACACCAAGGGCCAAGAACCTGTGGGATTTTCTTCAGCTCCAAATGAGCCTTTTCCTGGTGGTTCCCACAAGAAGTGCCCAACAGCAGGGACAGGATTCCTGGGATCACACTGCAGGGTCAGAGACAGCAAGAGCAGAGGACACTCCTGAGCCTATGCAGGACAAGAGGGAGGAAAGAGCATTCCCAGGATTCTGCCATCATCACAGAGGAGGCTCAGCCGAGGCCTGGCCTCTATCCCACTGATTTCCATGAGGATTATGCTCCTGAACTGCTACAGCACATCTTTGAGAGGAAAAGCTATCCCAGGGCACGGCTGGCCTCAATGGATCCCAGGAAGGGATCAGAGGAAGTGTTTCTGCAGAGCAGCAGGAGCCCCTGCCAGCTCATCCCTCCTGGAAACCAGAGAACAGCAGCTGGACAGGGAAATACCTGGGAGCCTGAGCCTTCCTCCATCCCAGCAGTGCTCCCTGCTCTTCTCCAAGGATCCAGGCACTCCTACCACCTCCACAGAGCCACCCTGCCAGCGCCCACCTGCCTAAGGCAGGATGGATCTGCTTCCTCCTGTGCTTCCTCCCACCCCACCAGGATCCACCCGTGCCAGGAGGGAGGGAGGGAGGGAGGGTGAGGAGATGGGGATGGCAAACAAAAGAAGCAGAGAGCAAAGCATGGAATAAGGAAAGGCTGCAGTACAGGAAGCCTGGGAGTGGAGGAGGAGCAGGGGAGGAGCAGGAGGAGGATGGAGAACAAACACCTGGTTTTCCCCAGCCCTGCAGCCCACGAGGGGTTTCTCTGGGTGTCCCAGCCCGGCACGGCCCAGGAGCTGCCCTGGGTGTGCTCCAGCAGCCACAGAGCCCTCGCTGCCTCACCCCTGTGTCTGCCCCTCGGAGCACCCTTGGCCGCCGGGCTCTGTGCACGTGGCACCAGGGCCCGAGGCTTTTCTTAAGGCCAATTCCCCAATTTGCTGTGGGGCTGAGCTTGGTGCAGCCTCAAGGCAAACCCAACGGGCATCTTCCTCCCTTCCACCACCCTGCAGGAGCTGTGAATTACTCATTTCCCTGGATTCCTGACCCTCTCCCTTCCCTGAGCTTTGGCTGCCACCTCCCTTCCTGGTTGGAGAAGGGCCCGGGGCGTGGGGATTTGGTGCTACGCTCCCATCTCCATCAGCTTCTCCCCAGCTGAGGCAGGCACTGGCAGCAGAAACCTGTGTGCACACACAGCCCCTCCAGCCCCTCTCCCCCCCGATCCCGCAGCCGCCTCCGGCCCGGAACCGCTCTGACCTTATTGGCGCCGGATCCTCTGAAGCCAATTGCAAAAGAGAAGCAAAGAGTGAGGAGGTGAGGGAGTGGCTCCCTGCCGGGATAACCCCGCAGGAGTCCGGAGACAGCGATCCCCAGCCTCGCTCAGGGCAGCTCCTGGGAGATGTTTCTCCTGCGAGCTCTGCCCGGCCTCGGCATCTGCTGGATGTGCGAGAGCCTAAGGAGCTCCAGCAGCCCCCACCAGCGGGGTGGCACCTTCCTTCCACCAAGGGAGCCAGCCAGCAATCTTTGGGGCTCTGCTCTGGTCCTTGCAGTGACTCCCTGGGAGGCCCTTCTGAGCCTCCCCAGCTGTCCTGCCTGCCTCCCCAGGAGGGAGGGATGGAGGGATGGATGGAAAGACCTCCGGGACGGGGCTCTCAGGGAGGAGCAGCAATCCATCGGCCCGGCAGCAGTGCCTTTGGGGGTGCATCAAAGCAGGATCTGCTAATGATGCAGTTGGATAAAACCATTAACAGCCACGCCACCACCTCTTTGGGCACCCAGCTCTCATCTCTGCTGCTGGGCTGAGCAGGGATGGATGAGGTGGGGGCAGCTGCCTGCTGTGGTGCAGCTGGAGCAAATCCCAGGTGGGAGGTTCTGACTCCATCGCTTCTCCTGCATCACCGACCAGGCTTTGGCCTGGGAGCAGGGAGAGGCCAGGCCTGCTGGTACCCAGCTGGGCTCTGACCAGGGGAGGCCCCACTTACGCCCTCCTAATGACCTCTGGCATCGTCCCCTACCCTCCCTGGGGTCCCCACACTGGATCCCGTTTCCCTCTGCCACTCTCAGGGGGTTTGCAGGGACTCAGGCTTTGTCCTGGGCAGGAATTCCACGTGTCACAGGCCTCAGGTGGAAATAAATCACATTTCAACAGCTCTTTGGGACACAGGATGTGAGCCCCAGGCTGCCAGGATGAGCCCTCCCTCCTGCAGAGGCAGGGAGGCAATGGCAGCAGGGACCAGCAGCATTCCCAGCTCTTACCAGTCACACTGGGACAGCTGGAGTTGAGCTCCCACTGATAGGAGTTAATTAATTACACTGCTTCTCATCATCCCCAACCAACCATTGCTGAATTAAATGCTGCTCTTTAATTCTCCATCGTGGAGCGGGTGCAGGAATTTCCCCCTCCAGAACCTGCCTGGGGCTGCTCAGCTTTGAGACACACAGGGCAGGGAGGGAGGGGGTGGAACATCCAAACCAGGGACTGTGAACAAGGCCAGGGGAGATCCCAGCACCTGAGGGCAGAGGGAGCCACAGGTAAGGGGATAATGGGACAGCGTGCTGGGATGGCTGAAGATGTGGTGACTGGGAATGTTCCCCTGCCTGGAGAAATAATGGTGGAAGGCCATTTCCCCCATCCCCTGCCTCACTCAGAGACTTCCAGCCTTCTCCCAGCAGCCTGCTCCCCAATACTGAGGATTGTGAGACTGTTTTTGATTTTGCCATGGGGAAAGCATGGAACAGAGATGGAATGAGCTGTCCAGGGCCACAGGCAGCACCTGGCAGGGACAGGATTCCCTGGTCCATCACAGCCTTCCCACTGCCTGGGACACCTGAGGCCAGGGGCACACATCCCATTGCCCCTGGTGCCAGGGGGATCCCACACAATACTGGCTGCAGCCAGGAGCCCGTGGGACGAGGATGTCTGAGAGCCACCCGAGGAAGCTGAGCTGTGCTTGGGACACACAGCATCCCAGCCAGGGCTGTCAGGGCCCCTGCAGCACCAGCAGGATCCCTGCTCCTCCCTGTCACCAGCCTGCTGCACTGGGACAGCCCTGGGATTTTGGGATGGAGGATAACCAGTCCCTAGGATGTGCCAGCTCTCCTAAGAGCCAATGGAAAGGGACCAAGCTAAAGCCAACAACAGCAGCTCCAACTCCCTCCTCAGACATTCCTTAGCCAAAACACCCCCATTCCTCATGCCTACCAGAGCAGAGGCAGAACACACTCCTGAACTGCAGCTCCAGCACCTCTGAAAACCATCCCAAATTCCTCCAACTGCTACCTCGTGGTCCCCACCCATCCTGTCCCCTTTGCAATTCACTCGTGAGGACCCCAAGGAGGCCCAGGCTTCAAATCAGGTCGGGTTTGGTGATCAGTTCTGTTACCTCCTCACATCCCCTTGTTGAGGGGATGCCGAGCACCTGGGAATTCTCATTTGCTCAGCTGCAGGAAAACAGCAGCAGAGCCCCTCGGGAATGCCCCCTCTGAGCTCGTGGGCGTGGGGATGGCCCACGGAATCCTCCTGAGAGGCTCCAGCGGCTCGGGAGAGCAGCGGAAGGAACAGCAGTGGGTAAATCACGGAACAAAGGCCCAAAAAGAAAAGGAGGAATGCGAGAGAAAGAGCACCCCAGCAAGCACCAGCTCTGAGGCCCGGCAGGCAGGAGGCAGCTAGAAAAGAAACAGCAATATACCCAAAGCTCCCAGTGCGACAGCGAACTCCAGAGGTGACATCAGGAGGGGGCAGGTCGGGGATGGAATCCATCTGGAGGAAATAAGAGGTGGTGTGATGGTAATAGATAGGGTGGACATGGCAAGCAGGAGCAGGCGCGGTGGTGGTGGATGAGGAGCAGGAGGTGGAGGAGGTGGAGGCAGGCGATGGGCTGGAGCCGGGCAGGTCGGAGCTGAAGGACTGTCCGGAGGTGAGGCTGTGCATTCGGCGCAGGGACACTCGGCCCGCCCGGAACGGGGCGGCGGGGCCCGCCTCGGGCTGCCCCGGCACGAGACTCTCTACCAACCTCTGCGATCCGTGGCCGTGCTGCGGCTCCACCAGGCGCTGCCGGACTGTGCTGGGCAAGGCCGGAGCTGCAACGAGACACGGCGGGAGGGAGTGAGGGCACGGCGTGGCCAACGGAGCTCTGCAACCAGCACATCCAACCAGCCCTCTGCAACCAGCCCTGTGCAACCAGCACAACCCACCAGCCCTCTGCAACCAGCCCTGTCCAACCATCACCATCCCACCACTGCTCTCTGCAACCAGCACAACCCACCAGCCCTCTGCAACCAGCCCTGTGCAACCAGCCCTGTGCAACCAGCACCATCCCACCAGCCCTCTGCAACCAGCACCATCCAACCAGCCCTCTGCAACCAGCCCTGTCCAACCAGCACAACCCACTACTGCTCTCCAACCAGCACCATCCCACCAGCCCTGTCCAACCAGCACATCCCACCAGTCTTCTGCAACCAGCACCATCCCACTGCTGCTCTCCAACAATCACCATCCCACCAGCCCTGTCCAACCAGCACCATCCCACTGCTGCTCTCCAACAATCACCATCCCACCAGCCCTGTCCAACCAGCACCATCCCACTGCTGCTCTCCAACCATCACCATCCCACCAGCCCTGTCCAACCAGCACCATCCCACCACTGCTCTCCAACCATCACCATCTCACCAGCCCTCTGCAACCAGCCCTGTCCTACCAGCACCATCCCACCAGCCCTGTCCCACCAGCACCATCCCACCATCATGGCCCATTGGCACCATCACAGCAGCACCATCCCACCATCCCTGTCCCACTGTCCCATCACCATCCCACCAGCTCCACCCCGCTGCCCCTGCCCCACTGACACCGTCCCACTGTCCCTGTGCCACCAGCACTGTCCCCGCCTCGTGCCAGCAGTTAAGGCCTGTTTAATGCAGAAGCAGCTTTAAGCTGGTGCTGAACATGCTGGATTAATGCCCAGCCCATGGGAAACTCCAGCACTGCTGATGTAGGTGCCTCTGAACACCTTATCTGAGCATCTTGCCTGACGCAGAGAGTGCCTGCGTGAGTCACCCCGCCTGGAGCCACCACCCAGCTCCTGGAGAGCCAAGAACTGGGCACTTCCAGGGCCATTCCACCCTCCCAGACATCTCATGGCCAGTGCTGCTGCCTGGGTGGGACCTTCACAGCCCACAGCAGGAGCCCCAGGCAAGCCCTGAAGCTCCCCTCCCAGAGCTCATCTCTGCTCCATTCTGGTGCTGCTGTGCAGGGCAGCAGCAGGAGCAAAGCACGGCAGCACGGAATCCTACAGGGGATTGGGCTGGGAGGGACCCTAAAGGTCATCTCCTCCCACCCCTGCCATGGCAGGGGCACCTTCCACTGTCCCAGGTTGCTCCAAGCCCCAGTGGCCAACCTGGCCTTGGACACTTAGAGGGATGGGGCAGTTCCCTGCTTGGTTGAAAATATTGGGGTGGAGGATCTTGGGCAGGAATTGTTCCCTGGCAGGGTGGGCAGGCCCTGGCCCAGGGTGCCCAGAGCAGCTGTGGCTGCCCCTGGATCCCTGGCAGTGCCCAAGGCCAGGCTGGACACTGGGGCTGGGAGCAGCCTGGGACAGTGGGAGGTGTCCCTGCCAGGGCAGGGCTGGCACTGGGTGGGCTTTGAGCTCCTCACCTGCTCCCAGCCTGTTCCAGGACCACCGTGACTGATCACAGACCCAACCTGAGAAATGTTCTCCCCTTTTGTCAGTTCCCCTGGGAACCACGTGGGAATGTCCTGTGCAGCACCAGCTCCTGAGCTGCCTCCAAAGGCCCTCGGGATCTCTCCAGCCCTGTGCTCACACCTGGCTGGAACTGGAGCCCAGCAGTCCCTGAGCAGCTGCCTGAGCCCCACACCTGTCCCCAGGGTCACCCCCAGAGCCAGGGGAGGCCCCTTCACCTGCCTGGAGCCTTGGGAATGCTGCCCTCCAGCATGGAAAACGGGATCCCAGGGCTGCAGCCCCATCCCAAGCCAACCAGGCTGGCTCCATTCCATCCCCTTGCTGCCATTCCACACAAGATGTTCCTCCTTTGATAAGGTGTTCAGGATTGCTCAGGATTTCTTATGTGCATAAGAAATTAATGTACAAATGGGTTAAAAAGATGCAGAGACAGGAAAGCTCAGAAATGGAGGAGGAGGAGAGCTCCTTTGGGAATGGAAGAACCAGCAATCCCTGCTCTGGAAACTCCCAGCTGGACACACAGGGCCCCTCTGGCAGAATGACTGAGGACTGAAGGATCCACAGGGACATACTTCCAGTGGAAGAAAGAATAAGAAAGAATAATTCTGGCAACTTGGCTGTTTCCACACCCCCAAGGTGAATCCCAGTCTTTCCCACTGCTCAGGTTTGCTGCTCCTTGTTCTCTACAGTGCCCATCCACGAACCTGGAATTTTACACCATCCACCTTCTATTGCAAGATTTATTTTTTTTTTCTGCTCCAGAGCTGCAATTCCAATTTGGGACTCTCACTGTGGAGGATTCACAGGGACTTGACTGCAAAATAACTCACTGGGGTGATGAGTTTCTGACAGAGGTTTCTTTTTCCCTTGGGCCACACTTTTTTCCCCTAAGGATTCCCTGTGGCTTTTTTTTTTTTTTTTTTTTTTTTTTTTCCCTGGTGTTCCAGCCCTTATTTCCCAACTCAGTACTTCCCACCTTTGTGCTCCCCTTCTCCAAGACTTACCCAGCCACGAGCCCTGGAGCACAGGCTGGGACCTCGCTGCCCAGCCCCAGCAGTGCCCTCCAGACACACCAGTGTTTCACCAACACTCCCCAAATGACCTGCCCAGCACCCCAAGGAAAAACCCTCCCTGCACGAGGCTGGCAGGGCCCCCTCCTCCCCAAGGGAAGGAGGCTGTGTGCCATCTCCATGGCACTGGGGCTCCAGGGACAGCTTTCCCCAAGAGCTGGCACTGCTCAGTTTGTTTGGGGATTCTGAGGGAACGTGGCCCAGCACCAGCAGCACCTGTGGGGAGGGATGGGGCAGCAGGGAAGGAGGTGGGATGGGATGGGGAATGCTGCCACCTCCTCCCGGCCTCCCTGGGCCCTTCATCTCCACCTCAGGGGTAAAATGGGACTGAGTCCAACCCTCCAGATTCCCTAACTGCACCCAGGAGCACGTGGGAGCTGCAGCTGAGATTCTTCTTCATCCCACCAGACTCTTCCCGGGGTTAGTACAGGTGGTGATGGCTCAGTGAGGAGAGAGACACTCATTAGTTCCCGTGCCAGAAAGATGGAAAATCGGTGGATGTCTTTTAGTCCAGAAAAAGGCCAGAGGGCAGAATTAAAAAAAAAAAAATGAAAATATAATTGAAGAGAACCAAACCAGGGTATTTCCAGAGGGACTGATCCTCCAAGGACAGCGAGGAGCGGTCGCTGAACCTGCGCCCGAAAAGCCAGGCTGCATCTGGGGGGGCAGCCAGGGGGGAACAGGAGAGAGAGAGAGAGATGGCATTTACTGGGAGAAGCACCACGGGTCCTCAGCAACACACCTGGGCAGGAGACACTGGGCACTGCTCTCCTGAGGCAGGGTTGGTACACAGAGGGGAAAAATCCTACAGGGAAAGGCTCTGCTGGGAATGGGAGTGCCCAGGGCTTGCTACAGGGTGTAGCACCTGCAGGGAGGTGGGTGGGCAGGAGGGTGGGGGGCAGGAGGGGGGAAGGCTCTGCCCAGCCCTGGGATGATGGAACTGGAAGTGCTCCCTGGAAATGTCCCACTTGAGGCGTCTCAAGTGCGAAGAAGCCGAGGCTGAAATCAGGGCTGAAGGCTCACACCTGGCCCAGCTGAGGTCCTCAGGTGTCACCTGGGACTGTCCCAAGCATCCCTGCCATCAGTGCCCAGCTGGGGCTCTGCCAGGGCTGCATCAGAGATGTGCAGCTCGATTCTGATGGTGACTGGTCATGACAAAGAGCAGGTGGTCTCCATTCCCTGAAGCTTTGATGTCCCCAAGCACACCTGATCCCACAAACTGTGGGATCCAGCCCCCATGTCTGCAGGTACCTCTCTTCCTCCTGCAGGACCCAAAGCCTCCAAGCTCTGCCTCCCCCTGCCCTGCCCTGAGCCCCCCTCAGCACCTGCCCCATCCCTCCCCAGCAGCAAAGCCCAGGGGCTGTGGCCCTGGCACACAGGGCACCTCCTGCAGCACAGGATGGAGGTGAGCCCTGAGACCCTTCTGCTCATCCCTCCTGCTCCCCCCAACAGCCCTGGCTCAGATTAAATCACCCAGAGTGGCCCAGAGCAGCTGTGACTGCCCCTGGATCCCTGGAATGTCCAAGGTCAGGGGCTGGGAGCAGCCTGGGACAGTGGGAGGGGTCCCTGCCATGGCAGGGGGTGGAACTGGATGAGCTTTAAGGTCCTTCCAACCCAATGTAGTCTTTGATTCCAGGGAAGTGCCCAGGTCAGGGTGCTGTGCCCTGGCCAGGTGCTGCCCCTGTGCCCCCAGGCCCTGTCCCTGCCCCTCAGCTCTCTCAGTCTCTCGTGCAGTGCCCAATGGGAAACTATTTGGAAGATGCCCTTTGGGGAGAAGCAGGCTCTGGGCCAGCTAAAGGCAGGAACAGCAGCCAGGGCTGAGTCCCAGCTGCTGCAGAGGAGGTGACAGTGTCACCCAGCCCAGGAGCTCAGCAACTGGGGGGGGTCACAGCCACAGGGTGATCCCTCCATGGGATCTGGGCTTGGCAGAGCCTGGACAGCCACCCTGGGAGCTGATGCTCTTTGTCACTGACCAAGAGGGATGGGAGGTCCCCCTGGGTGACCCCAAGCCCTGCACAGAGCTGGGGGGCTGGGGCTGCAGCCTCTGCTCCAGGGAATGTCGGACAGGTCCCTAGGCGGGCAGACTGCTGCTCCCACCCGGAATGGTGCAGGATGCAGGTCCAGCAGTGCCTCAGGAGGGGGCAGCTTTGAGCCCTTTAAATCCCAAAAGGTGCTCAGGGCAAGGGGAACTCGGGATAATCCCTCTTCCTGTCTCACTGCCATGTCTACCCATTTCCTTGGTTGGGGTTTTTATGTAAATGCTTAAATCACTGAGTTGACCAGAACAGCACAGATAGAACGAAACTATGATTAACAATTCCTAAATTACCACTTCTGCTGGAATTAGCAGGCTCCAAACAACCCCAGCAGTGGGACCTGGCCTGTTAGGGATGTTCCTGACCCTGATGGACCAACTGTGGTTTTTGGGCATGGAAACCCCAACTCGGATCAATTAATCTCTCTTGATGCAGGTGAACTACAGATCCGGGTCTGCTCTGTGTCACAGCCCCCAGCCCCAGCAGTCACAGCTTCTGTTCCCAGGGAGCTCCATTCCCAGGGAGTCCCCATTCCCAGGGAGCCCCACTGCCAGGGAGCCCCATTCCCAGGGAGTCCCCATTCCTAGGGAGTCCCCATTCCTAGGGAGTCCCCATTCCTAGGGAGTCCCCATTCCCAGGGAGCCCCACTGCCAGGGAGTCCCCATTCCCAGGGAGTCCCCATTCCTAGGGAGTCCCCATTCCCAGGGAGCCCCATTCCCAGGGAGTCCCATTCCCAGGGAGTCCCCATTCCTAGGGAGCCCCATTCCCAGGGAGTCCCATTCCCAGGGAGCCCCCAGAGCTCCATTCCTAGGAAGCCCCCATTCCTAGGGAGCCCCATTCCAGGGAGCCCCCAGAGCCCCATTCCCAGGGAGTCCCCATTCCCAGGGAGCCCCCAGAGCCCCATTCCCAGGGAGTCCCCATTCCTAGGGAGCCCCCAGAGCCCCATGCCCAGGGAGCCCCCATTCCTAGGGAGCCCCATTTCAGGGAGCCCCTAGAGCTCCATTCCTAGGGAGCCCCATTCCTAGGGAGCCCCATTCCCAGGGAGCCCCCAGAGCCCCATTCCCAGGGAGCCCCCATTCCCAGGGAGCCCCCAGAGCCCCATTCCAGGGAGCCCCATTCCCAGGGAGCCCCCAGAGCCCCATTCCCAGGGAGCCCCCATTCCCAGGGAGCCCCCAGAGCCCCATTCCAGGGAGCCCCCATTCCCAGGGAGCCCCCCATTCCTAGGGAGCCCTCATTCCCAGGGAGCCCCCAGAGCCCCATGCCCAGGGCGCCCCGTTCCCAGCGCTGACGTACACTGGATGGACATGGGTGACACCAGCTCCTCGTCCAGGTCATCCACGTCATCGGTCATGATGAAGTGGGAGGGGTTGGGCCGGGGCGTGCCCATCCAGCCGGGGTCGATGTTGAGGGCCGAGGCCAGCGAGTGGATGCCGGGGTTGTTGACGATCTGGAAGCCGCAGAGCAGCTCGATCTGCTGCCAGCGGTGCAGCCGCTCCCGCAGCGCCGCCGTCACCTCGCTCAGGGCTTGCCTGGGGACAGGGACACACAGGGACAGTGCGGCCACCGAAGGGAAAACAGCCCCTACACCACCTGCAACGGAGTCCCTGCGGGCAGCTGCTCATTCGCTTTTTGTTCCAAGCCCAGGGATACAGAAATTAAAAAACGCAGCAGCAGCTGGAGTGTCCGGGGTTAATAACAAGGGGGGATGGCTGCCAGTGCCCAGGGCAGGGCTGGCTGGGATCTTGGGAATCAGGAATTGTTCCCTGGCAGGGTGGGCAGGCCCTGGCCCAGGGTGCCCAGAGCAGCTGTGGCTGCCCCTGGATCCCTGGCAGTGCCCAAGGCCAGGCTGGACACTGGGGCTGGGAGCAGCCTGGGACAGTGGGAGGTGTCCCTGCCAGGGCAGGGGGGGCACTGGGGGGGATTTGAGGTCCCTCCCAACCCAAGCCAGTCTGGGATTCTGAGATTCTGAGAGTAAAAACGGATTTCTACTGATTACAATTAATCAAGTCTGGTCACTGCAACTGGGACTCAGAGCAAATGCAGGAGCTGTGTAGTTCAGCAGCAGCATGGACAGAATTTTCTCTTTCCATAATTATCAATAACTCCATTTTTTTCCTCTTAGTGGGACTTGGGGCTGGGAGCAGCCTGGGACAGTGGGAGGTGTCCCTGCCAGGGCAGGGGTGGCACTGGGTGATCCTTAAAATCCCTCCCAACCCAAACCATTCCATGATTCCAGGATTCCATTAGGGTCCTCCCAGCCCATTCTAGATTCCATGATTATTCCATGGTTCCACGTTCTCAGCACCCACTGTCAGAGACGTTTTACAAGGGCTTACAGTGACAGGAGAAGGAACAATGGCTTTAAACTGAAAGAGGGAAGGTTTAGACTTGGTATTAGGAAGGAATTCTTCCCTGGCCCAGGGTGCCCAGAGCAGCTGTGGCTGCCCCTGGATCCCTGGCAGTGCCCAAGGCCAGGCTGGACACTGGGGCTGGGAGCAGCCTGGGACAGTGGGAGGTGTCCCTGCCAGGGCAGGGCTGGCACTGGATGATTTTAAGGTCCCTCCCAACCCAAAGCCCTTCCATGACAATCCCTTAAGCATCCTGCAGCCCCCCTGGAACCTTGTTTTGGCAGGACTTTTAATTGCTCCACGTAACTGCGATCTCTTGTTTCTCACAGGTACAATCAGAAGGTTATTGATGAAGAGGAGCCAAGTCCAACCCCAGGTCATTGAGGACAACAGGAGTTCAGTAAAATGAGCCCCAAAGCCCCTGTGGAGGTGAGGACACTCCTGCCTGGGACAGGGGAGGGATGAAGAGGGAGGTGTTGATCAGACACTCACTTTGCAGTTAAGATTTTATGATCGACATCGTCCAGAGAGGAACTGTGAGCAACATGGAACGTCCCAAAAAGGGTGTTTCGCTTCTTTTTGATCTTTTCAGCCTGGAATATCAACGGAGAGAAGTTACAGGAAGAAGACAACCCAATGTTTCCTCCAGGCCATGGACACCCTGGATGGGCTGAGGCACAAACAGCCCCTGCAGCTGCCTGCACGTGTGGGAGTGGTGCTGTTACTGAGCAACCTTGTTCTCCCTGGCACTGGGGTGAGGAAATCACCAGCAGCAAGTAGCAGGCTGGGGATTTCATGCTCCTTTCTCCCAGTTTCCCCAAAATCAGAGGGAACTGAACTGAACAGGTTGAACTTTCAGGGCAGAGTTGGAGTCCCCATCCCTGCAGGGATTTCACAGCCCTGTGGATGTGGCACCTGGGGACATGGGGCAGTGGTGGCCTTGGCACTGCTCGGGGAATAGGTGGACTTGAAGGTCTCCGAGGGTTTCTCCAACCCAAACCATTCCATGATTCCATGATCCAGGTACCTCACTCAGTGAAGGACTCTCACACACTGGCTCATCTCTCCTGTGAATAACCACCAAACAAACCCCAGGAATGCCCAAGGGCTGCTGGGCTGGGGAAGATTTTTGGCTTCCACTCCTATCTCCAGTGGCCTGAACCTAGGACTTGGGAAAGCCAAGGATGTGGATGTAAGAACTGACACAGCCAAGGGGAAACTGTTGGAACATTAAAATGTTCCAAATCAAAGCAGATTAAGGCAGACAGTTTTCCCTCCTGCCAGCTCTGTATGGCCACGGGGATGAGGACGAGTCACAACAGCTCCCTGGGCTCATCCCTCAGGGCTGGCACACGAAATCCCAGGCTGGGAATGCAGTGATGATTCACTGCAGTCTCGGATTCCACTGCCTGTGCATGCTCCTCACCTGGAGCAGGGCTTGGGCTGGGAGCTGCAAAGCCTCCTGCTCACCCAGCACCCAGGGCAGCAGGCCCTGCTCAGATTCCCAGGGCTGCAGGCTCCAACAGTGCCCAGGCTGGGGCCTGCCCACCCTGAGAGCCCAGGAGCATCATCCTCATCCTCATCCTCATCCTCATCCTCATCCTCATCCTGAGCTCCTGCTCACACCTCACTTGTGCTGCACTTTTCCAAGATGCAAATTGAAGGCCTGAAGAGAGAAACTGCCCTTGAGCTGAGGAAGGGCAGGGCTGGCTGGGATCTTGGGCAGGAATTGTTCCCTGGCAGGGTGGGCAGGCCCTGGCACAGGGTGCCCAGAGCAGCTGTGGCTGCCCCTGGATCCCTGGCAGTGCCCAAGGCCAGGCTGGACACTGGGAGAGGTGTCCCCACCCATGGAATGAGATGAACTTTAAGGTCCCTCCCAACCCAACCCATCCTGGGATTCCACAATTCCACAAGACAAAGAAGATGCAGGGAAACCAGCTCTGCAGGCTTTGCTGCCCAAACCTCCCCCAGGGAGCCAGCAGGAGGTCGCTGCAGCTCTCACCCCTTCCTTGGCCACCAGCAGCTGCTTCTCTGCGTTCTGCTTCTTGATGTTGTAGTACTGCACCTCCACCTCGTGGGTCAGCTGCAGCCACTTCTGCAGGGCCTCGGGGGCTGCCCAGCTGCAGTGGGACTCCAGCTCCTTCTCGGCGTTCTTCAGGGCCATCCGCACCTGGGGGAGAAGGGGACACCGTGGGGCAGCCGTGGGGACACAGCCCTCCCACAGCTCACCCCCCCCTGCTGCCCAGCCCGCTTCATCTCAGTCCTGGCAGCAGGAAAAATCCTCTGGAGGAGCAGTGGCATCCTGGGGACAGCAGCAGAGGAGCCACCCACATGCCAGGCTGCTGCTCCAAGCACCAGAACCTCGCACAGATGGTCCCTGCCATCCTACAGCGGAGGGTGTAGGAGGGAGGATGTAGGATTGCTCCTTCCTCAGCAATTCCCAGCCAGCACCACGCTGTGCTCCCCCCTCTCCACCCCTCCATGTCAGCTCCTCTGCCACGAGCCACAGGCAAACCCTCTGGAGCCAATGGCACAGTGCATATGAGGTTGTTCCAAGGGAATTAGGCTGGCAGAGAGGATGCTCTGGGGGTTTTCTGCAGCCTCTAGAAACCTCTGCAGAGCTTCCTGCCCGTCTGTAAATCCCCCAGATCCTCCTGCCTGCGGAGGCAGAATCCCTGGCAGGATCGTGCAGGCAATCCCTGTCTCACCACAGCTCCCAGGCAAGCCCAGGGAGCTCGTCAGGAGACAACTTCCACACTGGAGAAAGTGAGAAAAACATTCAGACACAAAACATGTGCTGCTGGTCAGGAAAAGAAACAGCCTGGCTGGATCAGCCATTCCTGGGGTCTCTCCTTCCAGCCCAGCCCAGCTCCTGCACACCCTGACATCCCAGAGAGACACAGGATTAGGAGGGCGTGGGTGAGCAGCCAGCTGAGGTCACAGAAAAACCTTTAGTGGTGGAGCCCATCAAGAACAAACGGGTCCCTTGCAGTGCCCACCCTGTGCGAGGCTCTCACACCCTGGGGCCTGACAAGCCCTGCAGGAAGGGCAGGTGTCCCAGGCTGGAGCAGCACAGCACAGCCCAGGGCACCCTGCAGGGATGGGGCACCCTGCCACCCAGGCTCGGGGGTGCTGTGGCTTCACGCTGCACACCAGCTTTGCTCCCAGGGCTCTCCCTGCTCCTGCCCAGCCCAGCCCCCAGACACAGCCCTTTCCCCAGGGCGGTGGGCGGAGGCAGGGGAGCGTTTTTGGGAAGGATTGCTCACTCCTGGGAGCTGTTCCCTCAGTGTGTTCTTTAACTCGGTCACGCCTCAGCAAGGCCAGCCCAGCGAGGCTGTGAGGGAGCCAAGAGCCCCCAGGTATAGGCAGATACTCTGAAGTTCTGTATTTTATCCATCCATCCAGGAGCAGGCCCGAGGCACCGCACACAAGAGGTCAAACACTTTTCCCACTCGTGTGTGAGTCAGGGTTGTTCAGTATAAAATTGCCTGAATCAGTCCCAGAGTGCCAAATTCAGCCACAGAGCCCAGGTTTTCCTGTTGGACAGCAGCAGTGTGAGGTGCTGCTCCCACCTCAGCAGAGCTCTGACCCACTGGCATCTGGGATTTGGGAACAAAGGGAAAAGACAGGTGGGAAATCTGATGTTTGGGGCAGAGGAGTGCTTGTAACACTCAGGGGAATGATGTTTTTAGGGAGTGGTGGGAAAGGGAAGTGCTGTGGATCAGGCAAGGACCAGTGGCTAAAATGAGTGTCCACGACCCAAACCCTCGTGGTTCTGCAGGGAATCTGTGCAAACAGGAATTATTTTGTGTGTCTCCGTTCTCCTGGGAAGATCTTTAAGATGTCACTTGGATAACTAAGAGCAACAACTTTTAAGGAAATTTATAAAAATTATACTCTGCCCTGGTGAGATCCCCCAGTGTGCTGCCTCCAGCCCTGAGATCCAGCAGCAGGAGGAGCTGGAGCTGCTGGAGAGAGCCCAGAGGAGCCACGGAGCTGCTCCAGGGCTGGAGCCCCTCTGGAGCCAGGCTGGGAGAGCTGGGGGTGCTCACCTGGAGGGGAGAAGCTCCAGGGAGAGCTCAGAGCCCCTGGCAGGGCCTGAAGGGGCTCCAGGAGAGCTGCAGAGGGACTGGGGACAAGGGACAGAGGGACAGGAGCCAGGGAATGGCTTCCCAGTGCCCAGGGCAGGGCTGGCTGGGATCTTGGGAATCAGGAATTGTTCCCTGGCAGGGTGGGCAGGCCCTGGCACAGGGTGCCCAGAGCAGCTGTGGCTGCCCCTGGATCCCTGGCAGTGCCCAAGGCCAGGCTGGACACTGGGGCTGGGAGCAGCCTGGGACAGTGGGAGGTGTCCCTGCCATGGCAGGGAGTGGGATGGGATGAGATTGAAGGTCTCTCCAACCCAAACCAGTCTGGGATTCTATTCCACAATTCTGTGTTCTCTGGGTCTGTGGCCTCAGTGGGGTCGTGGTCTGTGGAGGGTGACCCAGTGAGGAGAGAGAGGGATGGATGAGGATCCTGGGAACAGGACACTTCTCTGTCCCGCACCCCCAACTCCAGCAGGCCCATCCAAACCCTCCAGCGTGCCTTTGGTGATAAGAATCAACTGGTGCAGAAGGAAGCCTTGGTTAATACTCCCTGGGGGAGCAGGGAACATGTTGAACCGGGAGGAGCTGTGGGGTCAGAGGGGGTGGTGACAGGTTAATGTCACAAAGTGTCCTCGAGCTGCCGGCGCGGTGCTGGGGTTACGGTCACACAGTGGGTCAGGTGGGACGCTCCAGTACTCACCTGCCAACGGCCTGAGGGACACAGAGCTCACGGCAGCGCCGCCTCCCCGGGCTCCTTGCAGAGGGGAATGAATGCAGGGGGAAGTGCCAGGGCTGAGAGCTGCGCTCCTCCAGAGCCCCAGCTGTGCCCCAAGCACCCAGCCCCAGCGCCTGGGTCAGCACGGACACGCCAGGGACAGGGGGCTGGATGGCCCCAGGGGGGAGGCTGGGCAAACAGGCACCGTGGGGCTGGGGGCTGCTGCTGCTGCATCCCCCCAGGCAGGAAGGGAATTGGCTGTTTGCAGCCCTGCCCTGCCCCACGGCTCCCAGCACACTTGGCCCTGCCTTGCCAGGGGAAGCCCTGGATTCCTGCCTTGCTTCTTCCCCATCCTCCATGTCCCTCCTGGACACAGCTGGGAGGATACACGCATGGCCTTGGAATACCCAGGGATGTGCCTGGCCTATGCAGGTCTGGCTCCCAGTTTCAGTTTAAACTGATCTGGAACTCACAGCCAGGTGAGAATTGTCCCTCAGGTGAGATAGGAAGCAGCTGCTGGGATTGTGGGTTTGGATTTCTTGTAGGTTTGGGGAGGTGAAGGTTGGATACTGGGAAAACTTCCTTATGGAAAGGGTTGTCCAGCCCTGGCACAGGCTTCCCAGGACAATGCTGGAGTCAGATCCATGGAGGGATTTAACAGGATGTGGCAATTGGGGACACAGTCAGTGATGGCCTTGGCAGTGCTGAGGAGTGGCTGGACTTGATGGTCTCAGAGGGCTTTCCCAACCCAACCCTTACACACCCTCTGATCACGAGAAAACATGGAAAGCATAACTGAACTCATTCCCAATCTGTCCTAAAACCATGAACACACAGAAAGGGAGACTGTATGGATTGGGGAGGGAGTTAGAAATCCCAGAGGGTGCAGCTCCAGGGCAAGTCCAACCCCTCTGCTCCTGCCAGAGCAGGACCTGCCAGAACCAGCCCTGCCTGGCACCGTGGCAGTGAGTGGGACGTGTAATGGACACCACTGAAAAGGGCCCTGGGGCTTTTCCTCCACCAAGGGGAGAGGGAAAGCAAAGGCAGAGAAGCAGCAACATTACTGGATTCAGGGGTGGTGGAGAGCAGTGAGGAGTGACTGATGGCCCTTGGGAGGCAGGACTGGCACTGGGAAATCTTTTTTGTTGGTGACAGAGACCCTGGGATGCAGGGCAGCCCCACACACTGCCAGTGACACAGAGCTGGGGGCTGTGCTCACACACTGGAGGGAAGGGATGGGGCATCCAGAGGCACCTGGACAGCCTGGAGAGCTGGGACCATGTCAGCCTCATGGAGCTCAGCCAGGACCAAGGGCAAGGTCCTGCACCTGGGTCAGGGCAATCCCAGCACAAGCACAGCTGGGGAGAATGGACTGGGAGCAGCCCTGGGGAGACAGAGCTGGGCATTGGTGGGAGAAGCTCCACAGGCCCTGGCCATGAGCACTGGGACCTTAAATCCCTGTGCCCTGGGCTGATCCCACCGTGTGGGCAGCAGGGAAGGGACTGGGATTGTGCCCCTCTGCCCCACTCAGGTGAGACCTCACCTGCAGAGCTGCCCCAGCCCTGGGGCCAGCACAGGGAGGAGCTGGAGCTGCTGGAGAGAGCCCAGAGGAGGCCATGGGGGTGCTTGGAGGGCTGGAGCCAGGCTGGGAGAGCTGGGGGTGCTCACCTGGAGGGGAGAAGCTCCAGGGAGAGCTCAGAGCCCCTGGCAGGGCCTGAAGGGGCTCCAGGAGAGCTGCAGAGGGACTGGGGACAAGGGACAGAGGGACAGGAGCCAGGGAATGGCTTCCCAGTGCCCAGGGCAGGGCTGGCTGGGATCTTGGGAATCAGGAATTGTTCCCTGGCAGGGTGGGCAGGCCCTGGCACAGGGTGCCCAGAGCAGCTGTGGCTGCCCCTGGATCCCTGGCAGTGCCCAAGGCCAGGTTGGACACTTGGAGCAGCCTGGGACAGTGGGAGGTGACCCTGCCATGGCAGGGTTGGCACTGGGTGGGCTTTGAGGACCCTCCCAAGGCAGACACTCTGTGCTTCTGTGATTTCCCAGAGGGATGGAGCAGCGCTGCCCTCAGTGCCCCGTCTCTGTGGGGGTCCATCCCCGCAGGTGAGCCCTTACCTGCTCCAGCTCCTGCTCGGCGTACTTCTGCCGGCTGAGCTCGTTCTCGGTGCCCTCGCGCAGCTCCCGCAGCCTGTGCGCCTCCTGCTTGGCAATGCTGATCTCGTCCTGCAGCTTCTTCTCCAGGTGCACCTTCTCCACCTCCACCGAGCGGTGCTCCTCCTGCGCCTTCTGCAGCCTGGAGCACACAGAGAGCCAGAGCCAGTGCTGGGCCAGCCAGGGACCAGCACTGCCCATCACACCCAGCCCTGCTCTGCTCTGCTCTGCTCTGCTCTGCTCTGCCCTGCCCGTGGGGATTTCAGGGAGAAAGTTCACCATGGCTGGGAAGAAAGGAATTTGTCAAGTGCTCAGTCTCAGCTTTATTCCTTTATCAAATACTCAGAGTGCATATGTCGCTGTGGGACACAATAAATGGAGAAGCGGAGTGGACAGAAGGTTGCTGGACCCCTCCTGAGGAGGAGCCCCAGGTTTATTTTCCAAGCTTCTTTTATACTTTTTACAAATGTGCCCACCTTAGAGGTGGGACCCCTGGGAACCACTGGTCACTTCCAGAGACCACCACACAAAGTCCCTGCTCTGGGAACAAATGTGGAAAACACGATAGTTTACAATGTGTGACCTTGTTTACCAGTTTCAGTCCTTGGGAACAGAATTCCCTAAAACCAAAACATGGCAGGCACAAATTGTGGCAACATGCATTTTCTTCATTTTCCAAAGCACATCCAGCTTTCCTCTAATGAGTCTCAAATTAAACTCAATTTTCGGTATTTTCAGCAAGGCGAAGACTTTGATACAACAAAGCAGGGGAAGATCTGCCGGAGCACATCAGACCACCCAGATGGGATGGCTCTGTGTGTCTCCCACAAAATCCTGCAAATTCAGACGTGTCTTAATCTTGCCTGGACATTCTTATTCTTCCCCATGACAGAACTGAATCAGTAGCAATACATGGCAACAGCTCGGAAATGGTGGCAGCAGTGGAAGCCTGGATCTCCACGGATCAGTGGATATTCCCTGAGGAGCTGGCCTGCGCTGAGGCTCCCAGCAAGGCTGTGAGGCTGGCAGGGCAGCAGCTCACAGGGAGGATGTGAGTGTCACCTGTCCCAGCGGAGACTGCACCCAGCTGGAGCTGTCCCAAGGGGAAGAGGAAAGAGACCAAGAGCTGTCCCAAGGGGAAGACACCATGGGCCAAGAGAATTACCAAAAGGAATTCAACAGACACGGAGCTGTCCTAAAGTGAAGATGACATGTTGGAGAGGATGAAGTAGCTTGGCCCTGCAGAGATGATTTATTAGTAAAAGATTCTAAGAGTATGAAACCCACAAGAGGAATAGAATTGAAAGCAAAATTTGAACTGTAAGATGCTGGGCAGGAAGAGGGTGATTAGGTTAGCTAAAATGACTGGGCTGGGTGATTCAGTGACACCCTTGCCAGGACAAAAGGATGAATAAAGGGTTGGACCTTCTCAGGTATCAGGGAAAAGGTGGTTTTTCAGGATTTTGGTCTGTAGAGTAGTATTGTAATGTTGTAGTTCCCATAGGCTGTATGTAGATTCTGTAGGTTTTGTATCTTGAGGTGATTGGTTGATGCTCATTAGAATATTCACAATAGAAAGGGTTAAAATGGAATGTAACAGGTAAATCTCTCTCTTACTCTGCTGGATCCCTGCCCCCTTAGACTTATGGACTCTTCCCCAGTTAGGCTGCCTTTCCACACCAATAAACCACGTGTCCCAAAAAGTATCCTGGTCTTCAGATCATCTCTCTCATCGGACACCACCAGCGTGTTTTCTAATAATGACAGTGACAAAGAGCTGCAGAACTGAGAGCAGGCCCTGCAGAGGCTGGCACAGCCCTGCCGGCAGCAGCACAGCCCACAGGCCCTGCTGGAACAGCCCTGGCTCCTGTCCTGCCCCACACCCCATGTCCACTCACACCAGTGCAGTGACACTGATGTCACTGATGTGTCCCCCTGCCGCCTGGCCACGGGGATGAGTGGGGGCACAGCTGGGGGGTCACTATGGTTGTTTTTAGCCGAGCGGGGCAGGGCCCCACGCCAGGCTGGGGCCATCCCCAGGCACCCGCACAAGCTGCACAAGCGGCACCACGAGAGCCCCGTGCGCTTCCACAAGGCCGGGGCCGGCTGCTGCCCCTGGCTCGGGGCAGTGCCCGAGGCACCGACCCTTGCAGCTCTGCCCTCGCCTCAGCGGCGCCACGGGCACAGAGGCCGGGCCCGGGGCTCGCTCCCTGCTGCCCCCAGGGCGCTGCCGAGGGCTCCCCGCCCGCCGGGGCCGGGCCCGGGCGCTGAGGGAGCGGCGCCGCCATTGCTGCCGCCCTCAGCGGCTCTGAGGGGAGCGCGGCTCCCGCCGGCCCCGCTCCGCCCGCACACGCAGCACAAACACGGAGCACAAAGACACACGGCGCTGGACATCGTGTCCGTGCCCCTCCGAATGCATTGGGACAGCGGCCCGAAGGGCTGGGCTCGGCTGCGGCAGCAGCGCCCCAGGGCCCCGTTGTGTGAGATGTGACACTAAACCCATGGGGTTTAGTCTACATGGCATAAAGAAATGAGTGCTTTAGTCTACTTGTGATAGAAAACCACTTCGAATCGCACTACCCTCTTGTGCACTGGTCTTCAAAGATGTAGCAAATACTAGAAAGGTCTAATTAGAGATACATGCGTATTAGAAAGCACGCTGGTGGTGTCCGACGAGAGAGATGATCTGAAGAGCAGGATACTCTTTGGGATGCGTGGTTTATTGGTCGTCGTTTATTGGTCGTGGTTTATTGGTGTGGGAAGGCAGCCCAACTGGGGAAGGGTCTATAGGTCCAACGGGACAGGGATCCAGGGGAGCAAGAGGCCAAGTTACCTGTTACATTCTATTTTAACTCTTTCTATTGTGAATATTCTAATGAGCATCAACCAATCACCTCAAGATACAAAACCTACAGAATCTACATACAGCCTGTGGGAACTACAACATTACAATACTACTCTACATACCAAAACCTGTGAAACCTATCTTTTTCCTGCTACCTGAGAAGGTCCAACCCTTTATTCATCCTTTTGTCTTGGCAGGGGTGTCACTGAAACGCCCAGCAAAGTCTTTTCAGCTGGCCTAATCACCCTCTTCCTGCCCAGTACCCTACAGTTCAAATCCGGCTTTCAATTCTATTCCTCTTGTAGGTTTTATACTCTTAGAATCTTTTACTAATAAATCATCTCTGCAGGGCCAAGCTACTTCATCCTCTCCAACACATGCGGCTCAAAAGTCATAAGGACGCAGTTAGTAGCACCATCTCCATTGACAAAAGACTTAAGAAAACAAAAAAAATTATACTAGAAAAAACTTCAAGAGTTTTGTCACTTGTTGTTCTTGTCTTTTTGACTTTTAAAGTTGTTTCCTTTGATCTGCTGTATTTTAGAAACATGGAAGCTAAACTGAGCAACCTCAGGGCAAAAACCAACAGCTGGGTACAAGGTTCCAGAGTGGATGTGGAACTCCCGCAGGACTCACCCGCCTCAGCCGTGCACAAAAGCACCTCTCCTTCCCCAGGCTGCACGGCAGCACGCAGGGAGCAAAATCAGAGTTCCTCCTGATTTCATGGGCTTGCCGTGCATCATTTATCCAGAACCTCCTGCAAGGCCGGTGAGTGAGAAGAGACAGATCAAGTGTGGCTCTGGAAAATCTGTTTTCTCTCAAATTTCCCCACTCCTGACACAGCTTTGAAGTGCCCAGCTGCAGGTGGGAGCACAGCTGACACCCCCAGGCCTCTCCTCTGGGCAGGGCAGCTCCACCTTGAACAATTCCTTCTCCCAGTGCTGGAGTCTCCTTTGGTGTGGAAAAGCAAGGAAGAAAGGAGAATTCCTGCCTTCCCCTCTCTCAGGGCTGCAGAAGTGCTCAAACGTCCCTCCTGCTGCTCCCACCCAGAGGAACTCTGGCCTAGGGACTCCCTGCTGTTGGATATTGGGCAAGGGAGGAGGGAGACACTTGGTTGTCCCTGTGGACAGAAGAAATGGGTGAACATCCAGTCCCAAACGCTCCTGTGGGATTTGTCATCCTTCAGTGATTCTTATTTGCTTTTGGAAAGCAGAGAGGAGGAGGAGAGGGCCTGAGAAAGGAACAATGCTTCTGGAGCCCCTGACAGGAGGGTGCAGCTGGGGGAGGTCAGGCTCTGCTCCCAGGGAACAGAGACAGGACAAGGAGAAACGGCCTCAAGCTGTGCCAGGGGAAGGCTCGGGTTGGACACCAGGAGCAATTTCCTCATGGAAAGGCTGGTCAGGCCTTGGGAAGAGCTGCCCAGGGAGGTTTGGAGTGCTCATCCCTGGAGGTGTCCAAGGGACACCTGGATGTGGCACTCAGTGATCTGGGCAGGGTGACAAGGTGGGCACGGGGCACAGCTGGGACTCCCTGGGCTGGGAGGGCTTTTCCAGCCTCAGGGATTCAGGGCTTCTGTGCAAGTTATCCCAGAAGAAAGGAAACATTATCCGGCAGAAAGGCCCTGCCCTGGAGCAGCAGAGGAGCAGCCCCGAGGCTGGAGGTGCCCAGAGCGGGCTCCATCCAGCCAGGGCTGCTCAGCGCTGAGCCCTGCGGGGCTGCCCAGCAGCAGCAGCAGCAGCAGCAGCAGCAGCAGCAGCACAGCCCCAGGGCTGCCGTGCTGCTCCGGTGCTGCGTGTGCGCTGCTCTGGGGGCTTTGGCTGCACAGCCCCGTGCAGCTGCTGCCACAGGGATCCGGCAGGAACAGCACAGAGCTGCTGCTGCTGCTGCTGCTGCTGCCTCAGCTGGGGCTGCAGCGGGGGAAGCCCTCCCGCCTTGCCCAAGGCTGCCGAGGGCCGGCAGCGCTGCTGAGGAGCGCGGCCAGCCCGGCTCCCTGGCCATGGGCAGCGCCAGAGCGGGGCTGCGGTGCCTTCGCTGTCCCGGCTGCACAGCCCTGCTGCAAAGGCTGCCCAGCACAGTTCTCTCTCAGCCGCCCTCAGCGGGCGCCTTTCCTTTGCCTCCAGAGAGCAGCGACAGCCCTGCCCTGCCGGCCCGGCCGGGAACTCTCCCGCTGCCGCCGGGGGCTGAGCACTCCCTGCTCACAGGGCACTCACTGCCTGGCACTGAGGGTGAAAATACTGCAGCACCTCTGCGGGACAGGAAATGAAATCTGGACACTCTTGCCTTGTGCCTTACTAAACTTCATTAGAAAATATATACAAATTCTTCAGTGATAAATAGTTTTGTCCTTCTTTGGTAATTTCTTGGGAATAATACCTGATAATGACAACATGTTGTATATTCATGTTTTTTATATGATAGACTGTAATGTAAATGTAAAATATGTAATAAACACAAATTGTTTGATAATTTTATTTATTCATTAAATGTCTTCTTCATTTATGTATTCTTGACTATTCTTCTATACTTCTTCTTTCTACTTCTTCTACTATACTACTTCTTATGTCTTCTTACTTCTAGGTATTCTAAAATTCAAATTCTTTCTAATCTTCTTCTTCTTCTATGCATTTTTATATTCAATTTCCTATTCCTATTACTCTTCTACTTCTATATTTAAAAGTCTTACTCCTTATTCTTATTCTACTTCTATTTTTTAAAATTCTTATTACTATTCTTCTACTTCTATGTATCTTCATCTTCTATGTTTTCTTCTTCTTCATCGTCATCATCTTCTTGTCTTCTTCTTTGTCTTTTTTGTTGTTGTTGACTTCTTCATCTTCTCTGTCATTATCTTCTTCATCACGTTCTCCGTTGTCTTTGTCTTCTTTGTGTTCATCTTCCTCTTCCTGTTGGTGCCCCAACTCCCATCATTTGGGCAGCCCCGTGTGAGCCGCATCCTGCAGGGAGGGAGGCTCTGGGAGCAATCCCTGCTGTCGGTGCCCTGACTCTCACTCCTCCGGCTGTGATCTCAGACCGGAACGGCGGAACAGCCCCCGCAGCGCCCGCAGCGCCCGCCTGAAGCGGGAGGGACGTTCCCTGGGGGCAGCCGGCTGCCCGCGCAGGGCCTGGGCTCCCAGCTGGGCAGGCCAGGGGCTGGGGGGGCTGTGCGGGGCAGAGAACGGGCTCCATTCCCCTTCTGCTCCAACTGCTGCTTCCCTTTCTGCAGCATTCCATTGTCCCAGGGCATCCCGCTCCTCCTGCTGCTGCCTCAGTGCCTGGATCTCCAGCAGAGCCTTGCTCAGGGTCCCGCTGGCCACGTCGTGGTCGATGTACAGCTCAGCCCGGTTGCTGACCGGAGTGCTGAACAGCACAGAGAGCCGGCTCTGTGTCCCTGCTGATGTCCCCTCCTCGCTGAGGACAGAAAGAGCTGCTGCCTTTTTGTCCTCCAGAGGGAGAGGCTTGGGGGGCTTCTCCTGCTCAGCAGTTCTGGTCAGGGTAGCAGCTGCCAGCTCGATGTCCATGGAACTCCACAGAGCAGGTGAGTCGCCGGGCAGGGCACAAACTGACTCTGCTCTCACCTCTGTGCCCACATGCCTGGAACAGCTGGGTCCCTCCAGGGGGTCTTCATCATCCACCAAGCCCAAGATGTTGTCCTGGATAGTAACTTCCCCTTGGGACATCGCTGGGACTCCTCTGGAAAGGACTTTGAAAGCACTCTTGAAACCAAGAGATGACACAGACTCCAACAGCTCTTGCCATTGGGCCTCCACCTTCTTCTGGCACCGTTTCAGACGGGACACTCTTTGGCGTCTGACAGCTTTCTTCTCTTTCCCTTCCTCAGCACCATAACTTTTGGGGAAATGGACTTCCAGCCATTTGTGCACCTTTTGATGCCCTGACACTTCCTGCAGTTCTGGCAGTTCAGGTGACGAGCTTGAATCTCTGTCCATGCCACCGAGCAGGGCCCTCCTTGTCAGCTCGATGTCATCATCTTCCTCCCAATGGGAGAGCTGTTCGTTGTCACCTTCTTCCCACGGGGACATCTCTTTGACATCATAGCCTTCCCCAAGCCCCAGCTCTGTGTCATGTTTGATGTCTTCTGGGGAAAGCTTCTCATCCTCCTTGTTATCCCCTGGGGACAGCTCTTTGTCACTGTCACTCTCCCCTTGGGACGGTTCTTCTTCATGCTGCTCTTCACCCAGGGACAGCTCCTTGTAGCTCTTGTTGTCCCCTCGGGAGAGCTGTTTGTCATCTTCCCTTGGGGACAGCTCCTTGTCACTGCAGTTTGCCCCTGGGAAGAGCTTGATGGCCTCTCCCAATTCAGACAGCTCGCAGTCACTTGTGCTGTCCTCTGGACTGACCTCGATGGCTTCTTCCACTGAGGACAGCTCCTCATCAATTGGGCTGTGCCCTGAAATGACCATGATGGCCTCTGCCACTGGGGACAGCTCCTTGTCACTTCTGCTGTCCCCTGAAACAACCACGATGTCCTCCTCCACTGAGGACAGCTCCTCAACAGTCGGGCTGTGCCCTGAAACGACCATGATGGGCTCTGCCACTGGGGACAGCTCCTTGTCACTTCTGCTGTCCCCTGAAACAACCACGGTGTCCTCTTCCACTGAGGACAGCTCCTCATCAGTCAGGCTGTGCCCTGAAACGACCATGATGGGCTCTGCCACTGGGGACAGCTCCTTGTCACTTCTGCTGTCCCCTGAAACAACCACGATGTCCTCCTCCACTGAGGACAGCTCCTCAACAGTCGGGCTGTGCCCTGAAATGACCATGATGGGCTCTGCCACTGGGGACAGCTCCTCTTCACATGTGCTGTCCCCTGAAGGGACTTCAATGTCCTCTTCCACTGGGGACAGCTCCTCATCAGTTCGGCTGTCCCCTGAAGCGACCACAATGGTCACTTTCACTGGGGACAGCTCCTGGTCACTTCTGCTGTCCCCTGAAGTGATTTCAATGTCCTCTTCCACAGAGGACAGCTCCTCATTAGCTGGGCTGTCCCCTGAAATGACCACAATGGCCTCTTGTACTTGGGACAGCCCCTGGTCACTGGGGTGTTCCTCTGAAACGGCCTCGATGTCCTCTTCCACTGAGGACAGCTCATCATTACTCGGGCTGTCCCCTGGAACAACTTCGAGGACCTCTTCCACTGAGGACAGCTCCTGGTCACTTCTGCTGCCCTCTGCAAGGACCTCCTTGGCCTCCTGCACTGGGGACAGCTCCTCGTCACTTCTACTGTCCCCTGCAATGACCTCGATGTCCTCTTCTACTTCAGACACCTCCTGGTCACTCGTGCTGCCCTCTGGAATGACCTTGATGTCTTCTTCAACTGGGGACAGCTCCTGGTCACTTGTGCCGTAATCTGGAATGACCTCAATGTGCTCTGGCACTGGGGACAGCTCCTGGTCACTTGTGCTGTCCTCTGGAAGGACCTTGATGTCTTCTTCCACTGGGGACAGCTCCTGGTCACTTCTGCTGTCCCCTGCAACCACCTCAATGTCCTCTTCCACTTCGGACAGCTCTGGCTCAGTGTCACTGTCCGCTGGAGAGAGCTCAATGGCCTCTGGCACTGGGGATACCTCGTGGTCACTTGTGCCATCCTCTGGAATGACCTCGATGTCCTCTGGCACTGGGGACAGCTCCTCATCATTCAGGCTGTCCCCTGAAGTGACCTCAATGACGTCTGGCACTGGGGACAGATCCTGGTCACTTGTGCCATCTTCTGCAATGACCCCAATGGCCTCTTCCACTTCAGACAGCTCTGAATCAGTGTCGCTGTCCCCTGGAAAGAGCTCGCTGTCATCTTCCACTGGGGACAGCCCATGGTCACTCCTGCTGTCCCCTTGGCACAGCTCGTTGTCATTTTCCTGTTTCTCTGGCACTGTGCCCGTGAGGCTGCTCCCCACAGCACGAGCCCCCGAGGGGATGGACGGCACAGGCAGCAGCTGCCAGCTCGGGGACACACGGGCTGTGCCCTCCTGGGCCACCCTGAGCGGGGGCAGGAACACCCTGGGCACGGGGCTGTATGGCTGCCCAGGACAGGGGCTGCAGGGCTGCGGCCCCCTCTCCCCTGCGCTCCCCAGCTCTGTGCCCCGGCTCTGAGTGTCCCTGGGGCTCACCAGGCAGGGTGGTGGTGGCAGCTGTGGCAGTGGTGGCAGCTGTGGCAGTGGTGGCAGCCGTGGCAGCAGTGACAGCGGTGGCAGCCTGTCCCCACGGAGGGACAGTGCCTGGCTCCAGCTGCCCTGTGGCGCTGCCTGTGGCTGCCCAAGCTGCACCTGTGGGACCCTGAGGTGTTCAACACTTCGAGATCCCACCTTTGGCTGCCCACGGTGCACTGGTGGCAGCTTGATGGGCTTCACTGAGGAGCAGGAGGAGGAGGAGGCGGCATGGGACAGAGATGGCTCCCTTGGCAGGGCAAAGATCCTGGCCCTGTCTGTCTCCTGGCCTCTCCTTCCTCCCTCATCACTCACTCTTTGCCTCCTCCGCAGGCTCAGAAGTTGCCCTTGGGTGGGCTGGGAGTTGGGGTTCGCCTTCTCCTTGTCCATCTTCTCAATAATTTCCGTCTTCCTCTAGCGCAGACGGATCCAGGGAGCTGCTTCCTCCTCAGAGAGCGGCTCTCCTGGCAATGGGCACCCCAGGGCTCTGCGCCCCTTAGATACCCTCAGAGCCAGGGCGGGGCTCCCTGATGTCACAAGGGTCTCTGGCCACCACCATGTCCCACATCACAAAGGGCCCCGACACCAAGCGCCCGTGTCACAAAGGGCCAGCCCCGGCCCCCCAGCTACAGTGGAGCAGGCAGGGAGTGGCACGGAGCAGCCCCCGGACTTGTGGCCTTGTGGCCCCTGCTGTGCCCAGAGCCCTGAGGGGCTTTGGCCGCGCTCCCACACGGCAGCCCCAGCCCCACAGGGCAGAGCCCTGGCTTTGCAGGCTGCGCCGGGCACGGCACCAGGAATTGGCCGCACGGATGTGCCAGGGACTTGTGGGCAGCGGCTCCACGAGCCGCGGGAGCCCGGGCACCGGGGCTGTCCCTCAGGGCTGTGCCCGGGCCCCGGGGCTGCTCACTGCCTTGGGCAATGACACGCAGGGCACCGAGCGCAGCCTCGGCGCCTTTGCCGGGGACGGGCAGCTGAGCGGGGCAGGGCCCCACGCCAGGCCGGGGCCATCCCCAGGCACCCGCACAAGCTGCACAAGCGGCACCACGAGAGCCCCGTGCGCTTCCACAAGGCCGGGGCCGGCTGCTGCCCCTGGCTCGGGGCAGTGCCCGAGGCACCGACCCTTGCAGGTCACAAGAGACCACCCCCAGCACCAGGAACCAGCGGGTGAGACCACCCCTGCCATGGCAGGGACACCTCCCACTGTCCCAGGCTGCTCCCAGCCCCAGTGTCCAGCCTGGCCTTGGGCACTGCCAGGGATCCAGGGCAGCCACAGCTGCTCTGGGCAACCCAGGGGCTCACAGTCCACGAGCAAGCATACAATCAGCTCCTCCATACAATCCACACATCTCCAAAACAGGCCTGCCCACTCCTTTCAGGATTCAGTAGGATGTGCCAAGACTTGATGATCTTGATGAGTCACTTAATGGACTGGAAAGTGTCACTGCTGAAGGATATTCTCCAAGATGAATAAAGATGAAGATGAATAGAGATTGGGGTTTGGTATGAACATTCCCAGCTCCTCAGGAGTGTGTCTGAGCTGCTCAGCAAATTCCAGCAGCAGTGGCACTGGAGAGGCATCCCCTGCCTTCCAGAGGTCTGCTCAGCACTGAACTTCACCCAGCCAGCACAGCAGAGCCCTTCAATCTCTGGAAAAAAGGTTTCTGAGCAGAAGTCCAGCACAACTTCTCCACACGCCCAGGAGCACTGTGGCTGTCCAGAGTTTTCGCTGTTCCTGTGGCAGCTGAAGACCCCAGCTGAACCCTGCTGGGCAGGGATGAGGAAGTGAAGGAATATTTCCCCTCAAGAGGCCTCCCAAGGTCCCCCATTCACCTCCCAGTCCCCGAGCTCCTGCTCGGTGCCCTCTGTGGAGGACGAGCCCTCCCAAGCTGCTCCAGCTTAAGGCTGTGCCGAGTAGCAGCGGTTTTGTGTTTCTTCCTGAGGGGCTTTAGAGCATTAGTTGAACTTCCCAGGAACATCCACTTGTTTACATGGCTCTGCCCTTGGAAGCAGGGCCCAAGGTCATTCCCCACAAGCACATTCCCAGTTGGGAGCTCGGAGGTGACACCCAGCCCAGCCTTCCTGCCCCAGCCACTGCTGCTCCAGGGATGGACATGGAGAAAGGATTCCTGTCTCCCTCCTGATGCAGAAAAAAATAAACCAAACTTTCTCTGGGAGTATTTCCAAGCTGTCAGATAAAACTCCACGAGGTTGTGTGGAACCAGCAGTGGGTTGGAGCCACAGAGGGGCGTGGACTTTGTGCCAGGGGAACGTGCCCAGTGTGGCTCCATCAGCTGAGAGCTCCCCCAGGAGCTCACTCTCCTCACGGACACCAGCTGGTCCCATCTCACTGTGGAGCCTTTCCAGCAACACCCACGGGCAGGATGAGGCTCTAATGGGCTCATAGGCAAGAAATGGAGCTGCAGGTCTGGGGATACACTGCAGAGATTACCAAAACCTGGCTGGCTGCACATCTCCAGGGCAGCCTGACATCCTTGGGATCCTGGGGCTGGCACAGGGCAGTCACCACGCCCTGTGGCTGGCCAGGATGAGGACCTGGGATCAAACTCCATGTTCAGAGAAGTCACTGCAAACACAGCCACCAGCTAACAGGGCAGCCTAGTGAAGGTTTTTCCTCCCAAACTAAACTGAAACCTCACAGAAAATCGTTCCAGCCCAGACTATCCTGCTCTGTTATTTGCTAAAATCTGCCCTTAAAATATTCCAGTGCCAGAGCACCCCACAGGTTTGTCATGACCAGGGCTGAAGGCTCTTCCCTGTCCCAGAAGACCTCTATATCCAGAGGGTCTCCTGGAGCACGTTCTCCCAGCTTTACTGGAAGCATTGCAGTGATGCCTGGCGGTAGAGACCCCATTCCTGAGGCTGCAGGACCTGATCCATATGCCAACAGCCCAGGTATTCCTATTTAATACTGAAAAAATGATGTATTTTTGTCACTTTCCAAGCAACACCCTTTGATTCAGGTATTGCTTCCCCAGACAGCTCCAAGAACTCAAGAGTAAATCCTCTGATTGCTGCTCTGTTCCAACACACTTTTTCCCCATCAAAAGCCAAGGTGAAACAACCTTGGATGACAAATTCCACATGAGCTGGACTGCACGGCAGGAGGTGGGACCAGGCAAACTCTGAGGCCCCTTTGAAGCCAAAGCATTCCCTGGTTCTGTGACTGTGACAGAACACACAGATCTGTACACACAGCCTGGTCCATGAGGCCCTGCAGGAGGAGCCAGGCCCCCATCTGAGCTGCAGAAGCTGCTGGCAGCTCTGCCAGCTCCCTGAGGAAGGGGCTGACTCCGGTGTGAGGCACCACGACAGCTGAAAACAAGCATCTCCTGAAATCTAGGAGTAAGGACCCTGCAGCAAGAACTGAGGGCTCCAGCTGGATGGACAATGGGAACCTACCTCTCCTGTAGGTCATGGAGAGACTGCTCAGCCCTGTGGAGACCCTCCAGGTCCTTCATCATCTTCTTCATGTGCTCCTTGGAGTAGCGGTTCTGGATGTAGGCGAACCAGCAGCCACCCACGCCGATGACGATGGACACCACCAGCATGAAGTCCTTGAGGTGGTTGTGACGAGTCACTGCAAGAGACCAGAGACACTGCTGGAGTCAAAGGGCCACGGTGATAAACTCCAAAGGGCTTGGCCTGCACCAGAGTGGGACAGGAGAACTCGGGGGAGTCTTACAAGGAATTGTGGCACAGGATGCACCAAGGGAAACGTTGAGCTGTGTCAGTATTTAAGGGGAAAACCAGAAGCTTGGTATGAATGTTCCCAACTCCTCAGGAGTGTGTCTGAGCTGCTCAGCAAATTCCAGCAGCAGTGGCACTGGAGAGGCATCCCCTGCCTTCCAGAGGTCTGCTCAGCACTGAGCTTCACCCAGCCAGCACAGCAGAGCCCTTCATTTATTCAGTTTGGAGACAAAAACAAGAACAAGATGAAATTCCAAATCTTCCAGCTCCAATTTGCCTGGCAATAAGTGGTACAGGGGCA
Source organism: Phylloscopus collybita (assembly GCA_027886175.1). Classification (NCBI taxonomy): domain Eukaryota; kingdom Metazoa; phylum Chordata; class Aves; order Passeriformes; family Phylloscopidae; genus Phylloscopus; species Phylloscopus collybita. The sequence continues at coordinate 270,158 of JAJNNQ010000101.1, forward strand.
CATAGGAACCCTCCAGATTGGCTCTGATCTCACAGGGCAGCACAGGTAACTAAGAAGAAAATAATTACTTGAAAAACCACTGCTGAGATCAGAGCTGGGGCAGCTCAAGTGTCCAACTGTCAAGTTGCCAAACTTTCCATCAAGAATCACAATTCAATGTGGAAACTCCCTTTTTCAACAGTTGATTCAAAAAAACGTGTTGATGCATGTGAGAGGATGAAAGTAATTAAGTGGGGGCTCAAGTGCTAAACAAAACCCAAAAAGATGAGTCAAGCAGAATCTTTTCCTGTAACTCAACCCAGTGTGTGCTGGAAAAGCCACAAATGAGAACGAGCAGCTCAGTCCAGTGAGTGGGGACTTAATAATCACTATCCACTGGTTTTGAACCAAACAAGAGGCAATTCACACCAGACACAGGGAAAAAACATCAATACTGAGTGGGGCAGGCCCTGGCACAGGGTGCCCAGAGCAGCTGTGGCTGCCCCTGGATCCCTGGCAGTGCCCAAGGCCAGGCTGGACCCTGGGGCTGGGAGCAGCCTGGGACAGTGGGAGGTGTCCCAGCCCAGGGTGGATTAGTCAGGAGCTGAAGCCCCTCTCAAGCCAAGCTGCTCTCGGATCACAGCTAAACCACACCTGTCCCACTGGCAGAGCTGGGGGCACAGGAGGAGACCTGAGTTGGGAAGGCACAGCAGGGACTGACCTGGCTCGAGGGCTGCCCAGCAGCCCCACAGCAGATGGACATTGAGGGACAGTGCTGCTGCTCCCCTGCCCACCATGCAGAGACTTTCCCTGTGCAGGGAGAGGGACAGGACCCCTCCCCAGAGGCCCAGGAGACACCCAAGCAGCATCTCCCCCACCGCATGAGATCCCTCACTCCCTGAAAACACCCGGTGTAAATTCACCACTCAGAATTAAACAAGGTGAGCGCTGGCCCCGCTCCCCTCCGGATGGATTATCACAACATCCTCTTCCGAGGGAGCAGATCCTGGCAAGTGCCTGCACTTCCCTCACTCGGAATCCTTTCAGTTCCCATCTGGAGAGCAGCAGGGCTGACGTGTTCAGGTGCTTTGTGTTCCACCCTCCCACAGCCACCACAGCTCTGCTCTGCCCCACTGCCCCCGGCTGGGGCTGCTCCCTGCCCACAGCCCAGAGCTCAGCACATCCAGGGGCTGCCTGGAGCAATCCCTGCCAGCCCCATCCCAACCTGATCCCTCTCCTGCCCCTGGGCCAGCCCTGCTCGGCTCCAGCACAACAGGTGTTGCACTCATCCTTCCCTTCCACCAGCACTGGCCAAAGACGCATGGATGAGGCAACTCGAAGGAAAATTCAGCTTGGATGTAAATGAAGAAGCATGGAACCCCAGACTGGTTTGGGTTGGAGGGTCCCCAAACCCCACCCAGTGCCACCCCTGCCCTGGCAGGGACACCTCCCACTGTCCCAGGCTGCTCCCAGCCCCAGTGTCCAGCCTGGCCTTGGGCACTGCCAGGGGTCCAGGGGCAGCCCCAGCTGCTCTGGGCACCCTGGGCCAGGGCCTGCCCACCCTGCCAGGGAACAATTCCTGCCCAAGATCCCAGCCAGCCTTGCCCTCTGGCACTGGGAAGCCATTCCCCTTTGGGTGGCACCCCAGAGCAGAGGGGCTCCAGCCCTGGGAGGATCTCCATTTTCTCACCTTCACTGTAGATGCTTTCTTCTGTTATTTAATCCAAATCAACCCTCCTGCAGTTCCAGACCATCCCCCTTGTTCAATCATTTCACTTTCTTTCAAACACAAAGCTCAGGCAGAGCTGCAAACCCAGCAGGACATCAGATCCTGCAGCTGAGCAGAACCATCAGCCTTGATAAAACTGTGCCTGTTCCCCCTCCTCTCCCAACAAAAGCAAATGATAACAGTAGAGAAGTATATTTTCCATGGTGTACATGGACTTTCCTGCAGCATTAGCAGGTGTAAGGTGTGCTCAGGTCTGCCTGGTGCTGGGAGCAGCCATGACCACACGGGTGCAGAACAGGGCCAGGGACAAATCCAGAGGGATTTAAATCACAGTAAACTGCACAGCAACAATCTGAGGCTCCCGCGGTGCCCTCAGGCTGGCCCAGGGCAGAGGAGCAACAGGGAAAGAGCTGAAATGAAAGAAACTTCTCTCCCAAGTTCAAAAGCAGCAAAGCTGCACCTGCAGAGCTGCTCCAGCCCTGAGATCCAGCAGCAGGAGGAGCTGGAGCTGCTGCAGAGAGCCCAGAGGAGCCACGGAGCTGCTCCAGGGCTGGAGCCCCTCTGGAGCCAGGCTGGGAGAGCTGGGGGTGCTCACCTGGAGAGGAGAAGCTCCAGGGAGAGCTCAGAGCCCCTGGCAGGGCCTGAAGGGGCTCCAGGAGAGCTGCAGAGGGACTGGGGACAAGGGATGGGGGGACAGGAGCCAGGGAATGGCTTCCCAGTGCCCAGGGCAGGGCTGGCTGGGATCTTGGGAATCAGGAATTGTTCCCTGGCAGGGTGGGCAGGCCCTGGCACAGGGTGCCCAGAGCAGCTGTGGCTGCCCCTGGATCCCTGGCAGTGCCCAAGGCCAGGCTGGACACTGGGGCTGGGAGCAGCCTGGGACAGTGGGAGGTGTCCCTGCCAGGGCAGGGGTGGCACTGGAGGGGATTTGGGGTCCCTCCCAATCCAAACCAGTCTGGAACTCCATGTTTCACCTGAAGTTTTGCTATTCTGTGCCAGATAAATAAATTCCTAAACCACAGGCACAGGACCCCAGAGGGACAGACACAGAAGAAGGAATCACCTCACCTTGCTTAGATTATAATGGTACCATGCTCTCTTGCACTTGGGTTAATTACAGAGATGAAGTGGTCAGACCTGTTTGCTGTAGGAAAGGGCAGGGCTGGAGCCTGGCAGCAGGAACCAGACCTGGAGGGAGAGCAGGAGCCTGCAGATTTACATGGACACTGGCCATGCAAACCGGCTGAAACCTCTGCCACGAGCCAGACATGCAGCTCTGGAGCCCTGGGTTGGGAAAAGCTCACCCAGCAGCAGGAAGAGCACTGTGTCCACCTGCTGTGATCCCCACAGGCAGCAGCATGTCTCTGGATTTGGGAGCCTGTAGGAGGACTGGGGCTCCAAGTGAGGCTGCTGTCATTCAATGCTTTTGCACCTGAGGTGAACAGAGCTTCAGGAGAGGAGACAAACCCTTGAAACTCCACCTGTGCACCACAACCCACTGCCAGCAGCTCACAGACCCCCAGAGCCCACCCAGCTCCCCTCCAGAGCCACCTCCCCTGCCCATGGGAAAGGAGCAGCCTCTGCAGCTTCAATGGTCACCAAGTACTTCCCAAAGCTGCTGGTGGCTCCTGAGAGGTGTTTTGCAATCCATCCCTCAAGGAATTGGTTTAGATAAACAACCTCTCCCCATGACTGGAGACAGAGCCATTCAGATGACCAGAAACCAGCAAATGTTCCCTTCTGAAAGGGGATAAATCTCTCCTTCAGCTGCAGATTTGAAGTGAATTGCCTCTTCCCTCACACTCTGTATATACAGTCAAAGAACCCTGGAATGGTTTGGGTTGGGGGGAACCTTAAAGCTCATCCCATTCCACCTCCTGCTGTGAGCAGGGACACCTTCCAGGAGGCCAGGCTGCTCCAAGGCCCATCCAGCCTGGCCTGAAGAGCTGCCAGGCAGGGAGGTGTGAGCAGCCCTGGAGCAGAGCAGCCCGGGCACCACGGCTCCCTGCACACTCTGATCTCTGTGACCCTGCCTGGCTCAGGCTGCAGGCCAAGGGAGCTGCAGGGCAGAACAGAACAGCTCCAGCACGGGGAACAATCATTCCCAGCCACCACAAGCTGTGGGTTTGGAAGAAATGTTTTATAAGCTTTAGTTATGAATATAGTATAGGGTTTTTTATATTGTAAGTTTAGGGTAGTTTAGATACCTTGAAAGGGCCTCTTGTCCTAGAATGTATTCTTATCATAGTTTGATAAGGGTTTTTAAGACAACTTGAGTCTCTGCTTGGAGACTCTTTTGTATTGGTTCTTTTCTCTATTTCATCCCTGTGTTATGCATAATTTTTTCCCTTTGTCCATCATGGAATGTTTATCTTTAAGGTCCAAGAGCTTTGGCCACTAGTTGGCAAGACTCCCTTGAGACCACTCCCAAACCTGTTTTGGATTTGCTAGAATTTAGGTAATTTAGCTGGCATGTAATGTTCTATTGGTTTTTGGTTTGAATAATTTGTACCCACCCCCCGGACTGTGTTGTACAAAACCCCCCTGCAGCCCAGGCTTGGGGTCTCTCTGAGGCACTGGCCTGAGGCTGGGGGATCCCCTGACCCCCCCAAATAAAACCTCTGTTTTCTGGAAGCCTTGGAGAGTCCCCTCTTTCTACCACAGCCATGACAGTGTGAGCCAAACTACCTGTGAGCCAAGACCCCACCAACAGGTATTGCTGTGGGGTATCAGAGCTGCTGGGGGACCAAGCTGAACACCAGGCTGGGCCAGAACCAGGTACACAATGCAACAACAAGCCATTCACACAGCACACAACAGCTCTGGAAAAATTCTGCCCCCAGCACAGGAGTCGCTGTGTTGGAGGAGCTCACCCAGGACAGCTCCTGCAGCCCTGGCCAGGCCACCACCTCACCAAAAAGCTTCATGTTGAACACTGGCAGTGAATAACAACCAAACTGTGCTGTACAGTAAGAGGCTTTTTGGTAACTGTGAGCAAAAATGGCTGATTGTACAACCCAGGCCTGTGATTTCCTTCCCATGGCTCTGCCAAGCCCCACGCTGTGGTGTGGGTCACACTGCTCAGGCAGTTCTCCCAGGACTGGCTGGGAATGGCTGGAGGGCAGCCCTGGGGAGAAGGGCTTGGGGGTGCTGGAGTGGGAGAGGCCAGCCATGCCCCAGCCATGAGCACTGGGACCCCAAAATTCCTGTGGAGATCCCCCAGCATGGGCAGCAGGAAAGGGGGGATTCCACCCCTCTGCACCCAAAGCCCAGGAGAAAGCCATGCCAGAGAAGGAGAGAGACAACAGCACCTTTAACAGGGAGCAGACAGGAGCCAGAGGGAACAAAGGCATGCAAAGGGAGCACCTGGAGCGTGGAGATACACATCAGAGAGCTTGAGATCCTGATAAAGCATCAAAGGAGCCCAGGGCCCCACACCAGCCATCCCAAACTCCTTCCCATCCAGCCTGCTGCTCCTTCCCTCCTCCAGAGGTGGGCAATTCACAGCCCGAGTCACCAGCAGAGCCTCAGGGCATGGCAGTGGAGCCCCAGGAAAGCCCAGGACACAGGGACACAGCCCCAGGACACAGCCCCAGGACACAGGGACCCAGCCCCAGGACACAGGGACAGAGCCCCGGGACACAGCCCCAGGACACAAGGACACAGCCCCAGGACACAAGGACACAGCTCCCTGGGGGCAGGCAGATGCTGCCCTCACCATCAGCCCCACAGAAGGGCAGCAGCAGTTCTGCCCTGTGCAGCACCCAGGGGATCCCAGCAGGACAGGGGGAGATGCCAGCTGCACCTCTGGGAGCAGCCCTCCCTCCGAGATGGGAATGCCAGCCCAGGATGCCTCTGGGCTGCAGGGCTGCTCCCACAAATCCAGAATTAACCCTTTCCTGCTCCAGGGGAACCCTGCTGGGACCAGTGCCCTGTGGGAGGCTGTGCTGGGCCTGGCTCTGGTGCCCAACCTGGGCAGACACAGATCCCCATGTCCAAGGACTCGGTGGCCTTGGGGGTCTTCCCCAACCCTGGTGTGGGAAACCGAGGCACAGAGGATTCCTGGAAGCTCGTGCATGCAGGCCCAAGCACAGAACTGCACACAGGGTTCCACCTCAGACCTTGGAACAGGCTTCCAAATGTAGAGACCACAGGCAAAAAGGTCAGTCTGTAGTTTAGGTAGAAACCCATTAAGCTAGGTAGTGGAAAGTTTTAAGGTTTTAAAGTTTGGATATAGAATTAGTTATAGAAATAGTAAAAGGTTTTAAGGTGTAGCAATAAGCTTTGTGTGTCAGTATAGACTGGGTAAGACAGCCTGCACTGTGGCAGGACAGGTGACACAGGTTAATTAGCCAATGGTGTGAAAGTTAAAGCAATCTGTGTGGCAGTAGATTATTGTCTAATAAACCTTTAAAAGCCCCTCTAACCTGTGCTCTTGTGAGCACTGCCCACAAACTCCTGGTGCTCTCATTCCTTGAGACTGAGGCAATAAATCATGTTTTAAACTCTCCCCGTGGCCCTGTCTCCCTCCATATCCCAATGAGGTTAAAGGTTGAAAATTCTAGCTAATCTTTACAGTAAACTTAAGAGCATACACTGTATTTTAAACTGTGCTTGAGAACGTATTTTAAACTGCATTTTAAAAAGCATTTAGTGAGTATCAAGTGCTGTGCCTGTTACCCTTCACATATTTTAAAGAGTACAAGCATCTGAGACCCCTCAGTAATAAAAAGGACTAACCTAAACACAATGAAATAACAAAACTAAAAATGCAGATAAAGAAAAAAAACACGGACTCTTAGCCAGCAAAAACTGACTTCTTGCCTTAAAAAAGTGCCAAAAAAGCCAAAGCACACACAAAAAAAATAAAAGTAAAAAGTTCGCTGAGGAAGACTCCGTTTCCTTCATCTTCTAAAGACCCTCCAAGACCACCACAACAAATTGAACATGCCCAGAAGGGTGTGGAGTTAATTACCACACAAAGCAAAGACCAGCAAGGCCAAAGAATAAGCATCTCTGAAGCAGACTGTACAATGCCATGCACATGTAAAACCTCCAAGAATAACGGGGGGAGCTCTCCACTATCCATGCCAATCTTCAGGGGAGCTATTCCCCACACATCTCAACATCAGTTCAGGGTGCACACAGCTCTAACAAGGATCAGAGTTTGTCTTGGGTTATGGAACCCAAAATGTCTATTCTATTTCATCTGCTGAAAGCAGCTGGGAGATGTTTTTTTTCTTTATCTCTTGTAACTCTGGGGGGAGAGGGGCAGATGCCTTCTGATAATGGGGCAGCTGATAAACCAGGTGGGGCAGTGTTTGTTATCTCTGTCACCACCCCTCCTCCCTCCAGGGGATCTCTGCTGCTGATGGGCCATGAAGGCTCACCAAGGACAGGACACATTCCATCATCCCAGTGGGAGATGCTCCACCCAGTGGGAGGAGCCAACCATTCCCACCTGGATAAAAACTGAGACTCGGGAACACCAGGGATCTGGTTCCACTGGATTCCTGGAGGAAGACTGGACCCTTCTCACCATCCCTGGACCCTTCTCACCATCCCTGGACCCTTCTCCCCATCCCTGGACCCTTCTCACCATCACTGGACCCTTCTCACCATCCCTGGGCCCTTCTCACCATCCCTGGGCCCTTTTCTCTCAGGATCATCTCTGCCCCACCAGAACCACCTCTGCCACTCCAGGAGGACTCACTGTGGGCTGCTCCCAACCCCCTGACCAACAGGGTGTCAGGTTGGAGCTCTGACTCTGTCAGGGTTTTCCAAAATTGCTGTTTGGTTGTTTTCTACTACATTTGTAATGTTAATATTCCCAGTAAAGAACTGTTATTCCCATTCCCAAATCTTTGCCTGAAAGCCCTGAATTGCAAAATGATAATTTGGAGGGGGTGAGGGGTTTCCATTCTCCATTCCAAGGGAAACTCCAGCTTTCCCTGGCAGACACCTGTCTGTCCAAACCAAGAGTTATAGAATCCATACTGCCCCGTTCCCCTGATGCCCTGCAGCTGGGATTTGGGTACTCACACAGGGGGGGCCCAAAGAGCACCGTGTCCAGAGCCTTCAGCTGCAGCTTCTGCCGGTGGCTGCGGTCCGTCATCTTCAGCACAGTGCCCATCATGGTGGCGTTGTTCACTGCCAGCCTGCACAACGGGGAAAAGCAGCTGTGGCCACATCCACCAGCACCAGGAACAGAGCCCAGGGACACACAGGAGCAGGGCCTGGGGCTCCCTGCTACCACCACAGGTCCCTCACTGTCGGTGCCCCTGAACCAGGGTGTCTCTAGCACACTTTGCAGCAGCAAAGGAGGACTGGGAGAGAGCAGGAAAAACCAGGGCCAGGCCTAATTCATTAACCTGACAGCCTGAGGGACTGATTTCCCATCAAAACCCATCTTTTGGTGTCCTACCAATCACTAATTTGGATTTTTAACCAAATCTCCATTGCCTTTACATCCTGTGTCACAGAACATAAACCACAGCTCTCCCTTGGAAGGAATGTGACACACATTGTGCTGCCTCAAAATCATCCTCATTTTATCCCCAGGTAATCCCTCCTTCCCAGTCAGTTCAAAAGCTCCTTTTTCAGCAACAGGAACCTTTATGCAAAAAAGCTGCACCGAGGTTTTTCAAACCTGTTACAAGTGTAGGCTGACTCCCAGCCAGTGCTTCTCTTACATAGAATCCTGGAATGGTTTGGGTTGGGAGGGACCCCAAATCCCACCCAGTGCCACCCCTGCCCTGGCAGGGACACCTCCCACTGTCCCAGGCTGCTCCCAGCCCCAGTGTCCAGCCTGGCCTTGGGCACTGCCAGGGATCCAGGGGCAGCCACAGCTGCTCTGGGCACCCTGTGCCAGCCCTGCCCACCCTGCCAGGGAACAATTCCTGCACTAAATCAAACCCAAATTTCCCCTCTTTTCACTCACAACTGCACTAGAACAGGAATCAGGCTGGACACATGCCAAGGAACTTCAGGTGATGAGAGGAGCCCACTCCTGCCAGGCCCTGGGTCTTTCCCTGCACATATGCCATGGGGACACTGGGCACTGACCTGGGCATGGCGTGGCCGCTCAGCTGCAGTTTCCGGAAGGTCTCCTCGTACTGGGGCAGCTCCACGTAGGAAATGAGCCACTGAACCACCTCCTCCACCGTCCAGTTGTACACTGAGGAGAGCAACACAGCTCATGGTGGGTACATGAAATATCAGCGAGTCCCAGGTTTGGGTTGGGAGGGACCCCAGAGCCCACCCAGTGCCAGCCCTGCCCTGGCAGGGACACCTCCCACTGTCCCAGGCTGCTCCCAGCCCCAGTGTCCAACCTGGCCTTGGGCACTGCCAGGGACCCAGAGCCAGGGAAGAATTCCTTCCTAATACCAAGTCTAAACCTTCCCTCTTTCAGTTTAAAGCCATTGTTCCTTCTCCTGTCACTGTAAGCCCTTGTGAAACGTCTCTGATAGTGGGTGCTGAGAACATGGAACCATGGAATAATCATGGAATCATAGAATGGGTTGGGAGGACCCTAATGGAATCCTGGAATCATGGAATGGTTTGGGTTGGGAGGGATTTTAAGGATCACCCAGTGCCCCCCTGCCCTGGCAGGGACACCTCCCACTGTCCCAGGCTGCTCCCAGCCCCAGTGTCCAGCCTGGCCTTGGGCACTGCCAGGGATCCAGGGGCAGCCACAGCTGCTCTGGGCACCCTGTGCCAGGGCCTGCCCACCCTGCCAGGGAACAATTCCTGATTCCCAAGATCCCAGCCAGCCCTGCCCTGGGCAGTGTGACACTCCAGGCAGTCCTGCAGGACCTCCCCCTCCCTGTCATGGGTCTGTCTTTGCCCAGGAACTCCTGAGGTTCTGCTGCCCCTGAGCCCTCACAGACCACACATGGCGTGGGAAGAGCTGCCAGGAGCTTTCCCTGTGACAACACACCTGTCCCAGGGCTGGTTCTGCCCTGTGCTCCCAGCTCCCAAAATTAAAACATGCAACGAGGCCATCAGATAGAGGAGCAGCAGAGGCTCCACCTCCTGCCACAGCACCAGGCCTGGCACCCTGGCAGGGCCAACACCCCAGGCACTGCCAGGGGACAGCTGGGATCACTGGGATTTCCAGCAGCCAGGTGATCCTGCTGCCTCCAGACTCCCAGCAGGGAATGTTCATCCTCACCACATGCCCATAGCCCTGGAATCCTGAGGTCAGCTCCAAAAGCCTCACCCCTGCTCCAGATCCTGCACAGGGTGCCCAGAGCAGCTGTGGCTGCCCCTGGATCCCTGGCAGTGCCCAAGGCCAGGCTGGACACTGGGGCTGGGAGCAGCCTGGGACAGTGGGAGGTGTCCCTGCCAGGGCAGGGGTGGCACTGGGTGGGATTTGGGGACCCTCCAACCCAAACCAGTCTGGGATTCTGAGATTCCCTCTGAGCTCTGACCAAGAAAAGCACACATGGAGTGATGCTGGAAAAAAAAAGATTGGAAGCAGCTTGAGAAAGGATCTGTGGGAGGAGGTGGAGCAGGTGCTGCAGCCCAAGTGAACCAGGTGAACTTTGCTCCTTTACCTCCTCCCCTGGGCAGATGTGGATTATTTTTGGAGCTGTCATGCAGCTCCAGAGCCATAGGTGAGGAAACCTTAGGAAAGCAAGCTCCTGCCTTTGCCACTTTGTTGTGTTGTACTTCCTGCAATGCTCTGAAGGCAGGGACCATCCCAGAATGCCACATTCGTTTGGATTGGGAGGGACCCTAAAGTTCATGCAGTGCCACCCCTGCCATGGCAGGGACACCTCCCACTGTCCCAGGCTGCTCCCAGCTCCATCCAACCCGGCCTGGGTGTTTTTATTGGACCGAGGGGGATTTATTTAATTTACTTTAATTTATCATCCTCTGTCCCTGTCCACGGCAGGGCTGCACGGCTCTACTGCAATATCAACACTGGCTTGGCCCACGAGCATGAGAAACATCTTCCCAAGCTCCAGGGAGCCCAGTGCCTCCCACAGGGAGCTGAGGGATGAGGGAGAGGAGGGATAAGTGATCTGGGAGAGCTGAGGGACATGGGGGAGCTGAGAGAGATGAGGGAGCTCAGCTGGTTGAGCTGATAAAGCAGAGAAAGATGAGGGAGATGAGGAAGCTGAGAGAGCTCACAGAGCTGAGGGAGATAGAACTCAGAGAAATGAGAGAGATGAGGGAGATGAAGGATCTGGTGGAGGTAAGAGGGCCCAGAGATGGAGCTCAGAGAGCTAACTGAGCTGCTGAGGCTGAGGGAGCAGAGGCAGAGCCCAGTGCTGGGCGAGGCCAGCAAGGCTCCAAAGGAAGGTGCCATCCCCATGGATGCTGGCACGGTGCCACAGACAAGGCCACCAACCTGCCCTGGCTGCAGGGAGCTCCCTACAGCTCCTGCTCACTGCCCCACACCTGTTAATGATGCAGGATGTTAACGAGCAGGATGATAACGATGGAAGGATGGCAGAAGCCACAGGCCCTGCATGGTGACATCAGCACTGCCCTGCCACGGGGCATGAGGCCACATCCCAGCCATCAGCACTGCTGGCCCTGGACTCCTCCAGCATCCCTGGCTTCTCTCACTTCCACATCTGGAGGTGTTTATTTTGGGAAAGCGTCCCTGAGAGCCAAGCACCAAGATGAGCAGGAGCCTGCCCTGCCTCCTCATGCCCAGCGGCTGATCTGGCATCATCTCCATGGCTTTGGTAGAGCTTGGCTCACCCAGGGCACCACCCATCAGACCCAGCACCATCACAACCTTTATCTTCTGCAATAATTAAGGGGCAGAAATGTCTTTTTACTTTCCATGTGTGACCAGGAACAGCAGCAATGGATGGGAGGAAAAGCAAACGCTTGAAACCAAATGCAAGAGGCCCAGGCACCCCATCCCTGTGGGATGTCAGTGCCCCTCACAGCCACAGCAAGGAGCAGAGCTTTCCTACAAGCCTGGCTCCAGTTTCATGACTTCAGTTCAAACTCCCAAATTCAGCTTCAAATTTCCCTGGCAGTGCCCAAGGCCAGGCTGGACCCTGGGGCTGGGAGCAGCCTGGGGCAGTGGGAGGTGTCCCTGCCAGGGCAGGGGTGGCACTGGGTGGGATTTGAGGTCCCTCTCACCCCAAATTCTCTGTGATCCCATGACAGCAGACCACCCTTCAGAAACCAGTCACTTACTCGGAGCCAGATCTACAAGACGATGAATGGGAAAACAAGAGCAGGAACTCAATCCAACCCTGGGACACCCACAGTGCCACAGCAGCTCTGCCAGCTCCCCTGGGTGCCAGAGGCAGGGACAGAGCCAAGGCTGCTCAGTAATTAAGGGGCCTGCTGAGTATCAAGGAATGCTCTCCTCCATCCCTTAACGACTTCTACTCTTTCCCAGCTGACAGCAAAACACACTCCAGGCAAAGCCATCTGTAAACAGCCCTGTAATGGGGTAAATATTTCTCACACGAGGCACTCCTTGGACACAGGAGATGCAGGGACTCAGAGTCACGGAATCACAGGATCCCTGAGGCTGGAAACCCCTCTGAGCTCACAGAGCACAACACTGCCCATGTCCCCAAGTGCCACATGCACAGGGCTGTGAAACCCCCAGGATGTGACTCCATCCCTGTCCTGAGCAGTCGTGCCACTCCTAAGGGATGTGGACAGGAATTTTCAACTCATCCCTGCCCAGCTCCATGGGAGAGAGACACAGCTGAGCTGGGATACAGAGCTCTGGAACCATCTCAGAGCTATCACAGACTGCTTTGGGCTGGGAGGGACCTCACAGGCCACCCAGTGCCACCCCTGCCCTGGCAGGGACACCTCCCACTGTCCCAGGCTGCTCCCAGCCCCAGTGTCCAGCCTGGCCTTGGGCACTGCCAGGGATCCAGGGGCAGCCACAGCTGCTCTGGGCACCCTGTGCCAGGGCCTGCCCACCCTGCCAGGGAACAATTCCTGCCCAAGATCCCAGCCAGCCCTGCCCTGGGCACTGGGAAGCCATTCCCTGGCTCCTGTCCCTCTGTCCCTTGTCCCCAGTCCCTCTGCAGCTCTCCTGGAGCCCTTCAGGCCCTGCCAGGGGCTCTGAGCTCTCCTGGAGCCTCCTCCTGCACAGCCGCACTGCCCACTCCAGGCTGCACCTCAGTGTCCAGTCAGTGCTCCTGGGAATGGGAGGGGCTGCTGCACCCCCTGCACTTCCCCCAGCTCTGGAAGCACAGACACCCCAGCCAGAGGAATTTAAGGGCTGATGCAGAGAAGTGAAATACAAACAGGACACAACTGAGAAACTGAAGTTCCTGTGGCTGATGAACTGATTAGAAGACTGATATCCAGCATGAGAGAACTCCTCTTTTAGAGATGAGGAGCACTGAAAAAAATGGATTAATAATATCTGTGGAATTCTGTGTGAAAGCACTGGGGAAGCTCTTGCCAACCCTACAAGTTTGTTCCAAGATTCCCTGGTTTCCAGAAGTTTCTCACCAGAGGCTGAACTCCCATCACCTCCCTGGGTGCTGGATGAGTAACAGCAGTTTGGAACAGCTGGAAGTTATTTCTACATGGACTGTACTTAGGACACTTCCTGGATTTTGTTCTCCCTGCTTCTCACTGTGAAGGAGCTTTTCAGGTTCAAAAAGTTTCTCCTGAGGAAAACACAACCTGCAGGAGAGCTCCTAGGCAGCTCCACTGAATATTTAGGATGGTAGCAACCCATAAAAATTCCATCTGAAACTGGGTGTTGGGAGGAGAACCTGGAATTGGGGAGCATTGGGCTCTGTTTAACAGACATCTCTAGGGTGCAGGAACAAAATGACAACTGCTATTTTGGTGGCCAGGCTCAGGTGCAGCATTAACAGTTTGGAAGCACCAAGCCCAAGGAAATCCTGGGAATCCACAGCTCAAAAACAGAGCTGGAAGGGTACAAGGGAGGAAGAGCACACATTCCTCCTGAGAGCTGCACACTCTGCCCAGGGCATCTGAAATCCAAACTCTTTGGCACTCTTGGGAAAGGGTTTCTTGGCTTTTTGCCCTTTTTTTACCTTCAGACGTTTTCCAGGCCTTCCAGAGATCTTCCACACTGATGAGCTTGTCTTCTCCATGGAAAGTGCTGTGCTTGACTGCTGGGTCATGGTAATTCAAGTCTTCTCTCAAGAACTAGGAGAGGAATTAACAGCAGGATTAGCCTTTGGTTCCTCTTCAGGGAGATCAGGAGCACAAAGAAAAATTTTGAATAGTAATAATTTTGATGGGAAATCAAAATAAATCTGAATAAATAACTTTAAAATGGATATATAAAATATACATATCTATCTTTTATACAGATATAAGCACATTCCCTGCAGTACCCCTGAGTATTTCTGTTCCTGCGAAGAACAGGCAGGAAATATTCAGTAAATAAATATTTTAAATTCATTTTAACACGGAGAAGGGATAATTAATCAGAACCTTGAGTATTGGGATTCCAGACTTTTCTTTGAATTATACTATCATCAAAAATTCACCTGAGTGGCACAATGGAACCAGCTTTATGTCAGTGGAGTAAGAACCCAAAAATTTTTACTGGATTTGATCTGCACCTTCAAATCCAAGCTGGGACAAACACCATGGGCAGGAGGGGAGGCAGTTCCACTGAAAAATACAGATAAATACATCGAGCCTAGCTCAGTGGGTGCCCAGAGCAGCTGTGGCTGCCCCTGGATCCCTGGCAGTGCCCAAGGCCAGGCTGGACACTGGGGCTGGGAGCAGCCTGGGACAGTGGGAGGTGTCCCTGCCAGGGCAGGGGTGGCACTGGGTGGGCTCTGAGGTCCCTCCCAGCCCAGGGCAGTCTGTGACATCTGCCAGCAGACAGAGAGCCACTCACATTCCAGTGCCCAACAGATGGAACCGGGTTAAAGGATAATTCCACATTCCTGCCCCTCAGGACATGATCCCCACACAGGCAGCTCCATCTTTGGGCTCCTCCACGTGCAGCAGGATTGTATCCACACCCAGTGAACAGCCTCAGGTCTGGAGATGGTGTTCTAACACCAGACAGGGAAAGATCTGGGCAGCTTCACACTCCAGGCTGCCTGCAGGTGCTGCTGAGGCAGCTCCAGCCTGGGGCTCCCCACTCAGCCACCCAAAAGCTGCCACGGCCCCTCCTGCCCTGCAGAGATCAGGGACAGGGGCAGAATTTGGGGAGATTTGTGGTTCCAGCAGGGGCTGGGCCTCGCGGCTCCAGCTGTGCCAACCCCCAGTGGGTGACACGGTGGCAATGTCACCGGTGTCACCGGCCCCGCTCCAGCCCCGCCGGCAGCAGGATCAGCTGCTGCTCTGTATATTTAGCTCGGGGAGCACAGAGAGGAAAAGTGATCCCTCAGCTTCCCCTGGGCCCACCATGGCCAAAACAAACCCCAAGGGCTCGGCGGAGGGGACAGAGCTGGGCTGGGGGATGTCCCGGTAAACGAGCAGGGAGGGGATGCAGGAAGGGCTGGAGGAGCTGGGCTGAGCCCACCACAGCCCAAAGAGACCTTAAAGCACATTCTCCACCAGTGCCTTCTGGGGAAAAGACAAAATCATGGAATCCCAGACTGGTTTGGGCTGGGAAGGACCTTAAAGTCCACCCAGTGCTACCCCTGCCATGGACAGGGACACCTCCCACTGTCCCAGATGTTCCAAACCCCAGGCACAAGAGTCACTGTGCACAGTACTGACCTACTTGCAAACCACCAAAAGGCAGCACTTCCAAGTGTCAAAGATCCCACTGGTCCCAGGCCTGGAGGCACCCAAAGCTCTGAGTCCTGCACACAGGGTGGGCCACACCGTTTCCAAGGTCTCACATCGGCCATCTCCAAGATCCCACCCAGACCAGCCCAGCCTCAGCCAGGCTGTGAAGCCACCAGGACAGAATGAAACTGAGTCAATCCTGAGTCTCCCCACCAAGCTGAGGGAAAGACAAACCATGGTCAAAGCAGCCAAAAGCAACGGGACCAGAACCACTGCCACGAGCACAGGCTGAGCTGGGATCACAGCGGGAAGACTCAGCCTGGGAATGCTGACCTTGGTGCTCTGGGGTCTCCAACAGCAGGAGGAGCTGGAGCTGCTGCAGAGATCCAAAGGATCCACAGAGCTGCTCCGGGTCTGGAGCCCCTCTGGAGCCAGGCTGGGAGAGCTGGGGGTGCTCAGCTGGAGAGGAGAAGCTCCAGGGAGAGCTCAGAGCCCCTGGCAGGGCCTGAAGGGGCTCCAGGAGAGCTGCAGAGGGACTGGGGGTGAACTTGCTGGCTGAAAGCAAGTTCAGAATGAGCAGATCCACAAAAAGGGATTTTCTGGAGGGTTTTTTTCCATAGAATCACAGACTCTCCTGAACTGGAAGGGATCCAAAAGGATCATCAAGTCCAAGTCCTGGCTCTGCACAGCCCCAGCAATCCCACTCCATGCCTGACAGCGCTGTCCAAACCCTCCTTGAACTCTGTTTTGTGGTTCTTTTATCTGCAGAAACTCCAACTACTGAAGTGATTTTTCAAACCCTCCCATCCCTCTCACACCCCTGGATCCGTGCCACCCTCCCTCCCCAGCAGCAGCTCCTGCTGTGCCGGAGCCAAGGGCCAGAGCCGGCCACCAGCTCCCCGTGCTGCCCAGCTCCAACAGCTCTCCTGAGCCACCAGCTCCACCACAACCACACACAAACCCTGCCTCCGGGGCCTCCTCCCAGCCACTGACCCGGGCAGCAGGGTCAGGGCCTGGGAGGAGCCAGGGAAAGACTGGGCAGCAACACAAACCTTGTTTCCTGAGGAAACCAGGCTGGCAGCATCCGAGAGCACCGGGAACCCACATCCCAAAGAGCCAGAGCTGCCTTTGCTGCCAGCGTGGAGACAGGAATAGATCCCTAATTAGAAGATTTCCCCGCGAGGGACAGTTCTTTCACCTGAATCGAGGCCACTGATGTCATCTGAAACTCCATTGAAAACTCACTTCCCAGCAGGAAAACTGCAAGGATGACTTATGGACAGCACGAAGCTGTGGGACAAAACTCCACCCATCGTTTATTTTAAAAATACCGCTGTCTGTGTGCGTCCCCTTCTGCCCAGGCAGGGGCTTCAGTCCAAACAAAACACTCCCATCACTTACCCCCAAGGGCTAGGGGCCAAAATAATAAATGAAAATATAAACTTCTCAACCAAGCAGGAAAATGCCCACCCCTGGAAGTGTTCCAATCCAGGCTGGATGGGGCTTAGAGCACCCAGGGATAATGGAAGGTGCCTCTGCCCATGGCAGGTGGTGGAACTGGGTGAGGTTTGAAGTCCCTCCCAACCCAGACCATCCTGGAAGCCCATGAACCCCGTAAAAGGTTTCAATCTGAGCCTCCTGCATTCTTCCCAATAATCCCCCAGCAGCTGTCCCACCACAGCCCGGAGTTCAACCTGACTGCAGGCTCCATGTAGGGGAGAGCCATAACCTTGACAGGGAGAACCCAGCAGGAGCTGGCTCAGAGAGGGAAATTCCTGCAATACCTCATTCAGTGGCTCCAGAGCTTACTGACAGGTGAACTTAATGCAACTTCAGTAAAAGCTTAGCAGAGGTAAAGCAGCAACTGCACATGTGGAATCCCAGGGACAAGGAATCGCTCCAAAATCATCGAGGCCAACTGTAAATGCAACAACCCAAGTGCAGGTGCCTCTGGGTGGGGGCAATCCCAGCACAAACACAGCCTGGGGGAGAGTGGATTGAGAGCAGGGGATTCTCCTGGGGAGAAGGAGCTGGAGGTTGGTGGGAAATGCTGGGACCTGACATCCCTGTGCCCCGGGCTGATCCCTCAGTGTGGGCAGCAGGAAAAGTATTGGGATTCTGCCCCTCTGTCCCACTCAGGCTGGACAGCCCTTTCCAGGAGGAATTTTCCCAGTATCCAACCTGAACTTCCCCTGGTTCAATCAAGGCTGTTCCCTCTCCTCCTGTCCCTGTGCCCTCGGAGCAGAGCCCGACCCCCCCGGCTGTCCCCTCCTGGCAGGAGCTGTGCAGAGCCACCAGGGCCCCCCTGAGCCTCCTTTGCTCCAGGCTCAGCCCCTTCCCAGCTCCCTCAGCCCCTCCTGGGGCTCCAGACCCTTCCCCAGCTCCCTCAGCCCCTCCTGGGGCTCCAGCCCCTTTTCCAGCCCCCCTAAAATCAGAGCAGAGGTGCAGGGGGCAGGAGCAACCCTGCCAGGGCTCAGCACTGCTGGGATCCAGCTCCCAGGGGTTTGAGGAGTGGCTCTAAGGGCACCAAGGCAGTGATTCTGCAGCCTCTGAGCAAAACCCATTGAATTCCTCCCAGGCTGGCAGTGTCTCAGTGCCAAGGCTCTAAGCAGACATTCCCAGCAGTGCTTTGTACCAAGAGCTCCCAGTGACTCCAGTGGGAGCGGGGGCAAGATCTGCTCAGAGACATAAAGCTGCCACTTCTGCCCAACCCTAAGGAAATGAGGTTTATTCCTACTTCACTGCCAAGGAGCAGCACACATGGGCTGAAATGGGCTGCCCCAGTCCTGGGAGAGGCTGAGCTGCAGCTCCAGCCACTCAGTGCAGGGAACTGCCTCCAGGGGAGCACCTCATGTGGTGGAGGAAATGCAACTGAAGCTTTTCAGCTGCTTTCATTACTCACTCGAGTGAGACTGAGGCAGAGGGAACAGCCCTGCAAGCTGGGAACAGCCACCCAAAAGCAGCAGCTCCTGGCAGCGTGGCCCTGTGCTGTGTCCCTGGGGACTGTCACTGCCCCAGGGGGACATTGTGATGGCTGCATGTGCAAGAGCAGCTGTGGCTGCCCCTGGATCCCTGGCAGTGCCCAAGGCCAGGTTGGACACTGGGGCTGGGAGCAGCCTGGGACAGTGGGAGGTGTTCCTGCCAGGGCAGGGCTGGCACTGGGTGGGCTTTGAGGTCCCTCCCAAAACAAACCAGTCTGGGATTCTGTAACCCCAGACTGCAGAGCTACCTGTGAGTGGCAACAGATCCCTGCACCCACGTGCTTCCTCTCAGCTTCCAACACTCAACTTCCCTGTTTAGCTGCCAGTTCTCCCTAGAAGACAGAATTCCTCACCTCCAACGAGCACCCACCACAACTGAGGTGACACTACAAAGAGCTTTCCCTTTTCCAGCAGACTCTGATTTCCAACAGTGCTTGTGTAAACAAAGAACAACAACTTTCTTTCTCCTCAATCCTTGAGCAGCTAAAATGTCCAAGGCTGACACAACAAAAAGCTGCTCCTTTTTCTGCAGCGAGCCCACACGGACTGAAACTGTTTTAGTTGGCTGCTGGAAGAATGCAGTAAACATAAAGTCATGGAATGGTTTGGCTTGGGAGGGACATCAAAGCTCATTTAATCCCACCCCCTGCCACGGGCAGCGACACCTTCCAGCATCCCAGGTTGCTCCAAGCCTCATCCAGCCTGGCCTTGGACACTGCCAGGGATCCAGGGGCAGCCACAGCTGCTCTGGGCAACACCGAAGTGGCTACAAAGGCCCAGCAGCGAGGAAAAGCCCTAACCTGCACACACAACGGGATCACCTTGAGGTGCCAGGTGGCTCCCCTGCTGTTGGAGAGGATGAAGTAGCTCGGCCCTGCAGAGATGATTTATTAGTAAAAGATTCTAAGAGTATGAAACCTACAAGAGGAATAGAATTGAAAGCAAAATTTGAACTGTAAGAGGCTGGGCAGGAAGAGGGTGATTAGGTTAGCTGAAAAGACTGGGCTGGGTGATTCAGTGACACCCCTGCCAGGACAAAAGGATGAATAAGGGGTTGGACCTTCTCAGGTATCAGGGATAAGGTGGTTTTTCAGGATTTTGGTATGTAGAGTAGTATTGTAATGTTGTAGTTCCCATAGGCTGTATGTAGATTCTGTAGGTTTTGTATCTTGAGGTGATTGGTTGATGCTCGTTAGAATATTCACGATAGAAAGGGTTAAAATGGGATGTAATGGGTAATTCGGTCTCTTGCTCTCTTGCTCCCCTGGATCCCTGTCCCGTTGGACCTATGGACTCTTCCCCAGTTGGGCTGCCTTCCCACGACGAATAAACCACGACCAATAAACCACGCGTCCCAAAGAGTATCCTGCTCTTCAGATCATCTCTCTCATCGGACACCACCAGCGAGCTTTCTAATACCCTGCCATGAGCAGGAGGCCCCCAGTCCAGCCCCAGCCCCAGCCCAGCCCAGCCTGACCTCGTCGCTCTCCTCCACGTCCACGTTGCCGTTGGCGTCGTCGTCCATCTGCTTGTGGATGTTGCGCACGGCCTCGAAGCTCAGCTGCTCGTCCTCGTCGTGGCACAGCGCCTTGTCGATGCGGCAGAACTCTGCTGGGGCAAACACCAGCACAGGCACGTCAGCCAGCAGCACCACAGCCCTCTGCGCCTTCCCTGGGAGCTGGGGCAGCCTGGGGGAGCTGCTGGAGTGGGCTGGGGCACAGGGCAGGGCTGGGCAGAGCAGGGCTGGGGCACAGGGCAGGGCTGGGCAGAGCAGGGCTGGGGCACAGGGCAGGGCTGGGCAGAGCAGGGCTGGGGCACAGGGCAGGCAGGGAGGGCTGGGGCACAGGGCAGGGCAAGGTAAGGTAGGGCAGGGCTGGGCTGGGGCACAGGGCAGGCAGGGAGGGCTGGGCTGGGCAGGGCAGGGCTGGGAAGGGCAGGGGAAGCAGGGCAGGGCAAGGTAAGGCAGGGCAGGGCTGGGCTGGGCAGGGCAGGGGAAGCAGGGCAGGGCAAGGTAAGGCAGGGCAGGGCAAGGCTGGGCAGGGGCACGGGGCAGGGCGGGGCTGGCAGGGCTGAGCTGGGCAGGGCAAGCAGAGCTGGGCAGGGCTGGGCTCTGCCCCTCTCAGCCCCATCCTTCCTCACTCTCCCCAGGGCAGCTCTCCCAGCAGGCTGGGCTGGGCAGGGCAGGCAGGGCTAGGCTGGCAAGGCTGGGCAGGGGAGGCAGGGCTGGGCAGGGCAGGCAGGGCTGGGCAAGGCAGGGCAGGCAGGGCTGGGCAAGGCAGGCAGGGCAGGCAGGGATAGGCTGGCAAGGCTGGGCAGGGGAGGCAGGGCTGGGCAGGGCAGGGCAGGCAGGGCTGGGCTCTGCCCCTCTCAGCCCCATCCCTCCCCACTCCCCCCAGGGCAGCTCTCCCAGCAGGGGCTGGCTGCTGCCCACAGCCTGAGCTCCGTGTCTCCCCTGGAGGCTGTTGGTGTTGGCACCGTGTGCAGCCGGGGCGTTTGGGGAGGAAGGGCTGTGTATTTATACAACACGTCAATTAAAACACTTCCCTCCTTCCTGATTATGGAATGGGCTCTTCTGGCTGCTTTGCACATGATCCTCTGCTTTCCAAGACCAACACCTCACATTTTGCTGCGTGCCTGAGCCCGTGCAAGCACCAAACGGGGCTGACCCTTGCATGGCACTGCCAGGTGGCACCCAGGGATGGGGCATCCCGAGGGACCTGGGCAGGATGGAGAGCTGGGACCATGCCAAGGCCACAGAGTGCAGCAGGGCCAAGTGCAAGGTGCTCTATGGGCTGGGAGAGCTGGGGGTGTTCACCTGGAGAAGAGAGACCTGAGAGCCCCTGCCAGTGCCTTACAGGGCTCCAGGAGAGCTGGGCTGGGCAGCACAGAAAGTCCCTCCAGGAGAGGGACTGGGACAAGGGAATGGCCTCCCATGGACACAATGACCTGGCCAACCATGAAGCCTCCTGCAGAGGCAGGCCTGGTGTCCTGCTGCTTCCCAACCCTTGGGAAGGTTACTCCATGCTAACTCATGCCTGTCCACGTGGCCAGGGGAGTCCAGCAGCGCTGGGCACTGGTGACCAAACCAGTGAGTGAACTGGGAACCTCCCCAGGGCACTCCTGGCCAGCTGCTGAAGGGTGCTGGCACTGACAACGGGCACCCAGAACCACAGGGCCCTCAGAAGAGCACTGGGGTGCCCTGAGGTTGATCTGGAGAGATCTGGGGCTCCTCTCCGACCCTGCAGGAGTTTCCTGGTGGCTCAGAACTTCGGGCTGGGCCTTTCTGTGCCGGCTCCTCCCGTTCTCCCCCAGGCAGCCAGCAGGGACACGAGATGGTCTCTGTGTTTATGCTGTCCTTGGAGCCGACCCCAGAAGGAAAAATGAAGCCAGGCTAAAAGATCTCTCCCCAAAACATGACACGCTTGTCTTGTTCCGAGCCTGGGCTTGTTGTTGCAGGGGAGAGCGTGGCAACGCTGCAGCAAAGTTTGGATTATAGGAAGGGAAGGTTGTGTTATTGTCCAAGTAGGTTTATTCAGATTAACCCCCTCCTGGCCATGGGACTCCTGAGCCCTGGCTCAGGTCTGTCCAAGGGGTTCAACCAGGGAAAGAGACCTGAAGGGATAAAGGACTGGGGGATTGAGGAGATCCTGCCCAGACTTCCTGCCACCCCAAGGACAGCCCCTGGGCATTTCCAGCACAAATGCCAGGAATGAAGATTGAGAGCAGCAGCAAGAGCAATAAAGCAAGGGTTTCAAGTGCTGCCAGGTGCTGATAACCAACTACAGCATCAACAGCAATCAAACCAAACACGGGGAGCAATCTGGTGCTTTCATCAAGACCAGAAAGAGCCTCAATACGGGGCACAGTGATTTAATCAGCAGACAACCCTGAACTGATAACAGAATGGTGCCCGAATTTCAGCAGCCAGGATGGGCTATTCATTCCCCTCCCTGTTATCTCCACGGGCTGCAGCTGCAGGAATACCCAAAGGAAGGAACAAAGACCAGCCCCAGGCACTTTGCCGAAGACTGATGGAAGATTAAGCCTAAAGATCATAGCAGAGAGTCATCCTTTGGGTGGGAAGGGACCATAAAGCTCCATCCACACCTTCCACTGTCCCAGGCTGCTCCAAGCCCGGCCCAAGCAGGCCTGGAATACTGCAGTCAGGCTATTCCAACACACCTTCAGCAAACAAAAGCCTCAAAATGAGTGCGAGATTGGCTTCGTTTCAGTAAATCTCCCTCTCCTCTCCAGGGCTGGGACTCCTGGAGTCCTGAGGAACAACACCAGCACCTCCACTCCCACCCCACCTCTCTGAGTCACCGGGAACCTTCTGTCTCCATCCCGCTGTTTGGTGGCTCCACGCCTGCTCTTTATCTCCCCGCTATCAACTCCACGGCTGCGTCTGCCCGTGCAGAACAAAGAGTCCTTGTCCCTCCCACGGGCTGTCCTTGATGGACCATTAACCTGGGCACATCAACACGGGCCGGTCCTCCCATCCCTCCTGCTTCCCTTTCATACCTCCTGCCTCCCTCCCATCCCTCCTGATTCCATCCCTCCTGCCTCCCTCCCATCCCTCCTGCTGCTCCTTCCGTCCCTCCTGCTGCTCCTTCCATCCCTCCTGATTCCATCCCTCCTGATTCCATCCCTCCTGATTCCATCCCACCCCTCCTGCTGCCCCCCTCTCCAGCACCCCTCAGGGCTCACTGTCCCCACTTTGCAGCCTCTGCTGGGGGGTCCTGCTGTCCCCCCAAGGTGCCACCACCCGGATCATCAAAGGACACTGAGGCCCAAGTGCCAAAGCAGAGCTGGAATTTCACCGAGACATCGAGGTTGGAAAAGCCCTTGGACACCACCGAGTCCAGCTGCTCCCCAGCACTGCTCAGGCCACCACTGACCATGTCCCCAAGTGCCACATCTGCAGGGCTGTGACATCCATCCAGGGCTGTGACTCCCCCTGTGCCAGGGCTGGACAACAATTAGGGAACTCTGCCCAATATCCAAGCTGAAGCTCCTGGGTGCCATTTGAAGCCGTTTTCAGCTGCCATGGAAGGCAGCTGGGGGTGGCTCTGTAACAGATGACACAGATGTGTCTCTTGGTGGCCCTGGCTGGCACAAGGTGCCCAGAGAAGCTGTGGAGGCTCCAGCCATGGAGACACCCAAAACTCAATGGGACATGGCCATGGACCAGCAGCTCTGCCTGAGTAGGGCTGGAGAGGACAACCCCCAGAGCTCCCCTGTAACATCATTTCATTCCAGACCTCTCCTTTCTCACGGGAGATTCTCTCTAACGAGGATTTTGTTTGTTTAATTTCCCTTGATTTCCTTCTGAGAGGTGCCATTATCTTCAATAACGCCCCAAGCTCCGAGCTCTGCAGCAGCAGCAGCAGCCCTGGGGACAGCACTAAAACAGCAGCTTAATTATTACAATTGTCATTTACATAACTGCCTTTTATAAACACCGGGAGGGCAGCCAAGGAAAAAAGCCCTATATTTGGGGAAAAAGGACTGTTTACATATTTCACCCGTGTAAACAAGGGCTCGGCTGAACTTCCGTGCTCAGGGTTCCTCCTCCCCTGGAACTCTGGGATTCAATTAAAAACTGCCAAGGACAACTTCAGGAATTTTAACGAAGGCATTAAACTGTGAGGGCTGTATCCAGAGATTTCCATTCCCTCTGGAGGGGTAAGGAACAGCAAGGGGGACCCTGGGAACCCTGACATCCTGCAAGGCTGCAGAACAGCAGCACAGAGAGCGAGGCTAAAAGGGCACAGTAACAATGCTGGGCTTCCAGCTCTGATTTCCAAACATCAGAGCCTGCTGGAGCTACGAGAGCACCCAGCCATTCCCACTGTCAGGAAAGTACTCAGAGTGTTTTTATACTTCAAGCTGACACTGTACAGCTTCTTCACTACAGAGAGAACTCTCAGACTCCAGGTCTAACCTGCCACACTCAGCCACAAGCATGTGAAAGTCACATATAAACTCCTTTTTTTAAAAAGAATTATATGGATTTTATTAAACAGAATTGGGATTTTAGCACATGCTCATTTTCCTATTCCTTCTGACCGACCTTCCCTGGCAAACTCCCTCCCTGGGAGGTGCAGAGCCAGGGCACCAAGTCTTGCTTGGGGCAGGCAGGATCCCGGGGCAGGGCTGGCTGCGATCTCAGGCAGGAATTGTTCCCTGGCAGGGTGGGCAGGCCCTGGCACAGGGTGCCCAGAGCAGCTGTGGCTGCCCCTGGATCCCTGGCAGTGCCCAAGGCCAGGCTGGACACTGGGGCTGGGAGCAGCCTGGGACACTGGGAGGTGTCCCTGCCAGGGCAGGGGTGGCACTGGGTGGGATCTGAGGTCCCTCCCAACCCAACTCAGCCTGTGATTGATTCCACAACCAACCCAGGTTCCCACCTCCCTTGCAGTGTGGAAACTCCAACAGCGATTCTCCCAGCAGGTTTGGGATGTAGAACCTGGCACCTGAAGGGAGTTTGCCCAGAGCAGACAAAGGAGACCACTCAAGTATCTGCTCAACAAGGAATTCATTCCCGTGCTCTTGCTCCTGTGTTCCCATCACCCTTGGGACAGCAGGGTCTGGAGCATTCAACAGGGATTCACTGCACTCAGTTTTCCACTGCATGGAATCCCACACTGGTCTGGGTTGGGAGGGATCTTGAAGCCCATCCAGTGCCACCCCCAGCCAGTCCCAGGTTGCTCCAACCTTCAATGACTACGGAAGTTTCAGCAGGAGTTCAAAGAGACTTTCTTCCTCTAAGGGAGCTCTTTGCACGATGCAAAAAAGCAAACCCTTGTACCCAACTCAGATTAAACAGTCTAGAAAAAATGTAAATCCAAGCAGAGGTTGGACTGTTTGATCTCCGAGCGACTTCTAAAGCAGCACCTGGGGTGTCTCTGCTGGAAGATCCAACCCTAAACCTTCACAAACCATTTAATAACAGTGCCCAGGGAAACAGGCTGTACCCAGTTCCTGGGGCCAAACCTGTCTCCTCTGCTCTGGAAGCTCCCTGGTGCCCCAGGATCAGCGTGACAAAGCCACACAGAGTCACAGAGATGCAGGAGGAAGCCCTGTGTGATCCACGGAGCCTCCCGGCACCACCACAGCTGAACACAGCCAGGGGAAGGAATTAAGCAGCCAAGTGAGGTTATTGCACAGTCATGAACTTGCACTCAATTAAAACCTTAAAATCCCTTCCCCAAACGGGCTCCTCTCCTTGGCACACGCTCAGCATTTATTTACTACCATCAATGCTCTCATCACCGAGTGCAATCAGCCCTTTTCATCCTCTCCATGCACCAATTTACTGATTTAATGTCAGCCCATTGCTTCCAAACATCCTCCCCCTTCCCTGCAGCAGCACAGCCCTTCCATCCCTGGCTTCCACCCAATCCCCCCCACCAGAACTTTGCCACCCTACTTTTCTTCAAATGCTTCACTCTTCCCACCCCATTAAAACAACACACAGCCCCAATCACACATAACCCTCAAAAAACAAGGCTGCCTTCTGTTGGAGTGGGAATATATCCCATCCCACCCCACCCCAGGCTCTGCCAGTCCTGGCAGTGCCCACCCCTGCTCCCACCCCTGCTGTCCCAACACATGACCCACTCTATCCGTGAACAACCACCCCGTGTCCAGCAGAGTTTCTGGGGATGACTCCACCCTCCCTGTGGCTCCCAAACCTCCCCAGAGCAGATCTGGGCACCCTGGCTTGGGTGCTTTGGCCTCCAAGTGCCAACTTCACCCATTTCCTTCCGGACCTGCTTGCTTCCCCCAGGCCCAAGGCCTGTGGGACATTTCTCCCGGGCTGAACAAATAAGATAACAGAGGCTGTTCTGGTACCACCCTGTCAGGCACAGCGGCTCTGCCCACGGGCAGCTCCAAAATACCACGTCAGGGCCTCCTCTGGAGGAGCAGCAGGAGCCAAAATATCTCGTGGGCAGGGAAGTTCTAAGGAGCTGAAATAACTGGAGATTGGGTTACTTCACAACCATAAACCCAGCCATCTGACTGCTGGCACGTTCCTGCCCCGCTGTGTGCAACCAAACAGAATCATTCCAACTGCAGCCACGGCCAGGGCCATCCAAAACTGATGGGAGAGGGGCAGGCAGTACCAGGATATGGGGAAATGGCTTTAAACTAAGAGAGGAGACTTAGATTGGAGCCTGGGGGAAGTTCTTACCTGTGAGGGGGGTGAGGCCTTGGCTCAGAGCAGCTGTGGCTGCCCATGGATCCCTGGAAGTGCCCAAGGATGGGATTTGGAGCAGCCTGGGACACTGGAGGTATCCCTGCCCATGGCAGGGGTGGCACCAGATGAGCTCCATGGTTCCTCCCAGCTCAAACCACTGTAGGGCTCTCTGATTCCATGAGTTGGGAATGCTCTGCAGAGCCCTGGCAGTGCTGGGCACCAGAGGAATCCACAGGACTGAGCAAGCCTGTGGCACCTGATCCAGGGACCCAGGATCAACATTCCTGCTCTGCAAAGACACAGGATCATCCCACGGCCCACAGCAGCTTCCCAGTGATTTTCACAGAATCCCAAAATGGTTTGGGTTGGGAAGGAGCTCAAAGATCATCGAGTCTCACCCTGGATGGGCAGGGACACCTCCCACTGTCCCAGGCTGCTCCCAGCCCCAGCATCCAACCTGGCCTTGGGCACTGCCAGGGATCCAGGGGCTCCTGTTCTGTGACTCTGCAAGGCTCCCAGGGAGGGGTGGGAAGGAATCCAAAGGAACCCAAAGGAATCCCAGCCCCTCTGAGCCCCCAGCCTGAGTCACTGCTCCAGGCAGCCCCAGCCCACGGGCCGAGCGCCGGCTGCCACACACCGGGATCCAAACTCATCATCAGTGAGTGAAAGAGAAATTGCAGAAATTGTTCAAAGTCAGGAAACCACATAATGGATGAGTGAGTCATCCCTGCCTGAAAAACTGAAGACACCAAAGAAAGCTTAGAAGCCAAAGAAAAAACCCCAACAGTGCTGCTGTTCCACCCTGCCACCCCTGAGCCGGGAGATCCATTCCTGCAGCACCGCCTGCCCAAAGCCAGGGACAACCAGGGCCAGCTCTGTGATACCCATGGCAAAGAACACCTGGAGCAGGAAGAGCTCCAGATACAGAAGTAGAATTTTGGTAGGCCTGACAAGGTAACAGAAGCACAGAATTCCTCTCGTGATGTCAGAATGTATGAGAAACCATAGAATGGCAGAAAGGCTCCTGTTGGGAGGGACCTCACTGCCCATCCAGTGCCACCCTTGCCATGGACAGGGACACCTCCCACAGTCCCAGGCTGCTCCCAGCCCCATCCAAGCTGGTCTTGGCACTGGGAAGCCATTCCCTGGCTCCTGTCCCTCTGTCCCTTGTCCCCAGTCCCTCTGCAGCTCTCCTGGAGCCCCTTCAGGCCCTGGCAGGGGCTCTGAGCTCTCCCTGGAGCTTCTCCTCTCCAGGTGAGCACCCCCAGCTCTCCCAGCCTGGCTCCAGCTCTTGGAGCATCCCTGTGGCCCTCATTCCCACAGCTCCATGTCCATTCCAAGCTGCAGGCCTGGGATGGGGAGCTCAGAGCTGACCCAAAATCCAGGCTCACAGCCAGGTTCCATCTCTCCCTCACAGCCTCACAGGATGGCTGAGGGAGCCCAGTGCCCCAGGAGCAACCCAGATCTTCCAAAGGGCATTCCCTGCATTTCCTGGCCTCTGCCTCCTCCTCCCCAGCAGCCCAGGCTCCAGCACTGCCCTGGTCCCTTCCCAGGATAATGAATCCAAGGGAAGCAGCATCCTTCCCACGCTGCCATACAAGGACAGCTTCTCCCAATTCCAGCCTTATTCATCCCTCATGTGCCTCAGCAAGAACTGATGGTTTCCATGTTCACAGGAACCCTGGAGAGCAGGAAACAGGGTGACAACAGCCCCTGCCTTGGCCATGGCACAGGCTGCACAGTCTGCCTCTCCAGAGGGAATGAGCTGCTCCCAAAGCACCCACGCTGTGGGACATGGCCCTGCTGCAGCCAGCTCCTGGCTTTCCCAGCAAAGTCCTGCCCTTCCATTGAAGAACAGGACTCCAAGAGGGCAAGGCCCTGCCCATCCTACAGCTGATCCCACAAGAAAACCCTAACCTCAATCATCCAACCTCAACAACAGCCTGCAACCACCACACTGACTTCTTGGGGAATAAAAACCCTTCCCAGCGATCCTGTTACCCTCTACCTGCCCAAACTCAAGCAAAGCCACTCTCGTCCATAATTCCCTTCCCACAAGGATCAGGACAGCAGCAAAGGGGGACCCAAGGCAGGTGTGGATCCTGGCACAGGGGGGAGAAAGCCAAAGGCATGGGAAGAAGGGGGAGGAAAGGAGCAGGAGGAGGAAGGAGCTTGTGAATAACACAAGCCCACAAAAAAGCCAGGGTTTGTTATTCTTGGTGCTCACAGACCCGTTCGGTTCCAGGCACTCAACAGCCACAGCGGGGAATCCTGGAAGAGGAACAGGATCCTGGATGTGCCTCAGCAATGCAATGCTACCAGATCCCACATGGGACAGGCCCAAGGACATGGCAGGACAAGGGGTTAGAGGTCAGTGAGGAAGAGAGAGACATCTCTCTGCAGGACAGGCTGCAGGACAGCAGTCACACCGTCCTGAGGGAGAATCCCAACCTCCACTCATCCAGGGAGAGGGAAAAGACCCTTCCCAGAAACCCCCACACATCTTCTTTCCACTGTGACTATAAAAGATCACCCCAAGCCCCAGGTACCTCCTTTCCCCATGCCCAGCCACTGCCAGGGGACACCAGGCAGCACACGGGGTGGCTGAGGGTGAAAAGCAGCAATTGAGGAGCAGCACCGGTGGCACAAATGAAAATAAATCCCCGTTCTGGCAGGCAGAGATCATTCACATTAGAAGAACAGCAGTTTTAAAATGTTTTCCCTTCCTTGCCAGCCACACATGAGCACTTTGGGTTATGTCAGGGCCAGGAGAATGAGACAATCCCAAAATATTCTGAGCTGTAGGGACCCAAAGGGATCACCCAGCCCCATCCCATCCCTGCCCAGAGCCCCCAGCAATCCCAGCCTGGGCATCCCTGGCAGCGCTGCCCAAAGGCTCCTGGAGCTCTGGCAGCCTCGGGGCCGTGCCCATTCCCTGGGGAGCCTGGGCAGTGCCAGCACCCTCTGGGGGAAGCACCTGGCCCTCAAATCCAACCCCAATCCCTCCTGGCACAGCTGCAGCTGCTCCCTCAGGTAGGAAAAAAAAAATCCCCCGTGGATGGGATGGGCAAACAGCAATGATCCCAAACATGCTGGTACAAGGCAGGTGCTCCTGAATTCTAAATCTGCTGCCCCAAAGTGAGAGC
This sequence comes from Phylloscopus collybita, assembly GCA_027886175.1. NCBI lineage: Eukaryota > Metazoa > Chordata > Aves > Passeriformes > Phylloscopidae > Phylloscopus > Phylloscopus collybita. Next base: position 299,870 of record JAJNNQ010000101.1, read on the forward strand.
TGCTGCTTCCTAATCCAGTGGGAAAATGAGGAGCCCCCCCCCCCAGCTTGGAGAGGCACGGTGCCAGCAGTGAAGGAGCCCTGCCTGCCTGGAGCTGCCTCACTGAAAAGGTTGTTACTAAAAAAACAATTTAAAAAGAAACTCTTGAAATGAGTCACTGTGGAATCAGGAATAAATTGGGAATTTCATGCTTTGCTACACTGGAAGATGGAAATGCTACTTTTGGAGGAGATAGTGGGGAGATTTACCCCTCAGATAAAAAAACCACCTCTCCTAAAGTGGCTGTTTTCTGAGGGTGATCAGGGAAAGAGGAACTTTCTAGAACAGGTACAGACCAAGAGCAGCACTGGAACCCTGAGGCTCCTCATCCCGCAGGGTCCTGGCAGTGCTGGGGCACCAAAAGGTGACACCAAACATGAGGGGTCACCTCTAGGCCATGAAACCTGGGGGATGAGAGCAGGAACTGCCAAATCCAGACAGGAATCCCCAAATCCCTGGGGCTGGCAAAGCCTCCCAGGCCAGGCAGCCCCAGCTGTGCCCACCTTGTCCCCAGCCCAGAGCACTGAGTGCCACCTCCAGGGGACACCTCCAGGGCTGGGCACTGCAAAGCTCCCTGGGCAGCCCCTGCCAAGGCCTGAGCACCCTTTCCATGGGGAAATTCCTGCTGCTGGCCCAGCTGAGCCTCCCCTGGCCCAGCCTGAGACCGTTCCCTCTTGTGGTGTCAAGGGAGAAGGAGAGAAGGGAACAGGGATGGAGGGAAGAAGGGATGGTGGCTTCCCAGTGACAACACGGTGGTGGTGCTGCTGATTCCATCAGCTCAGCAGCTCCTGAAACCTTGCCCTGAAAAACCCACATGGAGAGGCAGCTCCCACACCTGGCTTCCCTGAGGAGCAGGACACACACGGCCACTTGTGCTTTAGGAACAGCAGGGATTTCAGTGATCCTACACCTCAGATGCTCTTTCCCTGAACATGGACTTCCCAAAATCCTCCAGGCCCTTTGCAGTAATAAAGAGGCTTCAAAAAGACAAGCTGGGAACTCCTTGGACAGCACACTCCTCATCCTCAGCACACAGGGAAGAGTTCTAGCATGATGCGACCTCTGCTGCAGCTCAGCACTTGAAACTGATGGTGTGTAAGCAGAAACCCAAGAAGGAAACCCCCAAACCTTTCCTGAGCCCAGCTCCAGTGCCACCCCACAGCTGCTGCTCCACTGCCCCTGCTAAACTCAGCTTAACCCTCCCTGAGACTGCCCAGAGTCACCTGGGAACACAGAGCGTAGATTGTCCAGAAAATCCTCAAATATGAGCACATCTGGGGCAGCTCCCTTTTTCCCCATCATTCCTAAGCCATGATTTAGCTGTGGCTTCCCCCAGGCAGCAGGAGAGGCACTGCAGGGTTTAGAGCGTGGAGTCGGTTTTAGGGGAAGCTGAGGCAGGAAAGGGGCAGTTTTCCAAACCCCAGTCACTGGGAGCCAGGCTATGACAGCCCAGCCATGGAATCCAAGACTGGTTTGGGTTGGAGGGACCCTAAATCCTATCCAGTGCCACCCCTGCCCTGCTGAGTATCAAGGAATGCTCTCCTCCATCCCTTAACGACTTCTACTCTTTCCCAGCTGACAGCAAAACACACTCCAGGCAAAGCCATCTGTAAACAGCCCTGTAATGGGATAAATATTTCTTACACGAGGCACTCCTTGGACACAGGAGATGCAGGGACTCAGAGTCATGGAATCACAGGATCCCTGAGGCTGGAAACCCCTCTGAGCTCACAGAGCCCAACACTGCCCATGTCCCCAAGTGCCACATGCACAGGGCTGTGAAACCCCCAGGATGTGACTCCAGCCCTGTCCTGAGCAGTCGTGCCACTCCTAAGGGATGTGGACAGGAATTTTCAACTCATCCCTGCCCAGCTCCATGGGAGAGAGACACAGCTGGGCTGGGATACACAGCTCTGGAATCATCTCAGAGCTATCACAGACTGCTTTGGGCTGGGAGGGACCTCACAGGCCACCCAGTGCCACCCCTGCCCTGGCAGGGACACCTCCCACTGCCCCAGGCTGCTCCCAGCCCCAGTGTCCAGCCTGGCCTTGGGCACTGCCAGGGATCCAGGGGCAGCCACAGCTGCTCTGGGCACCCTGTGCCAGGGAAGAATTCCTTCCTAATACCAAGTCTAAACCTTCCCTCTTTCAGTTTAAAGCCATTGTTCCTTCTCCTGTCACTGTAAGCCCTTGTAAAACGTCTGATAGTGGGTGCTGAGAATGTGGAACCATAGAATAATCATGGAATCTAGAATGGGCTGGGAGGACCCTAATGGAATCCTGGAATCATGGAATGGTTTGGGTTGGGAAGGATTTTTAAGGATCACCCAGTGCCACCGCTGCCCTGGCAGGGACACCTCCCACTGTCCCAGGCTGCTCCCAGCCCCAGTGTCCAACCTGGCCTTGGGCACTGCCAGGGATCCAGGGGCAGCCACAGCTGCTCTGGGCACCCTGTGCCAGGGCCTGCCCACCCTGCCAGGGAACAATTCCTGCCCAGGATCCCAGCCAGCCCTGCCCTCTGGCCCTTGCACCACGTACCTGCACCTGCACCCTTCACTGCCCCAAGTGCCCCCGCAGGCCCGGGGCTGTGGGATGGGGGTTCCAGGTGCTGCTCCCACCCGCCCCAGGGCTCCCCGTGTGCCCAGAGCCCACCCTGCCCCACCGGGCTCTGCAGCCCCGGGATCCCCCAGCCCACAGAGCACCCCGGGCCCGCAGCCAGAGCAGCAGGGCTGCCTCTGAACAAACAGCTCCTTCCCACAGCCCGGCAGTGGGAAGAAAATGCCCCCCGGAGCCTCAGGGAGAGGGATAAATCACCGGGGAGGGAGGGGAGTGGCTGACGTGAGGGCCCGAGAGCTGCGGGGCCGGGCCGGCAGGGATCCACGGCACGGGCAGTGCTTGGAGCAGCACTGCAAGGGCAAACAAATAAATTCCTCAGGCACCTTCCTGAGCGCTCCATAAATCCTCCAGGCACAGGGAGGCAGGAGGTGGGAGCTCTGAGCTCGGCTGAGCCCTGAGAAAGGCTCCATGGCCGCTCAGGGAGCCATTCCCAGCACGGGAATCCCTGCTTTGGGATGGCAATGGCTCTCCCTCCCCTCAGGGCCCTGGCAGGGCCGTGCCCCCCCAAGCACAAAGGGAAGGGTGGAAGCTCTGTGCACGGCTGAGCCCCCAGAACGGCTCCGTGGCCGCTCAGGGAGCCCTCCCCAGCACGGGAATCCCTGCTTTGGGATGGCAATGGCTCTCCCTCCCCTCAGGGCCCTGGCAGGGCCGTGCCCCACCAAGCACAAAGGGAAGGGTGGGAGCTCTGTGGACGGCTGAGCCCTGAGAAAGGCTCCATGGCCGCTCAGGGAGCCCTCCCCAGCACAGGAATCGCTGCTTTGGGATGGCAATGGCTCTCCCTCCCCTCAGGGCCCTGGCAGGGCCGTGCCCCCCCGCAAGCACAAAAGGAAGGGTGGGAGCTCTGTGCACGGCTGAGCCCCCAGAACGGCTCCGTGGCCGCTCAGGGAGCCCTCCCCAGCACAGGAATCCCTGCTTTGGGATGGCAGTGGCTCTCCCTCCCCAGCACGGGAATCCCTGCTTTGGGATGGCAATGGCTCTCCCTCCCCTCAGGGCCCTGGCCTAACCTTGGTGGCCGTGCCCCCCCAAGCACAAAGGGAAGGGCTGTGTGTGCTCTCAGGGGGCTCAGGGCCACACAGAGGGGCTCTGGGAGCGGGATCCCCCTTCCTGCTCACACCCTGAGGGCCGGGCACGCCACACTGGGAATATTCCCCAAGGAGATTCCCTGGTTATTCCCTTGGGATAGCAGCTCTCTGTCTCACCAGGAGCTGAATTGGAACTTGCAGCCCCCTGAGCAAAGCACTCACAGTGTGGAACACGCAGACCACAGAACTCAGAGCTCAAGCTGGATCCAACAGCAGCTTGGAGGAGTTTGGGACCGACCTGGGAACCCACTGCAGTGTCCATGGAACATGGAACAAACACTTCGTTTAGCAGAGGTTAATTACAGACCAGCACAGCTTCCAGCCAGCTGAGGCTGCCTCAGAGATATGCATCAAATCAGGGAAAGTGGCCCTGACTTATTTAAAAAGATTCTTATTCCCAAACACATGTGGGAGGGACCAAGGCTTTCTGCATGACATCAACCACCAAACCTGAGAACAGCAGCTTTCCGTGTGTGAATTAAAATTAAAATGTTTTCATTACTGAAAAAAGAGAGATACTTAACAGAACATTGTTATTGTCATGAACAGTTTAAAAGTTAAATTCTAAAAAAACCTGCACCTGGTCTCTTCTTGAAAGAGACACTGAAATATACCCAGAGCCACCCCTGCCCTGGCAGGGACACCTCCCACTGTCCCAGGCTGCTCCCAGCCCCAGTGTCCAGCCTGGCCTTGGGCACTGCCAGGGATCCAGGGGCAGCCACAGCTGCTCTGGGCACCCTGTGCCAGGGCCTGCCCACCCTGCCAGGGAACAATTCCTGATTCCCAAGATCCCAGCCAGCCCTGCCCTGGGCACTGGGAAGCCATTCCCTGGCTCCTGTCCCTCTGTCCCTTGTCCCCAGTCCCTCTGCAGCTCTCCTGGAGCCCCTTCAGGCCCTGCCAGGGGCTCTGAGCTCTCCCTGGAGCTTCTCCTCTCCAGGTGAGCACCCCCAGCTCTCCCAGCCTGGCTCCAGAGGGGCTCCAGCCCTCTGGGCTCTCTCCAGCAGCTCCAGGTCCTTGCTGTGCAGGGCCCCCCAAGCTGGAGCAGCTCTGCTGTGGGGTCAGCTCTGCTTTGGGGCTGCTATTCCTGCTGGAGGAGAGCACCCACTCCCCAGGTCACCTGGCTGGAAGCTTTATTTGCCCAGAGTTTTGGCAAGTTCACTTGGAGGAAAAAAGCATTTGCAGGGAAAATGAAGGTTACTTTTTCAGTCTTGTACTTTCAGGCTACATCAGCTGACCTGAAAGAAATCCCCCAAACCCAAAAAAGGAAGTTGAGTTCCTCTCTATCAACTCTCCTGACCAGTACCAGCACAGGACACAGCCACTGGCTGTACTGGTGGTATTTCTTTCCCAAGAGCAGAAGTGACACCTCTGCAGCACTTCCCCCCCAGCCAGAACGCACAGGACTAAGTTTAGCCATGGTCAGGCCACAGATAAATCCCTCCTAACCCCTGTCCACTCCCAGAGCCAAGGAGGCACCAGCAAACCAAACCATCTGCAAAGAGCTCTGCATTCACCCAAATCTGACTCTTTAAACTCCTAATTCAGGGCTTATTCCCTGCAGCTCTTCCAGGGCCAGAGGAGCAGCAGCCCCGGGGTCTGAGCAGCAACACTTGGGTACACTGGGCTGCAAAAATCCTGTCAGAGTGAGAAATTCTGGGTTATTTCTGTTGGACTGGGCTGACTCAGCTTTCAGCACCAGCCACAGCCACACTACAGGACTGTGTTTACCAAAGGGATAACTCTGGCTACCAGGGAAGCTCCCTGCCAAATCCTAACAAAAACACACAGGTGACTCAGAAAGACGAGCCCAGACTCTTCTGGATCATTTTAATACCTAATTAATCAGGAAAAAAACATTCTATACCCTCCAGGCAGAAAATATTCTTTCCAGCAGCAGCATAAAGGGGAAAAGGAGCCATGAGCTTTCCTCCCTTCCCTGCAGCTTCCCTGAAAATCTGTCCCCAAACCAATTAAAAGTGGCCCAGGCTGCCAGGGCAGGGGTGGGATCACATCCCTGGAGGGATTTAACAGCCCTGTGGATGTGGCACTTGGGGACATGGCTTAGTTGAACTCTGCAAAGGCTTTTCCAATTGAAATAATTCCATGATCCTCTCCAGCAAAGCCAGCCCTTTCTCACCTTGTGCACCAAAGCCCTCAGGAGTATTTCTACCAATGCTCACACAAAGTCTTACTGAACAAGAAATCCTTTTTCCTCCTTTCCAACACAAATTCCCTCGTTTCTTTAGGGCAGAAGGTGCTGGATTTACTCCCAGGGCCAGGGCAGGTGTCAGGGAACCCCCAGCCTTGCCAGGAAGGCTGGATGTGCCACAGGCTGGGCCACCAGGCTGCCCCTGGAGAAGGTCTCGAGCCCCTGCTCTGCCAGGTGAGCTCCTGCACAGCACTGGGATCTCTGCACCTCCGTCCTGCCTGGGGAACAGGAAGCCTGGTGCTCCCACATCCCACAGCAGCACGAGTTAAACATGCAGAGCCCGTGAGGAACTCCGAGGAGCTGGAACAGACATTCCCAGCACAGGTGTTTGGCAGATGCTGAAGAAGCCACCTGAGTTTGAAGCACAGAGCAAGACCTGGGTCTGGTTTAACAGTTCCTGTTCCCTGAGCAAGCAGCAGCTGGAGTTTCTCTCCCCACCCCAAAGGAACCACAGAAATGAACCCATTACACCTTTTCAGTGGGAATAAGGATGAGGTGGGGTGAGATGTCCCCCTTCTCCTGCATCTCAGGCAACCTCCACCCCAGTTCCACTGCTCCTGGCAGGATCCAAGAGCAGCCCACCCCACACCCCTGTGGGCACAGCAGGCCTGTGCTCATCCCTGGCTCTCCTGCTGCTTCTCCCACGTAGAGCTCAGCTTTGTCCTGGACCCTGCCCATGTTCCCAGCCTCAGCAGGGCACCAGAGCCATCACAATGCTGGGATCTGGGGCTCCCTGTGCTCAGGGTGCCTGTGCAGAGCCCAGATGGCTCTTCCAAAGCCCTGAGTGGTGCCAACACAGTAAAGAGCCAGAGGTACTGCAGAGATGCTGGCTGGGATGGGCTGGGACAGGGGAGAGCAGGACAGTGGGAGAGCAGGATGCCTCCTCCCAGCAGAGTGCCAGGAGCAGGAAAGCATCTCAGCCATTTCACCTTGTTAGGCTGAGCAGCTGAAAATAGCCCCGGGATGAAAAACAAACCAGCTGGACAAGTTCTCCAAAGCAGGAGGCTCCGAGTGGAGCCCTGTCCTGTCCCCAGCTCTGTCCTGTCCCTGTCCCCAGCTCTGTCCTGTCCCTGCCCCGAGCTCTGTGTCCCTGTCCCTGCCCCGAGCTCTGTGTCCCTGTCCCTGCCCCGAGCTCTGTGTCCCTGTCCCTGCCCCGAGCACTGTCCTGTCCCTGCCCCGAGCTCTGTCCTGTCCCTGTCCCTGCCCCGAGCTCTGTCCTGTCCCTGCCCCTGCCCCGAGCTCTGTCCTGTCCCTGCCCCGAGCTCTGTCCTGTCCCTGTCCCTGTCCCCAGCTCTGTCCTGTCCCTGCCCCCAGCTCTGTCCTGTCCCTGTCCCTGCCCCAGCTCTGTCCTGTCCCTGTCCCCAGCTCTGTCCTGTCCCTGCCCCGAGCTCTGTGTCCCTGCCCCGAGCTCTGTCCTGTCCCTGCCCCGAGCTCTGTCCTGTCCCTGCCCCGAGCTCTGGGCACAGGGAGCTCCAGAGGGGTCAGTGCCAAAGGAGCATCCCCCAGGCCAGCCCGGGCAGGGAGGGGTGGCAGGGAGAGAGCACTGCCCCATCCAGCACACCTTTGAAGATATCCATCTGGCAGGATGGCACAGGAATGCCAGACATTCCCATTACATGACAAACTCCAAGGGTTGAGCCTCACCCTTTGAAGCATGAAACATTTTTTTCTCCTCTCCCAAGAAGAAAAATAAAAGATGGGAGAAAAAGTAACCAGAGCAAGCCCACTCCTCACACCAATTGTTGTCAGGAAAACTTCCCTAGGAATCATCCTGCAGTGTGGGAGAGCAGCACTGAATGCCCCCAAATATCCCTTTCCACCCTCTTTTTTTTGTTAATAATACAGCAAATGAAATGAACAGGAAAACCTGTGTATCTCCAAAACCCAGAGTGCAAATCTCCAGGAAAGAGCCTGGTCCATGAGAAACCTCTGACAGCAGCAGGAGCAGAGGCCAGGAGGGCAGTGCTTGGGATGGGATGGGATGGGGACAGCCCCCATCACTGCCCCACCAAGAGACCCCTCTGCCAGGTGTGCTGCCATCACCACTCCCACAAAACCATCAGCACCTCCAACCCAGCTTCCACACTTCCCAGTTCCACACTTTTGGAGTATGCCCTCTTTCATCCAGAGGCCCTGCAGGACACAGCTTAATTAACTGACTCTCACCTCAGCAGGCCAGGCTGCAGGAGTGCCACTCCCTGATGAAGCTGAGGAAGCTCTTCATCCTGCCAGCACTGCAGCAGAGGGTCCCTCACACCTCCTGGGACACCCACAGCCAGAGCCAGCCTGGGCTCTGGGACAGCCAAGAAGTCTGAGACCCTGGGCATCAGGACAAAGCAGAGGTGGATGGGGCTGCTCTGGCAGAGCCTGGCACAATCCAAGCCCCAAAGCCCCTGGGAGCATCAGCAGCTGTGGGACAAACCCACCTGAGCCCCCAGGCAGAGTCACCTGGATCCACACACACCACAGATAAAAGCATGGCATGGACAAGAACCTCCTTCCTGATCCTTTCCACAGGTTTGGAAAGAAAACAAGATCTCCTCAATGTGGCAGTTTACAGGCCAGGCCCACTGTGACATCCCGGGAACACCCAACTGCTGTCACCTTCCCAATGCACTCCGAGATGCTCAGACCTTTCATCAGCCACTTCCCCATCAACACCTCCTCCCTGGACTCAGATCCAGCTCCAGAAATGCCAAGCACAGGAGGAAGCTGGGAAGCTCCAGGGGGATCTGTCCTGCCTGAGATGGGATCACTTCCCTCAGCAACAAGGGCTGAGCTCAGCCCCAGCAGCTGGGAAAAGCCAGCACGCACAGGAGTAAGAGGGAACAACCCTTCCACAGCCTGCCTGGCCTGGAGGGATCCTCACCTCACCTGCAGCCCTGCAGCTGCTCTGTGACAAGCACCAGGCCAGCACAAGGTGCCAAACCTGGATTTTTTCCCTTCCAACTGCCAAGCACCGGAACAAACCCACCCAGGCACCCTTCACAACAGCAGCTGCTTACTTACAGAATTATTTCTGTCCCCCACAAGAATTAGTTTCTATCCTCCATCCATCTCTATCCAGTTTAAAAAATAACTTTTTTTTTTTTTTTTCCCTTTGGCTTACTCACCCATTAATTATGTCCTGGCACTCTCACAGATCTAAACACATGCATTGCTTAGCAGCTTTAATCCTGAATTATTCTTCCCTTTCCTGCAACCCAAAGCCTCCCTTGCCTAGGAAGGGGCAGGCTGTTCCAACCAGCAAGCTGTTCCTTTGTAACTCGGAGAGGAACATTCCTCAAGTTCTCCTGTTTATTGTGTTTTTATCCTCCCAGAACGGCCGAATTTACGGCACCAGCGCTCTAAACCTGTAGAGAAGAATTAAACTGACCTTAAAGCTCTGTCCTTCAGGGAAAAACAAACACTGGGCTACAAAAACAGTGTCTTTTCCTGCAAGACGTGTGTGTGTGTTACCAAACATCCCCGTTTCCAACTGCACTGCTGCTGCTTCCACTCTGGAGAGCTGCTGGGATCAGCGATTCCCAAATCCCAGAGGAGGCGAAGGGATGGTGGAACTGAGAACAGGCAGAGCTCCTGGGTGGGATAAAGTGCACTTCCAAGGAGGTGTCTGGGGATCCTGCAAATGTCTCTTACAGCACATTTCAGTAAGGTAGAGATAAATATATATATACAAAAAATATCTCTGTGTGCCAGAGGCAACCACTGAGGCTGGTGAGAGACTTCCAGGAGCACTTGGTGGTTCCCAAAGTCAGACTCCACAGATGTCCGTGACACACAGTGAGTTAATGCATTTTCCAAAGTGGAAAAAATAGGTTACTTAAAAATAGGTCCATAATCCAAACAAACAAGCACCCCGGTACTGTTTCATGGAGGGAAAACAAGCAGGCAGGGACAGTCCGGGGACAGAACCACACACGGCTCCCTAATGACTTCCTCATGCTCCTCTGAAGGTTTTCCAGTGACTGCAGAGCCAGGGCTGCCAGGAAAGCTCCTGGGCACAGTCCTGCCATCACTCCTGATCACAAACTGTGTTCTTAGGATTATTGCAGAGAGCTCAGAGCCCCTGGCAGGGCCTGAAGGGGCTCCTTGAGAGTTGCAGAGGGACTGGGGACAAGGGCTGGAGGGACAGAACACAGGGAATGGCTTCCCAGTGCCAGAGGGCACAGTTAGAGGGAGTACTGGGAAGAAATTGCTCCTTGTGAGTGGTGAGGCCCTGGCACAGTGTGAGGCAGGAGCTCCTCAAGGCTCCCAGGTGCTGCAGGAGTGACAGAGCAATGGCTTTAATTAAAGAGTCCTTCGTCCCTGCCAGCACCAGCTCCTAAAACTGAACCAGAGCTCTGGAGGTGCCAGAAAATTAATCAGGCACGGCTGCAGGGGCTGGGGAAACGAGGAGGGGGGGAAATTAAAGTGTTCCAGAGAGCCCAGCTTGGATCAGCCGTGGGAGCAGAGCAGACACTCAGCACGACAGTGCTGCCTCCACAGGAAACATCCCCAAATTCAGCAGCAAAGAGAGTCTGGAGGGCAGGAGAGGGGAGCAGCAGGTCCCAGGGCTGCACCTGGTAACAGGGAGAAGGCAGAAAAGAGGCCAAACCCCCATTACTCACAGCATCCCACGCTGGTTTGGGCTTGCAGCCCCCATTAAAGTCCATCCCATCCCACCCCTGCCCTGGCAGGGACACCTCCCACTGCCCCAGGCTGCTCCCAGCCCCAGGGTCCAGCCTGGCCTTGGGCACTGCCAGGGATCCAGGGGCAGCCACAGCTCCTGTGCCAGGGCCTGCCCACCCTGCCAGGGAAGGGTTTCTCCCCAGGAGCACCTGATTGACACAGGGAGAGGAGGGAGATGGAATCTCCTCCAGCTGGGGGCACGGGGGATCCCCACAGCTTCACCCAACAGCAGTAAAGGTCCCATCTCCTGTTTCCAGCACCTCCTGCCCCTCCAGTGATCCACAGCAGGCTCCACACAGCTGGACCAGCTGGGAACAGGAACCACCTGGTCCCAAAAGGCCCTTCCAGTGGGAATCCCAGAGCTGCCCAGGGAGAGCCGCAGCTCCCCCGCTCGCTCTGCCTGCTCAGGAGTTCACTTCTCCCTCTCTGGATTTAAAGCAAAGCTAATTAATGAAGGAAAACAGCTTTCTTAACACTAGTAAGTTTGTGCAGTCAGGGCTGTGGGCAGCAGAACGCCAGGCTGGGCACAGTCCAGCACTGAAGGGTGTCCAGGCCTGGCACTGACCCTGGGCTTGGAACCACCAGGGCCACGAGCCACCGGCAGCGCCTCTTCCACCAGCACAGCCTCCAAGTGGGACAGGCTGCAGGAGAGGGAGAACCTCAGGGAAAGTGCTGCTTTTCAGCCACCTGCTTGCAGGAAGGGTTTTTGTACTAACAAATCAGAGAAACACAGAATCCCCGAGGCTGGCAAAGCCCTCCCAGGCCAGGCAGTCCCAGCTGTGCCCCGTGCCCACCTTGTCCCCAGCCCAGAGCACTGAGTGCCACCTCCAGGGGACACCTCCAGGGATGGGCACTGCAAAGCTCCCTGGGCAGCCCCTAAATACCAGGATGGCCTTTTAGTTCCCTTCTGTCCCCAAATCCCAGGCAGATCATGAACTACAGCTCACTGGAGGGTACCTCAGCCCCCCTGGGCTGTCCTGGGCACTCACCCATCCCTCCAGCCCCTGCCCAGAGCAGGAGAGAGCTCTCACAGGGAATTGTGATGTACCAACATGCCCAGGCAGCCCACGAGCCAAACACCAACTGAGCAGGCCAGAGAAACACAAAGTGCTTTTCCTTCTCACTCCTCTTGGGATAAGGCTCCACTCAGGACCCCCAAAGCATCCCAGACCCTGCAGCTGCACCACAGGGGATGCCAGGAGGCTCCCTCCTCACACACCTACTGCTCCATCCCCTCCTGAGGGCAAAGGATGGGAAGGACAGCAGGATTGCTGCCTTGGATTCCCCAGGCGTGTATCCCTGCAGGGATATCCCTGTGGGAATGGCCAGCCCCCTGGAGATGAGATCCAGCTCCCTGCAGCCCCAGCAGAGCAGGCAGTGTCCCAGCAGCTCCCCTGCACCGCTCCTGTGGGAAGGGACCACCCGAGGGGCACAGGAGACATGGACTCTGCTGCTTTCCAAGGGAGTAAATACATAAATCTAACAAGAAATTAAATTAAGATCCTCTCTGTGATCCAGCTGAGCATCGCTCCAAGTTTCTGGGCCAAGAGGGAAGGGAATGAGCTGGAGGGAGCCAGGAGCTCCCCAGCAGCCCCAGTGCTGCCCAGTCGGCCCTGCTCCCCCTCCTCCTCCACAGGAGGCCAGTTTGCTGCCAGAACACAATTTTTCCACCTCTCAGAATGGCAATTCCTCGAGATGAGTTTCATTCCTGAAAAAAGCCAAGGCTGTGCAATCCACCGGGGCTTCCAGCTGAGCTGGAGAAGAACATGGACTATTTCCCAGCAGAGCTCGCCAAGCACTCTCACAACTGCTTCATCTGCCTTGCCCACCCCAAAGCTGCTACTCACAGGGGCAGCTTCTACTCCTGAACATGCACCCCTCGAAGGAATTAATTTAAAAGGCATTTTACCAAAGCAAGGAGGGCACTGCTGTGGCTGTGTCCCATGAGCTCTGCCAGGTCCGTGGAAGGACAGAGACCCAGCCTGTTCCCAGCCTGCAGGATGAGCCACCACTGAGCTTCCAAAAGCTCCACAGAGGCCACAGCCTGCTCAGATGCCAAAAGCTTTCCCTGCAAGTTTCAAGCCCAAACCCATCACCTCCCAAGGCAGAGGTTTTGCAACAAAGGATTCGCTTCCAGTGAGCCCCTGGGCCTTGGGATGGCAAGGACAGACAGGGCTTGGGCACAGCCTCCTCACCCAGAAATTCAGGTTCTCCCCCACTGGAAGCAGGGACAGCAGCCTGTGGCTGCAGCCCCCCTTCCCCACACTGCCTTTGTCCCCCAGGACGTTCCCTGGCTTTAGGGGCAGCTCAGGGTGCTCCAGGCAAACTCAGCACCAGCCCCGGGCACAGCCCTCCAGCTTTGGACACCAACACTATCAGGGTGTTTCCTTAGCTTGGCTTTTAAACCACTTGGGTAAGAGCAAAGATGACTCAAGAAATGTTGTGATCAAGCAATCAAGACAGGGAAGCAGGAGACAGGGAGAGAGAAAGGACGAGAAAAGAGGAGCTGCTGTGGAAAGAGCAGAAGCTACCAAACCTGCACCAGCCCTGCAGCAGAGCCCAGCCCTCGCCAGCCCCCGATACAGGAGCTCCACATCACCCAAAAATGCCTCAATCCCAGCACACAACTCGGAGCCCATCTCTGAACTGCTGCAGGGAAGAGGGAAAAGCCAGGCCACAAGCCCTGAGCTGCCTGAAGGATGCCACAGAGGCCCCACAGCCCTGTGGATGGCAGAGCACAGGAGGGGATCCCGGGCACAATGAAATAAAGCTCAGGGCAAGGCAGACTTGCAGCACTTCCACACCCCTGCAGGCAGATGGGACAGGTCTGGCTCTGCAGGTGGGAGTTGTCACCACTGAGGGAAGCAGGGTGAGCCCCAGACACCCAAACCCCACCTCCCCACAGCCAGTTGTTCTTGGATCTCCTACAAACACACCTGGAAGTGCCCACCTGTGCTGGGCTGCAGAGAGGGCAAACAATTAAAGCAAAAACAACCCTAAATCCCACAGACTGCTTCCAGGTGACGTGATTTAAGGAGGAAGAGCCAACTGAGCAAGATTAGTATTTTAAATGAGATGAAATTTAAGACTTTTGACGCAAACAATGGGTCACATTTTTGATGGCCCACACAAAACTTGTGTAAAACGCTGGCCACAACCCCAGAGGACGTTCTGGTAAGGACCAGGAAAAGGACCAAAACCTGGCTTATTTGGGCAACAGCCAGATTACGGCAAATGAGCAGAAAGAGGGGGGAAAAAAAATCCCTGAAAATCCAGTTTGCCCCCTTTTAGGGGGTGTGAAAAGGCCCCGGGGCCGGGCTGCATCCTGACAAATTCGGGCTAAAAATAGCCAGGGCGGGTGCGAACAATACCGGGGGCCGGTCACACATCCTGTGACAGCGGCAGGATCCCAAAGCTGGGCTCGGGGCAAGGCCAGGGGCTCCTCCTGCCCGGCCTGGCCTCCAAACCCCCACACCTTGGGAAATGGCTCCTGTGCTGCCGAGTGGAACCAAACCTCAACCTGAGCCCGGCAGGAAAAGATTAGAGATCAGAGATTAAGGCTCAATTCGCCTCTGAGTGAGTCAAAGCCAGGAGAAAATCTGGTTTTCCCCGGGCTTCAGTCACCAGCTCGGGTTTTCCTGCATGGATAAACCCACCCGTTTCAAACTCTTGCTTAAAAACATATCCCAGGAAGGGGGATCCTTCACTAACCCTGTGTCAAACCTGCTGATGCATCCCCTGGGTGTGCAGGGGAATCTCAGCAGCCCCAGCAGTGCTGCAGCTCAGGCTGCTGCTCTCTGCAAACACCTCCCTGCACCGCCTGAAAAACTTCCCCGGTGCTGACATCTTATCATTAAAATCCTGCCATCCTAATTAAAGATTAAAAAAAAACCAGGCACCTTTGCACGATGGAGAATTGTGTCAAAAGCCAGCACTTTCACTTTTAGAACGGCGTCCAACACTCACCTCTGCCTCACAGCGAGCAGCCGACACCTTCTGCTTCCAGGGAAAACACCAGGAAAAGTGTCTCCAGTGCCGGCTGAGGACATTCCCTGCTGGGAACTGCGAGCAACAGCCCCAAGAGCTCCAACCGACCGGCCAAGGGAGCTCGGAGGAGCCGCGGAGCTGTGGCAGCAGAGGGCGAGGAGCCCTCGACACAAATCCCTCCCTGACCACACTCCTGCACCTTTGGGGCTCCAACCTGTAGCCAGGCATTAATCCCTGGCAGGTTTGGGAAGCCAGCAGTAAGCAAAGTACGGCCCAGAGTGACCCAAAGCACGGCTGCAGCAGGAACAGCCGCTCCGGGGGGGGAATTTCTGGGAGCCCAGGCCCCGGGGCTGCCTCCGCTCGCCGCCAAGAGCAGAGCCAGCAGCTGAATCACCCAGGCTGCCACACTTCTGCAGGGCCTCCAAAAATAACCGCAATGGAAATTCCTTGGAGGCACAAACCTTGCTTCACAAGGACTGCAGAGATCCAGTTTCCTCAGCGGAGCGGACTGGATGCGAGCTGGCCCGAGCGAGGGCTGAGGAGCAGAGGCAGAGGCGATGAGGAGCCCCTCGGCCCGGGGCAGCGAGCCGCAGAGCCCATCCCCGGCCGGCACGGAGCGGCCTCCCGGGGCGCTCACAGCCGGCTGGGCTGCCTCTGCCCAGCCCCGGGCTCCAGGGGCTGCTCCTCGCCCCGATCCCACCGAGCACAAAGCCGAACCCTTCCAGGACACGGCTGCGGCGCCGCTCAGCCAAACACCGACACACGGCCCCAGCAGACCCCTGCCCCGAGCCCCCGAGCTCCCCCCGGCCCGGGAAAGCCCGGCCGCTGTCCCCGGGCACGGCTGGGCCCCGGCAGCGGGGCTCGGCCCCGCGGGTGCCCGGAGCTGCCCTCGGGGGCTGAGGCCGCACACGGCCCGGGGGTCCCGGCCCGCTCCCGGCTCCACAGCGGCACCGAGGGCCGGTCCCGCTGACCTCGGGCACTGCCACAAGGACACGGAGCCCACGGAGGTGCCTCCGGCTCCAGGGGCTCGGCTTCCCCTGCCTTTTCGGCTGGGCAGGTGGAAATAGGGGGAAGCAGCGTGCGGGCGGCGGGGCTGTGCTGCCTGCGCTCCTCAGGTGGGACCCGCTCGTCCCTGGAGCGCAGGGGAAACGGGTCTGGGGGTGCCACAGCTGGGAATGGGCTTAAAAAACAAACCCAACACCGGAACGCTGGGCACCATCCCCAACTCCCTGCCAGCCTCTCGTTACCAGAGCGTAAACAACTAAAATCACACGAATAATCTTCAATCCCGCGAACCGGTGCCAGTCGATGCGATTGAAGGAAGAAGAGCGCAACATTCTAAATGAGCTGAAATTTAAAACTTTTGACCCAAACAGCCGGAGCCCGCTGCAACAACAAGCACGGGTTATTTCGGTCCTTGCGAGGTGCCAAACCGGCTCCGGGCCGGGGATGGCTGCAGCCCTTGCCCGAAAGCCGGAGGAATGGCCCCAAACCGGGGCGCGGGGGGCGCTGCCAGGGCCTGCCCGGGCAGCGCCCGAGCCCGGCGGGGCGGGCAGGGGCAGCCCGGGGGCGCCGGGCGGGGCTCACCTGCGATGGCCGAGTCGTCCAGGTGGGAGCCGGGGGCCCGCTCGGCGCGGCCGGGATGCTGCAGGAGGAGGAGGAGGAGGAGGAAGAGGCCGCACAGCGCCCGCACGGCCCGGCCCGGCCGCAGCTCCATTTCCGCGTCCCCGCCGCCGTCAGCTGCTCCTCGGCATCGGCACCGGCTGAGGGGCTGCGGGGTGTCCCGGTTATCCCGGCTATCCCGATAAACCCGGCTGCACCGGCACCGCCGCCAGCTGCGGCCGCGCACCGGCTACCGGAACCCTCTGCCCCCCCGGCCCGCAGTGGTCTCTCCCAGGACAGCCTCCCCCCCGCCGCAGTGGTCTCTCCCGGGACAGCCCCAGTCCCCCCGCCCCCAGTGGTCTCTTCCCGGGATAACCCCGCCGGCCTCTCGCCCCTCTGCCGGGATAACCCTTCTTCCCGCCACCTCCGCTAGCGTCTCCCCGGCCCGCTCCGTCCCTCCGCCGCCTTCTCGCACCGGTGTCCCCCGGAAAACCGGAAAACCCCGCTCTGTCTGTGCCGGGATTGCCCCGCACCCCCCCCCTCCACTGCCGAGGTGGTCTCGTCCGCCCCCCCCGCGCGCCGCGATACGCACCGGGCCCTGGCGCCGCCGCGCGCGCGCTGACAGGGGGCGTGGCCAAACGCCGCATGGACACACTCACCAAGGGGCGGGGCCAGGGGCGGCACGTGCCCACGCCCCCGCTCCCACCCGCGCGCACACGGCGCTGGCCCGCAGCGACCCCTGGTGGGCACAGGGGGAATGGCCGGGGGGCGTGTCACACACCGCGACATGTCACACACCGCGACATGTCACACACCGCGACATGTCACACACCCCGTGTCACACACCGCGACATGTCACACACCGCGACATGTCACACACCGACATGTCACACACCGCGACATGTCACACACCCTGTGTCACACACCGCGACATGTCACACACCCTGTGTCACACACCGACATGTCACACACCGCGACATGTCACACCCCGACATGTCACACACCGCGACATGTCACACACCGACATGTCACACACCGACATGTCACACACCCCGTGTCACACACCGCGACATGTCACACACCGCGACATGTCACACACCCTGTGTCACACACCGCGACATGTCACACACCGCGACATGTCACACACCCCGTGTCACACACCGCGACATGTCACACACCGCGACATGTCACACACCGCGACATGTCACACACCCTGTGTCACACACCGCGACATGTCACACACCGCGACATGTCACACACCCCGTGTCACACACCGCGACATGTCACACACCGCGACATGTCACACACCGCGACATGTCACACACCCCATGTAACACACCGCGACATGTCACACCCCGACATGTCACACACCCTGTGTCACACACCCCATGTCACACACCCTGTGTCACACACCCCATGTCACACACCGCGACATGTCACACCCCGACATGTCACACACCCTGTGTCACACACCCCGTGTCACACACCGCGACATGTCACAGCCCCCCGCTCTCTGGGCAGTGACATTCTGAGGTCCCAGCACGCGGTTCCTTGCTGGCAGCGGGGTTGAGGAAATTTCAGCGCCTCCCGGAGCTGCGGCACCTCCAGGGCCCCGCGCTGCCGGTGGCTCCCCGGAGCGGTGCCAGCAGTGCCCGGAGGGCCGCAGCCTGCGGGGGGACGGGAGGGAAGCTCACACCCTGTCCCTGTCCCACTCCTCACACCCTGTCCCACTCCTCACACCCTGTCCCACTCCTCACATCCTGTCCCCCTCTGCCTGGGGTGCTCCGAGAAGTGACAGCCTTGTCCCCGGAGCAGGCTCCTCCCCGCCAGGTGCCCCTCGCCCCCGCTCTGGGATGGGGGTCCCCGGCTGGCCCCTCGTGGGGACCCCCGGCCACGGCGGGTGCCCGGGCTGGGACACGGCGCTGGCTGATGTCCCTCCTCCGCTGGGTGCCACTTCTGGTCCCCGTGCTGGCACCGGGGAAGGTGCCGGGTGTGGCGGGTGTCGCACACCTGCAGACCCCGAGATGAGGATGGGGACAGGCCACTCGCCCCCGGGAACTGCCGCCCCTCCATCCCTGGGTGACCCCCACGAGCCCCTCCTGCCCCAGGGACCCCCGTGGGCTGCGGGTGCTCTTGGGGGGACCTGGCCCTTATGGGGACTCCCAGCTCGGGGGACGGGGCCCTTGGGGAGCACCCGGGCTCCTCTGGCCGTGACCCAAGCTCGGGGGGGGCACTCCCGCAGTAGCCCCGGGACCCCCCGCTCCCCCTTGGGGTGCAGCCCCTGTTCCCCAGGGGCAGCCGGTGCCCACGGTGCTGTCACCCCACCCACACCCCGAGGGCAGGGGGTGTCACCTGCCCCCGCCAGCGGCCCCCGAGTCCCCAGGTAGCCCCGACTGGGGGGGCGGGGGGTCTCTCCTCCCTTGTCACCCCCCTGCACCCCCAGAGCTCTGGTCCCCCTGGGCTGGCAGTGCCCGTCCCGGCGTGTCCCTGTCCCCAGCCCTGTCCCCAGCGGGGGGGTCGGGGTGAGCGGAGGGGGGCCGAGGGTGGGCTCAGGAGTCAGGGATGAGTGCCGGGGTTAGGGGGGCAGGAATGGGGTTGGGGGGGGGTCAGAGGTGGGCTCAGCGGTGGGGCCTCAAGGGTGGGGGGCTCAGCGGTGGGGCCTCAAGGGTGGGGGGCTCAGGGGTGGGGGCTCAAGGGGGGTTCGGAGGGCGCAGGCAGCCGGCGGAGGAGGAGCGTCCCTGCTGCCCACCCGGCCCCGGGAGCCGCGGATCCCTGCCCGGGGCGGTCCCGGGGGGTCGCGCCCCGGGGTCCTGCCCCACACCCGCCGCAGCCCCGTGCCGGTGCCCGCAGCCCGGGCCGACGGCGGAGGGCGCGGGGGCTGCGCTGCCCCGGCCCGGCACCGAGGAAGGAAGCGGCGGGCGCGGGGGGCCGGGCGCGGCGGGGGAAGTTTCTCCGCGGGACCGCCCGGGGCGGCGGAGGAGGCGGCCGCAGACTTCCTCCTCCTCCTCCTCCTCCTCCTCCTCCTCCTCTTCGTGCTGCTCTTCGTCCCGCTGCCGCTGCCGCTGCCGCCCCGGCCCCGCGCCCGCCGCCGCGCCATGCCCCGGGGTGAGTGCGGGGCCGGGGGCACCGGGAGGGGCGGGGGGGGCCCGCGGCCGGGGGTCCCCGCGGGGCCGGGGTCGAGTGGAGCCGCCTGTCGGGGCCAGGGCGGGGGCGGCGGGACCCGCCCGGAGCGGGACAGCCGCGGATAACGGGACTGCCTGGGATAACGGAGCTCCGGGGATAACGGGGCTGGGATAACGGAGCTCCGGGGAGAAGGGGACCGCCGGGGATAACGGAACCGTCGGGGATACCGGGGCTCCGGGGATAACGGGACACGGGGATAACGGGGCACGGGGATAACGGGGCACGGGGTGCCGGAGGAGCGGAGTTCGGGGCGGGAGCGGGGCCGGCAGCAGCCGGGACAGAGCGGGGACAGAAACTCGCCCCCTCGGCGGGACCCCCGGCCCCGGCCCCGCAGCCGCCGAACGTGCAGCCGCACCCCCGCCCCGCTGCCGGCCCGGCGCTGCTGGGGCCGCGCTGACAGCGGGGAACGCTGCACGGCCCCGGACTGACCCACCCACCGAGCCCTGCACTGACCGCCCTCTCCCCCCCTGCACCGGCCCACCGACCCCCTGCACTGCTCCCCACTGCTCTGACCCCCCCGACCCCCGTGCAGTGACCCACTGAGCCCCCTGAACTGACCATACTGCACTAACCCCACTGATGCCTCCAGCACTATTCTATTCCCCTGTACTGACCCCACTGACCCCCTCTGCACTGACCCCACTGACCCCCTCTGCACTGACCCCACTGATGCCCTGACCTGGCCCCCCACACTGACCCCACTGATCCCCTGACCTGGCCCCCCACACTGACCCCACTGATCCCCTCTGCACTGACCCCACTGATCCCCTCTGCACTGACCCCACTGATCCCCTGACCTGGCCCCCCACACTGACCCCACTGACCCCCTCTGCACTGACCCCACTAATCCCCTCTGCACTGACCACACATCCCTTGCAGGTGCTGTCACACGTGTGCAGCAGCCAGGACGTGCCAGGGCTGTCCCTGTGCCGGGGGTGCCTGTGGTGGGTGCTCATTGTGGGGTCCCCCCGGGGTCTCCCCCAGGGCCACTGGGTCACTCAGTCAGCGTGGGGTCACCCACGGGTCCCCCAGAGCCTGCGGGGGCTGTGGATGGGTGCTGGGGTTGGGGGCTGCTGGGCTTCCTCCACTTTGCTCGTGGGAAGGAGAAGCCACTGAGGTACCGAGGTACTGATTGTGGTCTATGGGGACAAGCTGTGGTGGCAGTGTGGTGGGATGGGGCCGGCACTGGCCGTGGGTGCAGGTGTGGCCTGTGCCCTCCTGCGTGGAAGTGGGTTTGGTTTGGCTGTGGCCCAGAGAGGTGCCGGAGCAGCACGGTGCTGCTGAGACCCACCAGCAGCTCCACTGGAGGCCATGGAGCCTGCCTGGTCTGCCTGGCTCCATCCATCATCTATCCATCCATCATCCATCCATCATCCATCCATCCATCATCCATCCATCCATCATCCATCCATCCATCCCTCCCTCCCTCCATCCATCCATCACCCATCCATCCCTCATCCATCCATCCATCCCTCCATCCATCATCTATCCATCATCCATCCATCCATCATCCATCCATCCATCATCCATCCATCCATCATCCATCACCCATGTATCCATCATCCATCCATCATCCATCTGTCATCCATCCATCATCTATCCATCATCCATCCATCATCCACCCATCCATCCATCCATCCATCCATCCATCATCCATCCATCCATCCATCCATCCATCCATCATCCATCCCTCCATCATCCATCCATCCATCCATCCATCCATCCCATCCATCCATCCATCCATCCATCCATCATCCATCCATCCCTCCATCATCCATCCATCCATCCATCCCTCCATCATCCATCCATCCATCCATCCATCCATCCATCCCTCCATCATCCATCCATCATCCATCATCCATCCATCCCTCCATCATCCATCCATCCATCCATCCCTCCATCCATCATCCACCCACCCATCCCACCCTCCCTCCCTCCCAGGACCCCTCTGATGCCGGCTCTGTGGTTGCTGGGAGCAGTGGCCAGGTCAAGCAGGGGGTCACCGCATCCCCTCGAGGGGCCTGGCTCCAGCTCCAGCCCTGGAGCTGCAGAGCTTTGGCAGCACCTGGAGCAGAGGCCAAGGGCCGGGAGTGGCCGTGGCCGGGGCAGAGCGGGACCTGGCCTGGGACGGAAATAAAATGAGGAAATTAGTCACGGCAGCTGGAAAATGAGGGAAATCAAAACCCTCCGACTCAGCATGGAAGTTATTTTAGCTGTCCTGGCAGAGCCCGGGGCAGAGCTGGGGCGTCCCTGAGGGGTCCCTGGGTCCCCACCACGGCCATGGGCCCCCGCGGGGTCCCTGCTGGGGATTTAGAGATTGTAGTAGTTTTATTAATTTCCTCTTTGTGCTGCTGAGCTGGTGGCAGGGCCGGGGGAACAATGCTGTGCCAGCCCCTCACAGAGCAGGAGTGACCCCAGTGACTGGGGCTGGTGACCCCCAGCCTTGGGTGGACCTGGGCACCTCCCTCGGGCCGGGATGGACCCCGCGGCCGGGGAGGGGTGCCCGGGGCAGGGTGGGGTGCACAGGGTGGGGTGTGAGGTGCCCGAAGTGGGGTGTGCCCTCAGCCGTGCGGGGTGCAGGGTCGGTCCGGGGAGGCCGGGTCAGGTTTGGGGACCGTGGGACAGGGAGCTCACGGGGGCGGCTGCTCCACTTCCCCGGTGGAAAACCCCCGGGGGCTGCCCCGGCCGGGAGCGCTGGCAGAGGGTTTTGCTTCCCTTTTCTGCTGAAGAGATGAGTCGCTTTTCCCGTGCCGGGGGGTGGCGGTGGGAGGGGGGGACCTCTGCGTCTCACCCACAGCCCCTCTTGCCGCCCCCCCCCCTCTCCCCAGCACCCCAAACCCATCCGAGTGCCACCGCAGTGAGGAGGTGCCCGGGGCTGGGCGTGGGGCAGCCCCCCGTGCTCCCACCCTCCCTTCCCCGGGCCCTCCCGTGGGGCTGGAAGGGGCAGGTGCCCCCATGGGCCGTGTCCCCCGCGGGCTGTCCCCTCAGCCCCACGAGGCCGCTCTGATCCCGGGCCCCAGAAGGGGTTAAATGCAGCCGGCCGCGGGTTTCCTGGGAGAACAGAGCTGGCCTTGTGCCGGCGGCAGCGGAGCTGGCAGGGGCACCCCAGGGCCAAGGCACCCACCCAGTGTGCCCGGGCTGGCCCATCCTGGCCCCGGGGCAGCGGGACCCTCGGGAGCCCCAGCGTGGCTGCAGGGACACGGGTGATCTCCAGCCCCCACCTGGCACCACGAGGATGCCACCGGGCAGCCCCTGGCCCTGTCCTGGAACGGGTTCCTTTGGCAGGGCTGCTGCCTCCCCTCCTGTCCCGTGCTGGGGGACACAGGGGCCCAGCGGGCAGGAGGCAGGGCACAGGGCCCTCCTCAGGCTCCCGGGGAAAACAGGTGTGAGTGGGGCTTTGCCTGGGCCTGCGGGGGCCACTCGGGACCCTGCAGTGGTGGCTGTGGCTGCAAACCCTGGTTGTGACAGAGCTGGAGCCACCCTGGCACCCACATCCCCTCCTTGGCACCCACATCCCCTCCTCAGCACCCAGACACACCTGGAGCTGCTGTGGGGGTTCTGCCCCGCACAGAGCCCCCTCCTCAGCGAGGCTGGGCCGTGCCTGCAGGGCCCCTGGCTGTGCCACGGGCACCTCCTCCCTGCTGCTGGCACTGCCAGGGCTGCTGGGTGAGCACCGTGTGTGCCCACGTCTGCTGAGCGCTGGTGACAAACCTGGGGCCACTCTGGGGCCCCACAGCCCCAGGGGGGCTGCAGAAGTGACCGCTGGCCTTAGCCTCCTCCTCCTCTTCCTCCTCCTTTCCCTCCTCCTCGCCGTGTCCCGGTGGTGATGCTGTCATGGGCACGAGTTCCTCTGCACCGGGATGGGATGGGATGGGATGGGATGGGATGGGATGGGGATGGTTCCTGCCAGGTGCAGCTCATCCCAAGGTGCCCACAGTCAGTCTGAGGGTGCAGGGTTTGAGCTCAGCATGAGCAGTGTGTGCCATGTCCCACTGTGGGATGGGCACAGGGCCAGGCTGGTGCTCAGGGCTGCTTGGAGTCCAGACTGAGTCAGATGGGCCAAGTGGGACCATGGGGTGACAGAGGCAGCTGTTGTCCCACTCCAGGGGCTGCCCTGGGGTATCCCCCAGCCCTGGGAGCTCTGGGCAAAGGGATGGGTGGCTGCAGGGCAGAGGGGGCACAGGGGACGTGGGTGGCAGTTACAGGCGCTGTGGAAGGTGCAGGTGCCCGAGGGTGGCCCTACGCAGCCATGGAGGGACCTCAGTCTCCCACAGTCCTGACCCTGATCCCCTGATCCTGGTCCCATGACCCTGACCCTGTTCCTCTCACTGCCCTGCTCCTTCTCCCTCTGCTACTGCTCCCATTGCTCTCATCCACTTCCTTCCCCCACTGTCCTGGTTGCCTTGATCCTGATCCCACTGCCTTGATTCGGGTCCCGGCCCCATCACTCTCCTCCTGCTGCCTTGCTGCTGCTGCCACCCCTCTGTCCCCTCCGAGCCCTGCAGCCCCGGGGTCCCGCTGCCCCCGGCCTGAGCAACCGCTGCAAAGGGCTGGGAGGAAAGCTCCGGGCTGCGTCTGCTCCCGGACTGGAGGCCAAAGGCCGGGACTGCGTTTGTGGCCCCCTGGGACCCTGCAAGCGGCTTCCTGCGGGGGTGGGGCCGGGGGGGCTGCGCTGGCCCCGGCGCTCCCCGCTGGCACGCCGGGGCTGCGGGCTGCCCTGCCCGGGGAAGCGGGGCCGCGCTGGGCAGGCTGCGGCACCGCCTGCGGGGCGGTCCTGGCAGCCCCCGTGCCCGGCCCGGGGCTCGGGGCGCAGCCAGGCAGGGCGGGGGTCACGGCACAGCCTCGGCCGCAGGAAGCCGCGTGTCAGGGCGGGAAGAGGAAGAGCGACTTCCCCATCCGAGGGGGCAGGGACGGGCTGGAGCTCGGGGCGGGGGGCTCGGCCCCTTCCCCCTTCCCGCAGACTCAGGGGGCTCTGGGGAACGGGGACCCCCAGCCCGGGAGTCCGGGACGTGGCGGCTTCTCTGCCCCGCCACCGCTGCCGTCCTGTCACTGGCACCGGAGCGGGGCTCCCGTGCTCCCGGTGGGATCCCACGGGTGGGCACCAGGATCCCGGTGGGAAAGGGGCTGCCGGCCCCAGGGCGGGCACCTCCCCGCCCCGGCACCGTGGGGTGCCCCCGCCTCGGCTGGGCAGGGCTTGGCAGCGCCTGCCTGCGGCCAGCAGCAGGAAGGGGAGCAGGATGCGGCCCTTGATGGGAATTGCAGAGGGAACCTGAGGAAGGAAAACGCGCGCCGGGATTGGGGATAAACACAGCTGCAGGAGCGGACGTTGGCTCCAGGGGCCACGCCAGCGGCCGCACTCCAGCCACAGCGCCAGCCCGGCCTCTGCCCGCCGGGACCAGCACTGGCCCTGCTGGGTGTGGGCAGGGTCGGGGCTGGGACAAATGGTGACAGCACACGGGCTGCCACAACCCAGATACGGCCCTGCCCTGCTCCCTCTGTCCCACTCAGGGCTGCAGCACAGCACGGCATGGCACAGCACGGCATGGCACAGCACGGCATGGCACAGCACGGTGTGGCACAGGGTGCTGCCACAGCCTGGCTGCCGTGGACGCAGCACCCTGGGGACAATGTGGCCCCCACGCACACTGGCCATGGTGGCACTCGCGTGTCCCTGGGTCATGGCGGGCAGGTCCCCATTGGGGGGGTCTCTGTCGGGGGGATGTGCCTGCCTGGGAAGCTGGGTTGGGGGGTGAACCAAGGAGGTGTGACCCCCGAGCAACCTCTGGCCTGGAGGTGTCCGAGCGGGGGGACCACGCTGACCCAGCCCTGGAGCGTCCCCTCGCTGAGCCTCTTCTCTTCCCACAGGCTGCTGAGGGGGACTCCAGGAGCGCCGGGATGCAGAGCATCAAGTGCGTGGTGGTGGGTGACGGGGCGGTGGGCAAGACCTGCCTGCTCATCTGCTACACCACCAACGCCTTCCCCAAGGAGTACATCCCCACCGTGTTCGACAACTACAGCGCCCAGAACACGGTGGACGGCAGGACTATTAACTTAAACCTGTGGGACACGGCCGGCCAGGAGGAGTACGACCGCCTGCGGACGCTTTCCTACCCCCAGACCAACGTCTTCATCATCTGCTTCTCCATCGCCAGCCCGCCCTCCTACGAGAACGTCAAGCACAAGTGGTACCCCGAGGTGTGCCACCACTGCCCCAGCGTGCCCATCCTCCTCGTCGGCACCAAGAAGGATCTGAGGAACAACCCCGAGACCATGAAGCGGCTCAAGGAGCAGAACCAGGCGCCCATCACCACCCAGCAGGGCATCAGCCTCTCCAAGCAGATCCGCGCCGTCAAGTACCTGGAGTGCTCGGCGCTCAACCAGGAGGGCATCAAGGATGTGTTCACCGAGGCCGTCAGGGCCGTGCTCAACCCCGTCCCGGCCAAGCCCAAGAAGCCCTGCGTGCTCTTGTGACGGGGCTGGCCAGAGACGATCCTGCCCCTGCCCCGGCGTCCCCCACACACCTCCCGCCCCCCCACCCGCCCCGGTGCCTCCCCGAGCCTCGGTGGGACCGGGGCCGCCAGCCCGAAGCCTCCAGCTTTAATAATACAGACCTTGTTTGCACTAACTGTGCGCCCGCCCCGGGCCACCGGGGCTCCCCGGCCCCGCCCCGGCTGGCAGCTGCCCCTGGTGACGCCTCTGCGGTCCCGGCACAGCAGCGCTTCCTGAGAAGGGCATGCCCGGGGTGGGCCAACGCCACTGCAGCCCTGAGCACCCCGCAGGGACCTGCCACCTCCGCCCTTTACACAGCTGGGGCACAGGGGGTCCGCAGCCCCTCTGTGCCAGCCCTGGCACTGGCCCAGCCCGGAGCATCTCGCTGGCACTGCCCCATCCTGCCCCGGGATCCTGGTGGTGGCATCAGGGGTTCCTGGGGGGTGTTTGGGCTGAGCCCCACACCAGGGACCTCCAGCCCTGCTGAGAGCAGAGCCAGTGTGGCCAGAGAAGAGGTCCTGCCCTGGCTGGTGCTGGAGCTCCGCAGGGCAGCAGGACTCACCCGTAACCAGCTGCCCCCAGAGTTGCTTCTCGTTAAATAAAAACCTGCCCAGGCCCGCCGTGTCCTGTGCTCTCCCACGTGCACCCCCCTTTCCTGGGCATGAGGACACTCCCTGGAGGGACATGGGTGTCACCCCTGGGCATGGGGACACTCCCTGGAGGGACATGGGTGTCACCCCTGGGCATGGGGACACTCCCTGGAGGGACACGGGTGTCACTGGCCCGAGCTGGGCTGGGCCCCTCACCGGGCCAGGGCCAAGCTGAGGGTGCTCATGGTGCCTGCCAGGGCTCGCTTCCAGGGGAAACTGCCAGGGGAAGCTCGGCCAGTCCTGACCCCACCATCTCTGTGCCCAGCTGAGCTTGGGGACACTGTAAGGGACAGGAATGGGGACAGTGCAGGAGGTGGCCATGGGGCCGTTGCACTGTCTGGGAATGGGGACATTGCAGGAATTGGCACACGAGTGGGGTCCCCACCTGGGCAGCCCCCAGCCACCCCAGCCTCAGTACCGCCTCTGGAGTGGGAGGTGGAGGGCAGAGCCCTGTGTTCCCATGCCCAGAGGTGTCCTGGGGGTCCCCGTGTCCTGTGGCTGGCGATGGCAGCAGCGAGGGAGCAGTGGCATCCCCAGCCGCTCTCGCCACCCCCTCACCACCCCCCCGGCACGTGCTGGCGGGCGGCCAGGCCCGGACACGGGCCCCTTGTCCGGCCCCGGGGCCTTCCTGCAGGAAGGGCAGAGACCCGGTGCCCGCCACAAGCCGCCTTTGTTCCCTGCTGCCGCTTCCAGCCAGCGCCGGGGTGGGCGTGGGCAGCGGGGCCGGGGGGCTCCGGGCACGGCCCCAGCCCCAGCCCTGCCATGGCTGAGCCTCCTGGAGCCTCCCGGGGCCGCTGCAAAGCCTGGCCCTGCCACACCCCACCCGCCGAGCCCACAGCCAGGGGACACGGCCCCAGGGCGCTGCACAGCCACCGGCTCGTGGGTCCCAAATCCTGCTCCCACCATGGGCATCCAGCAGCCCTGGCCTGGTCTGTCTGGGGGGGATCCCCACGGCCATGTCCTGCTTCAAACATGGGGATCCCCACAGCCATGTCCTGCTCCTACTGTGGAGATCCCCATGGCCATGTCCTGCTCCTACTGTGGAGATCCCCATGGCCATGTCCTGTTTCAAACATGGGGATCCCCACAGCCATGTCCTGCTCCCACCATGGGCATCCAACAGCCCTGTCCTGGTCTGTCTTGGGGGGATCCCCATGGCCATGTCCTGCTCCAAACATGGGGATTCCCATGGCCATGTCCTGCTCCCACCATTGGGATCTCCATGGCCATGTCCTGTTCCCACCATGGGGACCCCCACAGCCATGTCCTGCTCCCACCATGGGGATCCCCATGGCCATGTCCTGCTCCCACCGTGGGGATCCCCACAGCCATGTCCTGCTCCCACCGTGGGGACCCCGATGGCCATGTCTTGCTCTCACTGTGGGGATCCCCATGGCCATGTCCTGGCCCTGTTGTGGGGCTGGCAAGGTGCCACCCCAGTGGGGTTTGGTGTAGAAGTGTGTGCTGGGATGGGGAGGGGACCCCGTGACGGCAGGACACAGAGCAGGACACAGAGCAGGACACAGAGCAGGACGCAGAGCAGGACGCAGAGCAGGACACAGCCCTGCCCTGGCCCAGCACAGCAGGATGAGCTCATGGCTCTCCCCCTCCCAGCTGCTCCCAGGGCGGCTGCAGCGAGGGCAGGGCCCCACCATGGCCTGGGACTGGGGGAACCAAGCCCCCGGCAGCTCCCTGCCCCTGCCCAACCCCGGCAGTGCCAGCCCCAGCCCTCCTGGCCCCAGGCTCTGTCCCTGGGGCTGTGCCAGCCCCCACAGCATCCACAAGGTCTGCAGGATCTGCAGCCAAGTCAGCGGTCCCCGGAGCTGGGCGGGGAGCGGGGCCGCCAGCTGCAGGGTGGGCTCAGGCCCACGCCTCCAGCCCGGCTCCTGGCCAGTTCCCAGCCTTGCTGAACCTTCCCGGGCTTCATCTGGCACCCAGGGGCCACGTCCCACATCACAGCCCCAACAGCCAGGAAACAGAGCCCACACCCCAGGGATCCACATCCTGCACCCCAGCACCCAGGCTTCACACTCCACACCCCAGGGATCCACATCCTGCAGGGATCTGCATCCTGAGCCCCAGCTCCAGGCATCCACAGCCCAGAGGTCACATCTTGCACCCCAGATCCAGCACCCAGGACCCACTTCCCACACTCCAGCTCTGGTGTCCGGGGTCCATGTCCTGCACCCCATTCCAGCCCCCACCCTGCCCATGGTGGTGCTGGTCTGGACCTGCTGGCTTTGCCAGGGCAGTGCCACGGCTGTTCCAGGGCTGTGCCAGGGCCGTGCCAGGCTGGGCCAGGTGGAAATGCTGTGGAGTTTGTCGAGAGCTCACAAAAATACTTAGTGCTTTATTTCCACCTCAAAGCCAAGACGCTGCAGGGGCAGCGCGTCACACGCATGCAGGGACACGGATGGAGCCCATGGATGGGGACAGTGACGATGGACACGTGCAGCAGGAGCCGCCCAAAGCCAGCCCAGCCCCAGCTCTGCCAGGGCCCCGCAGCTCCCGCTGGAGGAGGCTCTGCCCAGCCCTGGATGAGCACTGGGACATCCCGGGGGACTCTCGGTGGTGGCTGTGCTCAGGTGAAGGGCAGGGAGGGACCCCGCTGGTCCTTCCTGGCCAAGCGTGGGGTGGGATGAGCCCTGGCAAGTGCAGAACTCCCCAAAATCAAGACAGCTCCAGGTGCCCCCTTCCAGCAGCATTGCAGGAGGAGCTTGGGGATACCATAGCCCCCACTGCCACCCAGCCATGTCCCCCTGTGCCCTGGCAGCCAGAGCTGCATATTGGGGGCACTGCTGAACCCCAGCTCCACGGCACAGGGGAATCCATGGGGACATTGGGGCAAAGACCTCCAGCAGCAGCACACTCACCCTTCCTCCTCAATCTGGGTTGGAAGGGGCACAGCACCCCCGGAGCAGCCTGTGCTGCTGGGCGGTTCTGGGGAAGGCAGGAGTGAGACGGGGATGCTCCCAGCAGCTGCTGTGCCCTGTGTGCTCCCACCCTGCTCCGGGCAGTCCCTGCACAGCCCAGCACCTTCCTGCTCCCCTCCCGGGAACTCAGGCACAGATGGGCCAGGACCCTGCCCCAGCCCACTGGGGGACCAGTGCCTGAAGCCAGCTCAAAAGGCCACCAGCCCTTCTTGAGGACTTGCCCCAAGGCCCCCAGCCTGAAGGAGGAATCGTGAGATCCCCCAGGCCAAGAAAGGGCAGGGCAGGGCTGGACCCCCATGCCCCAATACCAGGAGCAGCATCCTGCCCTCCCTGGAGCATCCTCCAAAGCAGCAGGTCCCTGTTCCTCCGCTGCCCTGCCCTCCCGGGCAGCTGGGGACAGACACTCCTGGGCTCGGGGATGATCCTGCAGCAGCTCCACAGCAAACAGCCTGGCCCTGGCAGGACAGGGAACAGGAGCCCCAGCAGTGGGGCTGGCTAGAAGTGCTTGTCCTCCAGCAGCGAGCTCACCACCAGCTCCTTGTTGCCGAAGTCCCAGAAGGCAGTCATGTGGAAGGCCATGTTGGAGAGGACAACCAGGTACTCCAGGAAGGCGAAGACAGTGTACACTGGGGGAGGAAACACAGCAGGTGAGGGGCACCCACAGCTGGCAGCTGGGGAGGTCTCTGGGCAACCTGTTTGGGGCAGCAGAGCAGGGGCTGGCGGGCTTGACCCCCACCAGGGAAGAAGCGTGGCTGAGCACCTGGAGCTTCCCTGGGCTGGGATTTGGAAAGCAAAGCATCACATTAGGAAGATGTCGAACATCAGGAAGAATGTTTGGACATCAGAAGGAAGTTCCCCATGGAAAGGGTGCTCAGGCCTTGGCAGGGGCTGCCCAGAGAGCTTTGCAGTGCCCATCCCTGGAGGTGTCCCCTGGAGGTGGCACTCAGTGCTCTGGGCTGGGGACAAGGTGGGCACGGGGCACAGCTGGGACTTGCTGATCCCAGGGATCTCTTCCAACCTTAACAATCCTGTGATTCAGTGCTTCTGTGACCACCCAGCCCCCTCCCCACACGCCCCCCAGGCAGCCCCTCACCTCCAGGGCCGCAGTACCAGTTGTGGTGGAAGTAAACACACACGGCGAACGAGAACGTGATGAAGGTGAAGAAGAAGAGCAGCTGCTTCCACTTGTACGACTTGCGCTCCTGGAAGAGGCCAAGGGCTGGGTGATGCTGGAGAGGCCATCCCCATCCCATCCCCACTCCATCCCATCCCATCCCATCCCATCCCATCCCATCCCATCCCATCCCATCCCATCCTATCCCCATCCCAATCCCCAACCCATCCCCATCCTGTCACGTAGTGGTTTCATATTCACCGATTTCTGTTTCTTAAATTTAGTGTAGTGGTCAGCGTGTCTAGCATAATCAACTTTTTTTATACTGTGAGATAAGATTAAGGATCCCATCCCAGGGAAGCTCTGTCCTGGCCCCACACAGCCCCCTGGTTCCTTGTGCAGAGGCCCCCAGGCCAGGCCCAGGGGTGGCTTTGGCAGGGCTGTGCCCGGGGGCACACGGGGCTCACACCTACATGGAGATACAGGGAGTGAGGGAGCCACGGGGTCCCAGCAATCACGGGGCCCTGGGGTGCTCAGGGGACTCCTCAAGGATGGGCCAAGGCTCTACCAGAGGCAGATCCCTCAGCTCAGGTGGGTGCAGGTGGCCCCAGGGCATGGGGAATTCACCGGGTGCTGCACCCTCTCACCCACAACAGCAGCAGGGAGGAGGAAACCACATGAAGGGGCAGCAGCCGGGGCGGGTGCTGTGCTGGGGAGCTCACCCAGCACGCCCTGGCACTGGAGGGGCCCCATCCTGCACCACCTCTGATGGGGCAGGGACAGAGCATGGGGATGCTGCCAGTAGCCCCACACCCCCACCTCGCTGCTTCTGTGCCCCAGAGCTCAGCCTTTGTGACACCCCAGGGGCCAGGCCTGTCCCCTATGATAGGCTCCCCTGACCCACTGCCCAGCACCCCAAAGCTGGGGGCTCTGGGTGCAGTGACCCCCGGCAGGAACCAGCTCCAGGTCCCTTCCTCTATTTCTCCCATCACATTGAGGGTCATGGATAAGGATCCTACAGCCTGGGGGGCAGAGGAACTCCAAGCCTGGAGGCCGAGGAGGGTGCAGGGGAGCCCTGGAGCAGGGGGGCTGCAAGGGGGTCAGCCCCACAGAAGGGGCTGAGGATGCCACAGACAGCCCAGGCCGTTACAGGTGGGAGGGGAATTTCCCTCCCCCCGGCCTAACGCTTCACGTGAGACAGAGATTCCATTCCGAGGGAGGGAGTGCTGATAATAAGGGAAATGTAAATTGCCCCATCACACTTTCCATTGTCCCCGGAACGCCCGCCAGGGGCTCGGCCAGGGAGGAAAACCCAGCGAGGAAGATCAGAGTCACGGGCGCTTCCCTATGCGGGGACACGCGGGTGACGCCACCTGCAGCCCACGGGGCCTGGGCTGGCCCTTCCTGCTGGCCCTGACGGTCCCTGCGGGCGCGGGCTGCTCCTCACAGCCCGGGAGCGGCACAGCCCCGAGTTTCACACCGGAAAAGCAGCGCTGCCACCGCGCTCCCACGGCAAACGGCTGCGCTGAGCCCCGGCACGGCCCCGCCGCACCCACACTGCCCTGCCGGGCCACCAGGGACCCGCCGGGCCAGCAGGGACCCGCCGGGCCAGCAGGGACCCGCCGGGGCCAGCAGGGACCCGCCGGGCCAGCAGGGACCCGCCGGGGACAGCAGGGACCCCCCGGGGCCAGCAGGGACCCGCCGGGCCAGCAGGGACCTGCCGGGGACAGCAGGGACCCGCCGGGGACAGCAGGGACCCGCCGGGCCAGCAGGGACCCGCCGGGGCCAGCAGGGACCTGCCGGGGACAGCAGGGACCCGCCGGGGCCAGCAGGGACCTGCCGGGGACAGCAGGGACCCGCCGGGGCAGCAGGGACCCGCCGGGGACAGCAGGGACCCGCCGGGGCCAGCAGGGAGCCGCCGGGACAGCAGGGACCCGCCGGGGACAGCAGGGACCTGCCGGGCCAGCAGGCAGCGGCTCCTCCCGGGAGCACCGAGGCAGAGAACGGTTCGAGTCATCCAAGGCAGTTCCAAGCCCCGGTCCTGCTGCAGCACCCTGAGACGGCCCTGTATGAGCCAACCCGGGCTCACCGCGGTGCCCCTGCACCTCTGGGTGCCCCCTGAGCTCCCCCTCTCCCAGTCTGGGCCAGGGATTATCCCACGGATAATTAGCTGTTAATCCCTAATGCCAGGGCACGGCTGGCTCAGCCCAGTGCCAGGGGGTCACAGGCAAGGTCCCAGGAGGTGGCACACGGTGGGTGACATGCCACCACGCAGAGCAGAGCTGGCTTGGAAGGTGGCACCCCGGGGAAGGTCCCTGCAGGGGCAGGATGCCCAGGCACAGACGGGAACTGGGGTGCGTGGGGACCACAGTGGGGGGTGGGAGCTGCAGTGCTGCCCCTGCCCTGCTGCAGGAGCAAGGGAAAGGGCCAGCCCACGCTTGGGGCAGCACGGGGAGAGCTCCAGGAGCTGCTGGATGGAGAGGAGCTGCCCATCCTCACTGCTATGGGCTGGACCCGCTGCCCTGCTCAGTGCCAGGCACTGTCCCTGCTTCCTACGGCCTCGGCTTTGTGGGGATCCCACACCTGGGGACATCCCAAGGAGCCAGATGATGGCCAGAGCAGAGCACCAAGATTAGAGGGATGGAACACCTCTGCTGTGAGGAAAGACTGGGAGAACTGGGATTGCTCAGCCTGGACAGGACCAGGAGTCCCCAGGTCAGAGCCCTGGAGAGGAGCTGGTAGCTCTAAGCAGCCTGGCAGGATGCCACCAAACTGTCTGCCTGCGAGGAAAAAGGGGGATCAGAAAAGCCCAAGGACAGGGTGCTCCAAGCTGAGCTGGTGCCAGGCCCCCCTGTGGCCTGGCTGGGGCTGGCACAGCTGTGGCTGCCAACTTCCTCCTGGCAAGACATACCGTGGCACCCTGCAAGCCCCCCCGTGTCCCACAGCCACCCCAGCCCTCCGTGGCTGCACGTGAGTCTGGCCCAGAAAACCACAGGGGAATTGTATTTAGTGCCCAGCTGGGCTGAGGCA
Organism: Phylloscopus collybita; assembly: GCA_027886175.1. NCBI lineage: Eukaryota > Metazoa > Chordata > Aves > Passeriformes > Phylloscopidae > Phylloscopus > Phylloscopus collybita. Next base: position 333,475 of record JAJNNQ010000101.1, read on the forward strand.
CATTCCCCTGCACGCCAAGGTGGGTCAGGAGCAGCAGCCAGCCCAGGGGCACGCTCTGGGGAAGAAGGACTGTGCCCACCCCCCAGTTCCTGATGGGGACAGAGATGACAGTGATCTTAAACAGCTACAGCTCACTCCACAGGGACTGCTCAAAGCACTGCTTCTGCCCCGGAGCCATCATCCCTTCCTGGGGGACAAGTGGCACCTGCAGGGCTCTGTGTCACACACCAGTCCCAGCTCCCCTCGAGGGTTTCCGGGTCTGTGCAGCCAGCCCGGAGCCAAAGGGCCCCACACAGAGCTCAGCTATTTATAGAGGGCTTGTCTGAGGCACCGCCAGCGCTCCCAGGGGCGCCTCGAGGAGCTGGGGTGAAACCACGCGTGGTCCCCAAGGTGTCTGTGGTCCCTGCTGCTCACACGGCTCTGCCGCGGCGGGGACAGCTCAGCCACCCCACCCCAGCCCTGCGGGCTCAGCTGGGCCCAGGGAACGGAGGGGGCCGTGCCCCAGAGCCCCCTGTGCCTTTGCCCCGGCTGCAGCCTGGGCTGGGCTCAGCCCCTGCGCCCTGCGGATGCCGGGGCAGTGGGACCTTGTGGGACAGAGCCCAGGGGCTGGTGGCAGAGCAGGACCCAGCTCCATTGGCCACAGCGTGGACTGGAAAGGACCTTACAGCCCCTCCAGTGCCACCCCTGCCCTGGCAGGGACACCTCCCACTGTCCCAGGCTGCTCCCAGCCCCAGGGTCCAGCCTGGCCTTGGGCACTGCCAGGGATCCAGGGGCAGCCACAGCTGCTCTGGGCACCCTGTGCCAGCCCTGCCCACCCTGCCAGGGAACAATTCCTGCCCAAGCTCCCAGCCAGCCCTGCCCTGGGCACTGGGAAGCCATTCCCTGGCTCCTGTCCCTCTGTCCCTTGTCCCCACTCCCTCTGCAGCTCTCCTGGAGCCCCTTCAGGCCCTGCCAGGGGCTCTGAACTCTCCCTGGAGCCTTCTCCAGGCTGAACAATCCCAGCTCTTTCAGCCTGGCTCCAGAGCTCCAGCCCTGGTGCAGCTCCCTGGCCTCCTCTGATGGGCCTGAGCCAGCCAGCCTGGTGGCCACCACATGCACACACTGGTGTCTGCTGGGGCCACCAAGCCCAGAGCTGGGAGGGAAAAATGTGTTTGCAAACGAGAAGTGAAACTGCTCTGCCCCACTGCCCAGCTCTGTGGCTCAGGGCTGGGGGAAGGAGGGTTTTAAGGGCGAGCAGCCAGCCAGGAAGAGCAGAGCTGCCAGCCCAGGTGGGCACTGCCACGCCACGGCCAAGCACCAAGCACGGGGTGCAGGGATCAGCCACAGCTGAAGGCTCCCAGGCTCCATTTCCCTTTTCCACAGAATCTCTCTCCTCTGCTTCGCCCCTTCCCCTCCTTTTCTCTCTCCTGCTTTCTCTTTTCTCCCCTGCTGCAGAGCTTTATTTTCCTTTCACCATTTGCCACCTCGTAACTGGAAACCGCCCGCACTTCCCCATTACGAACCAGTTCCTGCACACCTTCCTGCCCTCGCAGAGCTGCAGTTGCAACAGAAGCTTTCGCAAGACCAATTCCTGTCCCTCCTACACTGCCAGACCTGGGGAGCTTCACCCCCTGCAGCAGCACTGCAATGGGTGCCAGCCACAGGCTGGGAAGGCACAGGCCCCCTGTTCCCTCCTCCAGACAGACCCAGCTTTCCAGCTCCCCACAGAGCTTATCCTGGAGATGGTCCCAGCTTTGGCCCTGGAGAACCTGAACCCGGTGGGGATCCTCTGCTGAGGAGGAGGGAAGGACAGACCACCACAGGACCAGAGCCATCCCTCTCCTGCCCCCTCCTGCCATGGCCAGCGCCAGGGCTGGGGGCAGCAAACGTGAACAAAGGGCCCCACAGGGGACACAAACCGAGCCAGCCTGTCCCCAAGGTGCCGTGATGCACATGGAGGGAGCAGCTGTGCCCCGGCCTGAAACAGCCCCAGCAGCGTGGCTGGGCAGCTCACTGGCACTGCCCAAGCCCTTGGATGTGGCAAGGATGTGACAGTGGCACCTCCCGTGTCCTCTGTCCCACCCTGCTGAGACTAGCAAGCCTGGTGTCACAGGAACTGTGCCAAGCCTGCCAGGGGCCACCAGCGTGAGCAGAGGGCTTGGAGCCTGAGGAACCCAGGCAGAGAGGGGCACAGGCCCCAGGAGACCACGCTGGGCCCGGGGGATCCCTGGACATGATTCATGGCAGGAGCCCAACACACGTCACGGGACAGGGGACATGGCAGCTGCAGTGACCACACGTCCCTTAGCCAAAGGTGACGCCTGCTGGTGTGACAAGCACTGTGCCCTCTTCACCCCGACACGGCCGGTCTGGGAGCTGCACCACCCCGCAGCACCTTCCTCCTCCTCCTCTTCCTCCTCCTCCGTCAGCCTCGTGCCCTGGGCGACAGCTCCATCCTGCGGTCCTGCACCAAGCTGTTGGGGACACCAGAGCTGGCACAGGGACACCAGAGCTGGCACAGGGACACCGCACCCCCGGTGGCCCCAGGCCAGGGCTGGCCCTGGAGGGCTCCTGTCTCCTTGGGGAAGCCCCCAGCTTTGGGGGCACCACGCAGCCCCGAGGGCAGCTCCCCTCCACCAGCAGGGTTGTTCCAGGATGGGAGGGGAAGCAGGTGGTGGCACTGTGCCAGGTGGTACATGCTCAGCCAAGGTGTCACCATGTTCCCTGCCCTTCCCCCAGGGATGGGCAGAGTCACAGAACCAGTGAGGCTGGAAAATCCCTCTGAGACCACTGAGTCCAGCTGCCCCCCAGCAGTGCCAGGGCCACCACTAACCCATGTCCCCAAGTGTCACATCCACACAGCTGTGAAATCCCTCCAGGGGTGACTCCACCCCTGCCCTGGGCGGTCTGTGCACAGCCCTATCTGGGAAGGAATTTCCCCAATATCCAAGCTGAGCCTCCCCTGGCCCAGCCTGAGGCCGTTCCCTCTCCTTCTCAGCCCCTTCAGCTCCATTGCCCTCCCTGGACATGCTCCAGCCCCCCAAAGTCTCTCTTGCCCCTCAGGGGGCTCAGCCCAAAGCTGAGCCCAGGATTTGGGATGCCTCACCCCTGCCCGTTGCAGGGGAGATGAACCAGGCCCAGTGGGTGACGTGGCAGGGGAGGAGATCCGGGGCCTTGGAGGGCTCACCCAGAAAAAGACAAGCCAAAACAATATGACAGAAATAAAGGAAGTGGTGGGAAAGCTGCCAAGGAATGACTGCGAGCTATTCCCACATCACCAGAGAGAACAGATCACTTCCCAGTGAGCGAGGGGAATCTCAGCATCTCCACAAGTCCCCTTCCTAGGAGTCTTACAGCCACACAACTGCTGGAAGCTTCTTTTCCAGGTCTCCGGAGTAAGGCAGCAGGGACAGGCTCAGTGAATTGGCAGAAGGGGAGGATAAACAGCAGCTCCTGCTCTGGGGGTGCAGAGCTGGGCCCCCCCAGCACTCATCCTGCTGGGACACGGACCCAGGCACAGCATCCTCCCTGTAACCCTGCTCACCATCCCTTGGGAGAGGCTTGGCCAGCCCTCCCAGCCTCCCAGCCCTGGGACACAGGCACACACCTCCCAAGGGCTCTGCCCTGCAAACTGTCACCTTCCTGGGGCAGCACAGCCCCGGGACCCCCTCCCATTTAACACTGGGACCGCGAGGGCTGGACTGGGATCAGCTGGGGAGAAGTATCCCAAAGGGAAAGGACAGAGGGATCCAGGGAGCCCACATCCACAGGGGAACCCCAGGTGCAAGAGCCACATGGGCACAGAGGCAGGTCCCACACAGCCTCAAACCTGGATGTGCTGCCCTGCCCGTGGCTATCAGTGCCCACAGTCCAGAACAAACCTGCATGTGCTGCCCACTGCCCCACAATCCAGGACAAACCTGCATGTGCTGCCCACTGCTCCATAATGCAGGACAAACCTGCATGTGCTGCCCACTGCCCCACAATCCAGGACAAACCTGGATGTGCTGCCCACTGCCCCACAATCCAGGACAAACCTGGAGGTCCTGTCTGTGGCCCAGCACTCACACCACAAACCAGCCCAGCACAGAAGCTGCATCCAGGCAGGTGGGGCCAGGAGCCCCTGGCTGGATCTTCCACTGGACCCACTGCCCCACCCCAGTCAGTCCCTACACCCCCTGACCCCTCCCAGAAAAAGAGCCAGAGCCAGCCTTGCTCCAGAGAGTGATTCTGGAGCCAAGGGTGAACAACTCCTGCTGCCTGCTGCTCCCAGCTTGCAGAACCAGCAATTCCCAGCACAGGGAAGCCAACTTCAGCTTAGAAACAGGCATGGAGAAGGGATGAGCAATCCCAATCCACAGGGATGCCAATAGTGGTTTCCAATATGACCTCTTCATGAAAACTTAAACAGATACTGGGAGGAAATCCTTCCCTGGCAGGGTGGGCAGGCCCTGGCACAGGGTGCCCAGAGCAGCTGTGGCTGCCCCTGGATCCCTGGCAGTGCCCAAGGCCAGGCTGGACACTGGGGCTGGGAGCAGCCTGGGACAGTGGGAGGTGTCCCTGCCACGGCAGGGGTGGGATGGAAAGGTTTTTAAGGTCCCTTCCAACCCAAACCCTTCTGTGATTCAATGGTAAAACCAGAAAACAGGAAATGAAATGCTTCCTTCCCACTTTGCTTTGGTAAATAATGGATTTTGGTGACTTCTCCTGTTTCACTTGCTGCTGTTGGCTCCTTTAGCACCTGCTCAGGGTTACTTCACAAGCAAGGACAGCCAAAGCCCTTCAGTGCCAGCCCAGAGCCCCCTGCCAGCTCCCAGCATGGCCCCAGAGCCCTGTCCCAGTCCTGGCACAGCCCCAGAGCCCCCTGCCAGCTCCCAGCATGGCCCCAGAGCCCTGTCCCAGTCCTGGCACAGCCCCAGAGCCCCCTCCCAGCTCCCAGCAGAGAGAGAAGAAAGGAAAGTGTCTGTACCTCGGGACTTACTGTGTGTTTCTTAGTCATTCTCCAGAGGATGCAGGTGAGCAGCATGTGGCCCAGGGCCGACGTGATGAACACGATGAAGGCATTTTCGTGGATTGCTGGATCAACAAACAACAGGTTTCCTGTTCAATCCAAGCCAGGAGCACAAGGGGAATATGGGGCAGTGTTTGGGAGGCTTTGTGCTCTGCTGGGAGCCCCAGCACCCCAGTGATGCTGGGACTCCAGTGGGGTCTTTGCAGGAGACAGGCACAGCACGGCTCCATAACCTGCTCATGCTGCCTCAGGGGCCCCTGGAGGGGGATAAAAGTGCCTGGAAGACTTATCCCAAAGTGCCAAGAAAGTTTATGTGCTCTGAGACCACCACTTCACACGGCTATAAACTCAGGCACCCTTGGGAGAAGCTCAGCATTGCTATTCTGGGGATGGGGAAACTGAGGCATGAGGAGGGGCTGTGCAGGGTGAGCCAGTCCAAAATTCAGGAAAGTCATCTCCTGGCCCCTGTATTACCTACCTGCCCATTAGCAGCATCAGCAGCTCCACGTGCAGCACTGAGGTTGCCTCATGCATACGTGGACTGGCCCAGGTACGGGACCAGGCTTGGAAAGCAGCTGGAGCAAAGCTGAACCAGAGCTGCTCCCGAGGCACCAAACCCCACACAACCCCCGCACCCTCAGGTGAGGGATTTTCAGCAGTGCTGCCCTGAAAGGAATTTCCCAGCCCCTTGCCAGAAACTGAACCTCAGGCTGAGTTCCCAGCCACCTGAACACCAGGAGTGACCGTCCCTGTTTGCCCTGTCCATGCCAGGGGCAGGGAAGCACGCAGGGAGTGAGGCCCCAGCAGGTGGGGGAGGTCAGAGCAGGGTCTCCTGCAGGGGTGATTAACCTGAGCACGGCAGCTCAGGGCTGAAACTTTCCCCAGGGCTGGGATTAGTCTGGGATGAGGATCCCAGGAAGTGGGTCAGCCTGGCTCCGGGGGTGGCTCTGCAGGTCACACCTCAGGCTCCCCTCCCAGGGCTCCCCTGGGGCCAGGCCAGGCCGGCACAGGCAGCCAAAGCTCAAAGCAGCACCTGCACTTCCAGGGCCAGGGGCCCAGCCCAGACAGGCTGGAGGAGCCCTGGGGCAGGTCAGGCTGCAGACCCTGCCAGGAGGGGGGCAGGGACACCTTGCCATGGGGACAGGGAATGCTGGCAGGAGACAAGGAGGGTGAGCTGGGCAGGAACAGGTCCCACAACACTGACCTCCAGCAGCAGGAGGTCCCTGCCCTGCCATCCCAGTCACTGGGCTCCACCATGGACCATCCTCACCCCAAAGGCTGGGGAAAATGCTGGGATGCTGTTCACAGCACCACAGCCCTGAATCCCAGAACAGTTTGGGGTGGAAGGAACCTTAAAGACCTTTCCATCCCACCCCTGCCATGGCAGGAACACCTCCCACTGTCCCAGGCTGCTCCCAGCCCCAGTGTCCAGCCTGGCCTTGGGCACTGCCAGGGATCCAGGGGCAGCCACAGCTGCTCTGGGCACCCTGTGCCAGGGCCTGCCCACCCTGCCAGGGAACAATTCCTGCCCAAGATCCCAGCCAGCCCTGCCCTGGGCACTGGGAAGCCATTCCCTGGCTCCTGGCACCTTGTTCAAAGTCCCTCTCCAGCCCACAGCTGGACACAGTATCCATCATCACCCCCCCCCCCCCCCCCCCCCGTTGTGCAGGGAAAGCCAGCACATTTCTGCACTGCTGACATTTCCTTGCACAGGGTTTGTTCCCACTGCAACAGCACCACCTGGCTGGCTCCTGCACTTCTGTGCTCTCCAGTTAATCCCTGGTGCCTCCTCCAGACCTTAGGATGAAACAGCACCTGCAGAGCAGCACTGGCACTTTTGTTCTTTTGAAATGAGATCATTTGCAGGAAGGGAATTTCCCCAGCCTGTCGTGGCCAGGTTTTGGACACATGGATTTAACCGGAAAAACTCTGATTCTGTTTCCAGCCCCTCTGCTCTGAGCCAGGCTGGGAGAGCTGGGGCTGCTTACCTGGAGAGGAGAAGCTCCAGGGAGAGCTCAGAGCCCCTGGCAGGGCCTGAAGGGGCTCCAGGAGAGCTGCAGAGGGACTGGGGACAAGGGACAGAGGGACAGGAGCCAGGGAATGGCTTCCCAGTGCCCAGGGCAGGGCTGGCTGGGATCTTGGGAATCAGGAATTGTTCCCTGGCAGGGTGGGCAGGCCCTGGCCCAGGGTGCCCAGAGCAGCTGTGGCTGCCCCTGGATCCCTGGCAGTGCCCAAGGCCAGGCTGGACACTGGGGCTGGGAGCAGCCTGGGACAGTGGGAGGTGTCCCTGCCAGGGCAGGGCTGGCACTGGGTGGGCTTTGAGGTCCTTTCCAGTCTGGCATTCTGTGATGCCATGAAGTTTTCCCCAGAGGTTCCTGGGGAGGCTATGTGAAGGCAGCTGGAGCAGAGGCAGCCCTGAGCCCAGCCTAGCTGTGGGATGGAGGGGAAGCAGGATGAGCTCTGACACACCTGCCCTCAGCCCTGGAGCGGGGCCTTGGCACACGGGGGGCACCAAGTGCCAAGGCCTGGTCCAGGCTCCATCCCCAGCCTGAACCCATGGCTCCAACCAAGCATCAGCAACCAAGAACTGTGGCAAGAGCATGGCTATCTGCATGGTATGCACATCACTGCTCTACACGAGTTATTAAATAGAACCTCTGGGGATTTTTGAGTGTTTTCTCTCTGCAAACTGCCTCCTTGCACAGCAGCAGCCCCAGGAGTGGCTCAGCAGGGCAGGGCCCGGGCGGGAGGCGACACCTACCATAGTTTTCGGTGGAGGACACGTAGGTGAGGATGAGGAGGGCGAAGTTCTCGAGCAGGTTGAGCAGCAGGGTGAGGTGGCAGAGGCGCAGGTAGCGGGGGTGGGGGCAGTGGCAGCTCTGGTAGTGGTTCCAGTAGGCCAGGGCCACCAGCAGGCGCGGGGCCGAGTGCAGGCCGATGCAGAGGCGCCACACGTAGCGCTGCGGGGTCTCGCCCCCGATGGCCGCGCTGATGGACGGCAGGTAGTTGGGCACCTGCGGGGACACGGGCACCTCGTGGGGACAGGCACACGGCACAGCCTCGCTGCCACCCGCGGCCAGGCACGGCAACTGCCCTGGGCTTCTCCCAGCCTCTCGTGGCCAGGTTTTGGACACACGGATTTAACTGGGAAAGCTCTGATTCTGTTTCCAGGAGCTGCTCCAGGGCTGGAGCCCCTCTGGAGCCAGGCTGGGGGAGCTGGGGGTGCTCACCTGGGGAGGAGAAGCTCCAGGGAGAGCTCAGAGCCCCTGGCAGGGCCTGAAGGGGCTCCAGGAGAGCTGCAGAGGGACTGGGGACAAGGGACAGAGGGACAGCACCCAGGGAATGGCTTCCCAGTGCCCAGGGCAGGGCTGGCTGGGATCTTGGGCAGGAATTGTTCCCTGGCAGGGTGGGCAGGCCCTGGCACAGGGTGCCCAGAGCAGCTGTGGCTGCCCCTGGATCCCTGGCAGTGCCCAAGGCCAGGCTGGACACTGGGGCTGGGAGCAGCCTGGGACAGTGGGAGGTGTCCCTGCCAGGGCAGGGGTGGTTCTGGGGGGGTTGTGAGGTCCCTCCCAGCCCAAGTCAGTCTGGAATTCTGTGATAAGGAAATCAGGCTGGAGCAGCACTGAACCAGAAGGACCCAGGAAAGCTGAGCCTGGCTGAGCAGCATTATTTAATAACCTGGAGGGTTTTTAATCCTAAATGAGTTTATTCCTGTTCCCAAAGCCAGGGAACAGGCATTGTGGCAGCGTCCCTGGTGCATCCCACGGGGTCATGGATCCCCCAGCCCTGCTGGGGCAGACCTGGGCTGCTGGGGACCCTGCCCAGGTACCTGCTCAGGTTTCTTGCCTTTACACTCTTTACTGTCCATAGAATCCCAGAATGGTTTCAATTGGAAAGATCTTAAGGCCCAGGGACACCTCCCACTGTCCCAGGCTGCTCCCAGCCCCAGTGTCCAGCCTGGCCTTGGGCACTGCCAGGGATCCAGGGGCAGCCACAGCTGCTCTGGGCACCCTGTGCCAGGGCCTGCCCACCCTGCCAGGGAACAATTCCTGCCCAAGATCCCAGCCAGCCCTACCCTCTGGCACTAGGAAGCCATTCCCTGGCTCCTGGCACTCCAAGCCCTGCTGAAGTTCTCCTGCTGGTGTGAGATGACTCCTGCCCTCCATTCCCAGCCTGTACCCAGCTGCTCATCCAGCAGCCTGAGAGCCCTGGGGAGCAGCCCAATCTCATCCAGCACGGAGCTCCAGGCCCTCCCTGCCCAGACACCTGTGGCTCCTCTGAACCCCAGCAGACCTGGGGGCAGCAGCTCTGGACCAACCCATGCCCAGGACGATGTATTCCCCTTCATCTTCCCCACCTTTACTGCCCACTGCAGTAACCCCCAGCGTGCCCAGCCCAAACACCAGCCTGAGCAGCCTGTACTGCCTTCAGTCCCAGCACAGGGCCAAACCTGCTGCTGCCAGCCCTGAGGCATCACAAGCACAACGAAACAATGCAGCTTGTTCTGGATTCTGTAACACTTCTGATGGGAAAGCCCAAGAGAGAAGCCCAGAAGGAGACAGAGGAGGAGAGAGGAATCCAGAGGGTGGCTAGGAGCCCAAGAGGAGAAGGGAGCCCAGTAGGAGGGAGAGGAGGCCAGTAGAGGAGGGAGAAGAGCCCACAAGGACAACACAGGAGCTCTGCCACCCCTCAGGAATATGGGGTTGAGCCTCTCACCCCACAGTGCGTCGCAGTGGTCTCACGGAAGTTGAAGAGCAGAGACCAGATCACGCAGAAGAGGAACCCAAAGAGGGGGCAGAACACAGTCCCGAGGGCCAGCGTGGTGAAACGCAGCCGGAACAGGATCCCGTCCCGATCCAGCGGCAGCGGGACCTGCAACATCTTGGAAACCTGCAAACAAATACATGTCTGACTGGGGTGCTCTGCCCTGCTCTGGGCAGGTCCAGGTGGGGACCAGTCACAGGCTGGGCTCGATCACCCTGGGGGGGCTTTATGAAACTCAGTGATTCTGGGATTCTGCCCAGCACCACACAGTCCTGGGCAGGGACAGACACACGGCTCAGCCCCACACGCTGTGTGACCCCACAGACACACAGCTCAGCCCCCCACACAGACACAGCTCAGCCCCACACAGAGACAAGGCTCACCCCACACCCTGTGCGACCCCACAGACACAGCTCAACCCCACACAGACAGCTCAGTCCCACACACCCTATGTGACCCCACAGACACAGCTCAACCCTACAGAGATACAGAGCTCAGCCCCACACACCCTGTGTGACCCCACAGCCACAGGATGGGCAGCACGGACAGGCAGCCAAAGGAAATCCCATTATGGGGACACAGCAATCTTGAGACTCACAGGACAGCAGGGAGCAGAGGCAGAGCAGGGCCGTTCCCTGCAGCCCTCCAGAGGGATCTGGCAGGAAGGGCACGTGAACCCTGTCCCGTGGATCCATCCAGACCATTCCCTGCGCTTGGGGCAGCGCTGACACAGCCCAGCTCCACAGCCCGGCTCCCTCACAGCCCCGGCTGCCTCACAGCCCGGCTCCACAGCCCGGCTCCGGCACAGCCCCGGCTCCGGCACAGCCCCGGCTGCCTCACAGCCCCGGCTCCCTCACAGCCCCGGCTGCCTCACAGCCCCGGCTCCCGCACAGCCCCGGCTGCCTCACAGCCCCGGCTCCCTCAGAGCCCCGGCTCCCTCAGAGCCCCGGCTCCCTCACAGCCCCGGCTCCCTCACAGCCCCGGCTCCGGCACAGCCCCGGCTCCGGCACAGCCCCGGCTCCGGCACAGCCCCGGCTCCCGCACAGCCCCGGCTCCACAGCCCGGCTCCCGCACAGCCCCGGCTCCACAGCCGTGCCCGCCCCTCCGGCCCCGGCCCTGCATGGGCAGCACTGCCTGGAGCTGGGCCAGGGCAGGCTCAGGCTGCAGAGCAGGGAAAGGTTCAGGGCAGGCTGAGGCTGCAGAGCAGGGCAAGGTTCTTCCCCCAGAGGGTGCTGGGCACTGCCCAGGCTCCCCAGGGAATGGGCACGGCCCCGAGGCTGCCAGAGCTCCAGGAGCCTTTGGGCAGCGCTGCCAGGGGTGCCCAGGCTGGGATTGCTGGGGGCTCTGGGCAGGGACAGGGGCTGGATCAGTGATCCTGTGGGTTCCTGCAGCTCAGGACATTTCATGACTCCGTGGACCCCCCGGCCACAGGATCAGGGCAGCACAAGCCCCCACAAAAACGAAGCCGGGGCTTGTCAGGTCGGGAAGGCAGGGACGGGCACCTCCGGAGCCGGGCAGAACCCAGAACAGGGGTCCCGCCAGCCCAGGGCTCCCCTCAGCCCCAAGGGATCAGGCTGGGATGGACCCCACCTCAGCACCGCCCGGCTGCGGGACAAATCCGATTTATGGACAATCCCTGAGCCATCTGGGCAGTGCCCCAGGACAGCACGGCCGCTCTCTGCCAGCACCAAAGCAATGGGGGCCAAGCCCCAACGGAGGGACCGACCCCAATCACCGAGGGGCCACAGAAAGCAGAGCTCAGCCCATCCAGGCTGCTGGGCACGGAGAGAAGGAATCATTTGCGGATAAAAGCAAAGAGAAAGGAAAGCTCCAAAGGGCCGGGACTGGGTGCGGAGCGGGGTCCCGGCCAGCCCAGGCTCCTCTCCCCAGGACATCGAGGAGCCCCCCAAGGGCTTCCCACGGCCCGGGCCGGGGGATGGAGCCCCCCAAACCCTGACCCTCCCTGGGGGGCTCGGCCACAGCTCCCTGTGCCGCGGGGACACCCCGACGGTCCCACCGCGGGGGTCCTGCAGCCTCTGACCTCCCTCCCCCCAAAGAGGGCAAATAAAAGGCAAAATATTTTGTATCACGTGTTGAATGGCCCCAACCTGTCCTGCAGGAGAGGGGCTGCACCACCTCGAGACCTGCCCCGGGTACCCCGCACCCCCTCAGAGACCCGCTGAGACCCCTCCCCAAAACCCGCGTGTCCCAGAGTGCCGAAGCCCCGACACTCCGCTCACCGCTCAGCCCCCCTCGCGCTGCTCCATATCTCGGCCCGGCAGCCCCACCACGCCTCCTCCGCCTTTTCCGCCTCCTCCTCTTCCTCCCTTCCTTCCACCTCTTCCTCTTCTTCCCCCGCCCCTCAACCCCGCTGCGGCCCCTTTAAGAGGCGGGGCCCGGCTCTCGCGCGCCGCGACACACGATTGGTCCTCGAAACAAAAGCCCCGCCCCCTTAAACGCCCCGGATGTCGGGGCGGCGCCGCGACACGGGCCGTTCTGGACCCTTCCGCGGCGCCAAGCCCCGCCCCCTCCTCTGCCCGTCCGGCCAATGGGCGCTCGGTGCGGGGAACCCCTTTGCCCAATCAGCGTTGAGCTCAGGGCGAGGGCGAGGGGGCGCAGCCAATGGGAGGCGGAATCGCGGCGGGCGGGGCGGGGCCGAGGCGGGGCCGAAGCGGCGCGCAGGGGAGGCCGGGAGTGCGCGCGCGGGCTGTGACGCAGCTGCGGCCCCGTGAGGCGGCGGCGGCACCGCGGGCCCGACACGGCCCGGCCGCTCCGAGCGGCGCTTCCCGGCACCCGCGCTGAGCACCGCGGCCTGCTAAGGCTGCCCTGCCCGGCACCTGCGGTGAGTAACGGGGCCTGGCCGCCTTCCCCTGCCCGGCGTGGCTGTGGCGCCGCCGCCAGGCCTTTTGTGCCGGGAGACCGGGTGGTCCCGGGGTGGGGGGAGTGCGGGGAGGTCCCGGGGCGGAGGAAAGGCCGGAGGGAGGTGGGAAGGCCGTGAGTGGATGGGATTTCTCGGCAGCCCTGCCCTGGCTGTCTCTGGAGTACCTGCCCGCTTTTGGAGGTTTCTAGGCCTTTTTGGTTATCCCGGTGCGGGTCCGCTTGGAGATTCCGGATGTTTTCCACGAGGGATATGCGGCTCTGGATGCGGGTAACGGCCCGCCTGTCCCCGGGGCCGGGAGTTATTTACTGCCGTGTTAATTGGTTGTCGTTTAAAGTTAGACTGGTTACTTGTGACTTAAAGTTATGTTGGTGACATGGGTTTCTTTGGGTGGTTTTTGGGGGATTTTGTGCTGTTGCTGCTAAACTTCAATTCGAGCCCTTTGGCGCGAGGGATTCCTCCTCAGCTGGGGGTGCAGCGAGTGGGAGAGGGATGTTGTGTAATACCCTCGAGTTCTTCTAATTCTGGTCCAGCTCTTGAGTTCACAGAATACCAGAATCAGTAAGGCTGGCAAAGCCCTCCCAGGCCAGGCAGTGCCAGCTGTGCCCACCTTGTCCCCAGCCCAGAGCACTGAGTGCCACCTCCAGGGGACACCTCCAGGGCTGGGCACTGCAAAGCTCCCTGGGCAGCCCCTGCCAAGGCCTGAGCACCCTTTCCATGGGGAAATTCCTGCTGCTGGCCCAGCTGAGCCTCCCCTGGCCCAGCCTGAGGCCGTTCCCTCTCCTCCTGTCCCTGTGCCCTGGGAGTAGAGCCCGACCCCCCCGGCTGTCCCCTCCTGGCAGGAGCTGTGCAGAGCCACCAGGGCCCCCCTGAGCCTCCTTTGCTCCAGGCTCAGCCCCTTCCCAGCTCCCTCAGCCCCTCCTGGGGCTCCAGCCCCTTCCCAGCTCCCTGCCCTGCCCTGGACACGCTGCAGCCCCTCCAGGGCTCCCCTGCAGGAGCCAGAACTGGACACAGCCCTCGAGCTGCAGGGAAGGAGGGGTGGTGAGTGTGAACTACAACCAAATGCACGCTGTGGGAGTGTGAAATCCTTCTTTCTGAGAAAATGATTTTTCAGGTTTCTTCTTAGGTAGTTTTGCGTTTAATGATCTCAGGACAATGTGAGAGCAGTGACTTAGAACAGAAGAGCCACGGAAAATGAGGAACTTGTGAGTTTGCAGATAAGGCTGAGAGTCACAACATCGGACAGCTGGAAAGTGCAGGTGATTTTTATCTGGCCTGAAAGGGAGAGCTGCACTGGGGCAAGGGGAGATGGCTGAAAATATTCCATAGGAATGGAGAAGTGTGTTTGGGAGCAGGTCCTGGTAGAGAGGGAGCTGCTGGGGGTGTCAGCCTGGAGAAAAGGATGTGCTGGGTGGACTTTCCACTATCACAGCTCCCTGATGGGAGGCTCAGCTGGGCCAGCAGCAGGAATTTCCCCATGGAAAGGGTGCTCAGGCCTTGGCAGGGGCTGCCCAGGGAGCTTTGCAGTGCCCAGCCCTGGAGGTGTCCCCTGGAGGTGGCACTCAGTGCTCTGGGCTGGGGACAAGGTGGGCACAGCTGGCACTGCCTGGCCTGGGAGGGCTTTGCCACCTTGGGAGAAGGTGAGGAGGGCTCAGGGTGCACTGTTACCCTGTGCCAGAGGAGCTCTCCCAGGAGCCCCTCTCAGCTTGGGGAGCTCTGAGAGTTTGTCAGAGCAGCTTTTCCTGGCTCTTACCAGGATCATTTCACTGAAATTCCTCTTCCTGTGACAAATGGAGCCTATAAAGATTTACCTGTGCAAGCGTGGAGACCACTAACACTGCAGAATTGTGTGTGTCTGTTGGAATAGTTGGAGATGACACAGATCATCTTTTTAGTTCTTCTGTCAGGGAACTGTGGGGTTGGGCTGGTTGTTCTGGGCTGATGTAGTCCCCAGCTGTTCAGGGATGCTGGAAGGCTGTGGCTGCTCCCAGAGAGTGCAGTTGGTGTTGGGGAAACAAACAGTTCCGTTTCAAGGATGGGCAGGTGGATGTAGAGACTTCCCGGAGGGACGCTGTGCTTGCCCTGGCTGGGAGAGGTAAAGGGAGCTGGGACAGGGGAGCAGCCAAACCTGGGCCCAGGGAAAGGGCAGCTTTGGCTTTAACTGGAGTCACTGGCTTTGGGAATGTTCCTGCTGTGGGCCATTCTTGGATTGCTGATGTTCTTGGTTCTGCAGTGCTGTGTGAGGCTACTGCTGCCAGGAGTACCTGGGAATGTGGGGAATTCCTGCATTTCCTGCTGAGCATGGAGGGCAGTGGGGTAATGCTGGCGTTTTTTTCTTGCTAGGGTGTTATTTTAGTAATGTGTATTTCTTCCAGTTAGTATTGTCATTTTCTTCTGGCTAATGTGGCTTTTCATGTATCATTAGAACCACTATTTTTGGTTAACATGGCTTTTTTGGGGGTAATACTGTTTTTTTTAACGTGAGCATTTTTTTGGTTAATACGACTTTTTTGGGTTAATATGGCATTTTGTTTTTCTGGTTCTAGTTTGTTGCTGTTGTTGCTAGTACTGCCATTTTGGGGATAATGTGAACTTTTTTGGGGGTAGTAGTGGCTTTTTTTTGTTAATCTGACACGTTTTGGGCTAATCTGGAGCTTTCAGTGGTGGAGCTGCAGGAAAACACCCCACAGTTCCCTGACAGTGTGCCCCAGGAGCTGTGGGGATTGTGCTGGGTTTGTTGACAAACTCAGGGAGTTGGAGCAGAGTTTGTACCTGTTTGTGCTCGGGGGGGAGGCTGAGGAGAGGCAGCAGGGAATGTGCTGTAAATAAACCACGGGGGCTGGAAAGGGAGCAGGGCCCAGCAAAGCTCCCCTGGAACACCGACTGCTGGGAGCAGAGGGAGGGTGGGTTCCTGGCTTCCCTGTGCAGTGCTCTGTCCTGGAGCAGCTGGCAAAGGGGGTGGAACAGGAAAGGCAGTCCTGGAAATGCCTGGGATTGCTGTGGGATCTCTGCAGCCCAGGACACAGGCTGAGATGGGCTGGAGCTCCAGCCATAATTAAGGGTGACACTTTGGCTTTAGGGACAGTGACATTTAGTGACACCTCCTTAGCTGTGGTGTCACTGGAATGTTGGTGCCCTTGACCCCCCCGGGGTTCTGGCAGGCAGGGTTTGGCACTGCACAGGGCCATGGGGTTGGTGCTGAGGTGTTCTGGTAGGATTGCTGCCCTCAGCAGTGAGGGGGGTGGAAAATGAGTTTGCCAGGATGAGCTTCCAGTTAAACCTGAGTTCTGCTTTCCAGGTCTAGGAAGAAAACCGGATATATCCTGAAAATGTTTAACAAATCCTTTGGAACTCCTTTTGGAGGCAGCACTGGCTTTGGGACAACTTCAACTTTTGGGCAAAGTAAGTAAAATATCTAAGGTGGTTTTTAATGAGGTGTCTTTTCCTGGGGTGCAGCTCAGAGGATGCCATGGAGGTGCTGATGCCTTGTGGGATGGAATTAGGGAGCTGCTGGGTGCTCCAGCAGGCTTGGATGAGGTTGAGGAGCCTGAGGCTTCACCCCTAACCGAGCTTTTAGTTTGGGCAGACAACCAGGATTCCACATCTGCTGCGGAAACTTCCTTCTGTAGGGAGAGTGGAAAACGCAGTGCTTGGGGAAGGTGGCGTGGCTGGGGTTTTTTTTGGGGGGGCAGAACCAAATCCATAGCAGGTTTGTTGGGCAGGCTGGGAGGGAGGAGCTGTGTGTGTCTGGGCTGTCTGTGGAGCTGCAGGCCGAGGGCTCAGCGGGCTGTGCTTGCAGATGCCGGCTTTGGTACGAGCAGCGGAGGAGCCTTCGGGACGTCGGCCTTCGGCTCCAACAACAACACGGGCAGCCTCTTCGGCAGCACGCAGGCCAAGCCAGGTACTGCGGGCAGGGGGGAGCCCCACGCCCAGGGACCTGCTGCCACAAGCAGCCATACCGAGCCCCCGGCAGCATGAGCCCCTCACAGCCCCAGGCAGAGGAGGCTGTGAAGGGTTAACAGCCTGTTTCTGTCTGCAGGAGGCTTGTTCGGGTCAACCACCTTCAACCAGCCGGCCACCTCCTCCACCAGCACTGGCTTTGGGTTTGGAACATCCACTGGGACGTCCAACAGCCTCTTCGGAACCACCAGCACCGGTGGAAGCCTCTTCTCATCCCAGAATAATGCCTTTGCCCAGAACAAACCAGCTGGCTTTGGGAGTGAGTGAAACTGGTGCCCCTGTGCTTGGATGGGAGAGCACTGGGAGCTGGGTGTACCTGGGGGCTGGGACAGGGCTCAGGGTGGGGCTGAGGGGCTTTCTCCTGGAGGGTACAGTGACATCCCTCTGCCCACAGCAGCCAGCGGGGAGCTCACATGCTCCTGAGTCTGTAGCTGTGATTCCAGCCCTACATTTGACAATAAATGCCCAAAGGTGGTTGGCTGGAATTTTTTATGCTGGAGTCTCTTTTGGTGCTGTTTGATTTTAGGTTTTTATTTTGTGGCAGAGCAGTTACAGTTGGGTTTGTCTGTGGCAGGAGAAGACAGGAAGTGCTGTCTTCTGTAATTTCATGAGGCAAAAGCAACTGCTTGCAGCCCCTTCTGAAAAAAGAAAAGGAGCCTCACTGATTCTTTTTATTATAAAATTATTGTTACTTTTTTCCTACTTGTTGGGAGTAGAGGGAAACTGGCTGCTGTGGTTTCTCTGGTGTTTCTTGGGTTAGGGACACTTCTGCAGCACAGAACTGCAGTTGCAGCACCATCGGCTTCCGGCTTCGCTGTCAAATTATTTTTCCCAATTGGTTCTTTTTTTTCTGTTTTCAAACCAAATTATTCTAGTTTGAATAAGGTATTAGGGTTTAAGTTTTAAACCTCAGGTCTGTTTTAGTACTGATATTGTTATTTTTTTATGCTTTATTCAGACTTTGGTACGAGCACCAGCAGTGGAGGGCTCTTTGGGACCACCAACACCACCTCCAATCCCTTTGGGAGCACATCTGGCTCTCTCTTTGGCCCAACCAGCTTTACTGCTGCTCCAACTGGCACCACTATTAAGTTCAATGTAAGTTCTGCTTTTTCTTCTTACTCCAGCCCGTTCACTGTGGGAAGCATTCAGTGTTGCAGTTGTGTGTGTGATGTCTTGGTCACTGAGGTGAAAAACCAAGTTCATGTGCAAGTGTTGTGGTTTGAAAACATCCCCTCTCAGCACTGTAGAACTTCAGGCTTGCTGGGTTTAGAGCTGTGCTAACACTGAAGGAATAAAGGAGCTCTTAAAGGAAGTGCTGTGGAATTCAGGGTGATCCACAGCAAGTGCTGGCAGCAATAAGGCTCAGAGACATCTTGGGATGGGTCAGAATCAGCACAGCTCTCCTGAGCCAGCCTGGCTTTGGGAATGGGGTCTGGAAGGAGAGGAGGGGTGTCCTGCCTCCTCTGGATGAGTCCCCTTTAAGACAGGAATCAGTAACTGCTACAAACCTCTGTGGCAGTTGGGCCTGGAGGGTGACCCAGCACAGAGGCCTTGAGGAACTGGGCTAACTGGGGCCTGCTGGAGGAGGGACTCTTTTCCCCAAAAACTTGTTCATGCAGATCCCACCCCTCTTCATTTCTGGACTGAGCTGATACAAGACTGAGGCTTTGGGGGTAGAGCTGTGGTGCTGCCTGGGCTCTTGCAGTGCTGCTGCTTTGTGCTTTCATAGCACTGCTCAAGAAGGGGATAGTGAGATTCATGCAAAGCTCCAGGATTTGTGTTAGAAGCTGAGGTAAACTGCTTTTAAAGTGAAACCAAAAGCAGTATTGCTGGGAGTTGTTTTGAGTGTTCCTGGTGCAAATTCCACTGTTGATCATCATTGAACACACCTGGGTGAGGCCTCAGCTGTACAGATAATGATGGAATCATAAAACTGTGAAATCACACGGGTTGGGTTGGGAGGGACCTCACAGCCCCTCCAGTGCCACCCCTGCCCTGGCAGGGACACCTCCCACTGTCCCCCCGCTCCAGGGCTGAGGGCAGGTGTGTCAGAGCTCATCCTGCTTCCCCTCCATCCCACAGCTAGGCTGGGCTCAGGGCTGCCTCTGCTCCAGCTGCCTTCACATACCCTCCCCAGGAACCTCTGGGGAAAACTTCATGGCATCACAGAATGCCAGACTGGAAAGGACCTCAGATCCCACCCAGTGCCAGCCCTGCCCTGGCAGGGACACCTCCCACTGTCCCAGGCTGCTCCCAGCCCCAGTGTCCAACCTGGCCTTGGGCACTGCCAGGGATCCAGGGGCAGCCACAGCTGCTCTGGGCACCCTGTGCCAGGGCCTGCCCACCCTGCCAGGGAACAATTCCTGCCCAAGATCCCAGCCAGCCCTGCCCTGGGCACTGGGAAGCCATTCCCTGGGTGCTGTCCCTCTGTCCCTTGTCCCCAGTCCCTCTGCAGCTCTCCTGGAGCCCCTTCAGGCCCTGCCAGGGGCTCTGAGCTCTCCGTGGAGCTTCTCCCCTCCAGGTGAGCACCCCCAGCTCCCCCAGGCTGGCTCCAGTGGGGCTCCAGCCCTGGAGCAGCTCCGTGGCTCCTCTGGGCTCTCTCCAGCAGCTCCAGCTCCTCCTGCTGTTGGGCCCCAGGGCTGCAGGCTCCACAGGTGGGGTCTTGCCCGAGCAGAGCAGTCACACAGAGCCTCGGGTGTGTGCTAGGTGTAGGATTTCCCAGGACCTGCAGGGAGCTGTGGCTGTGTTCCCCAAGTGTGTCTGGATTCTAACCCGGCCCTTCCTCCCTCCCCCAGCCCCCAACCGGCACGGACACCATGGTGAAATCCGGCGTCAGCACCAACATCAACACCAAGCACCAGTGCATCACTGCCATGAAGGAGTACGAGAGCAAGTCCCTGGAGGTCAGTGCAGGGGGACACAGCCTTGCCTTGGGCCTTTCTGGGCCACAGCTACTGTCTGTGCTCAGTAATGGGAAAACGCTGAGGAGCCGTCCATATCTGCATCCCACACAAGGGGTGTTGTCAAGTAAAACGATTAATGCAACGCCACATTAATTGTAGTTGGGTTTAAATGCTTAATGCAGAGCTGGAGGAGCTGAAATTCCATCTTGTCAGAAGGACACGAGATCCTGTTGGGAGCAACCCTGCTCTGCAGAAATAACAGCGGGGTCCCAGACAGAGCTCAGGTGTTTATTATAAACTGATGTTCCCAAGGATTTAACCCAAGACCTTCCCATTTGGGGTGCTCTGTTTGACCCTTCAAAAGAGATTGTTTATAAAAAGATCTGAAAAAGGTCTGGCAAGTCAAATTTGGGCCCAAACGTGGATCTAATCTAAGTTCAGGTCCCATTTTTGGTGTCCTTATTTTTAAAAATGGGGGTGTTGCAGCTTTTCTTGAGCCTTCACCTTGGTGAAGATGGGGTGCTGTGTGTGTGGGAAGGACACTTGCCTGCCCTTGTGCTGTGTCAGAAGAGCTGGATTTTCCTCTAGGAACTCCGCTTGGAAGACTACCAGGCAAACAGGAAAGGGCCCACGAATCCTGTAGGAGCAGGAGCAACTGCTGGCTTGTTCGGTTCTTCCACTGCCACATCCAGCACAGCCACAGGACTTTTTGGCTCTTCTACTACAGGCTTTTCCTATGGACAGAATAAAACTGCTTTTGGAACCAGTAAGTACTGCCTGGCCCGGGCGTTCCTGTGAGTGCATGTGCAAATATTCTGTTAAACCATTTAAAATTCTGTCATGCAAAATGCTGAGACACTGCTGTGAGCTCAGGATTGTGCTGGTTGTATGGCCAACATCCACTGGTGGAGCTCCTTGCCATAGGAATCTGTTTTCTTACTTTCCCTTGGAAAAATTCAAACAGCAATTGGATTTTTATTAGGTTTTGCAAACTGAAAAGTAAATAGATCATGGCATCCCAGGTTGGTTTGGGTTGAAAGGGACCTCACAACCCATCCAGTGCCACCCCTGCCCTGGCAGGGACACCTCCCACTGTCCCAGGCTGCTCCCAGCCCCAGGGTCCAGCCTGGCCTTGGGCACTGCCAGGGATCCAGGGGCAGCCACAGCTGCTCTGGGCACCCTGTGCCAGGGCCTGCCCACCCTCCCGGAGAAGGATTTTTTCCTAATATTAGATATTTGTGTTTGTGGAATTGGACTGTAAACAGATCCAGGTCCTCCAGGCTGTAGGAATGGAAGTGGTTGTTGGATGAGCAGAGGTGGGAGCCAGGGAGCAGCTGGAGCTGTGCCAGGAGGGACTGGGGTTGGATTGGAGGGCCAGGTGCTTCCCCCAGAGGGTGCTGGCACTGCCCAGGCTCCCCAGGGAATGGGCACGGCCCCGAGGCTGCCAGAGCTCCAGGAGCCTTTGGGCAGCGCTGCCAGGGATGCCCAGGCTGGGATTGCTGGGGGCTCTGGGCAGGGCAGGGTGGGGCTGGATGGTCCCTGTGGCTCATTCCCACTCAGGATACTCTGTGCCCTTTTCTCCTGTGTGAGTGCCGGGGTGTGGGGTGTGCAGGGTTTGGTCTCTCACTCCCCTTGGTGTCCCAGGTACCACGGGCTTTGGCACCAGCACCACCGGGGGGCTCTTTGGGCAGCAGTCGCAGACCAGCAGCCTGTTCAACAAACCCTTCGGCCAGGCCACCACCACGCAGAACACCGGCTTCTCCTTCGGCGGCACCAGCACCCTGGGCCAGCCCAACACCAACACCATGGTGAGGGACCTGGGAGCAGGGCTGCAGCTGCTCCTCTTGGGCACGGGGGCTGCAGGGTTGGGGTGTTCCTCAGGTTCCACCACAGTGTGTCAAAAGCAGGATGCCGAGCTCTGAGGGCTGAGCTGGAGGGAGGAACCTCCTGGCAGTTGGGGAGCAGTCAGCTGTTCACAGATCGTGTACCCCCTCACCTCCTCAGGCAGCCTCTCTCCAGCAACTCCCGTGCTTCCCATCATTTTCACACAGATAGTGTCCTTCCGTGATTAACCCTGGATGGGAATTCAAATCCTGGGCTTTCTGGTGACCAATGAGCAACATTTGTGGACAGAAAGATCCTATGTAGTGTTACTTGTTGTATAACTAGAGGCTTTGGCACCGCATACCCTGTGTTCTTTGTGAATTTGTTGTGACTTCTCCCAGAAAACCCTGTGAAATGTTTCTTTTCCATCTCCCTTGCCCAAAGCGATGAGGAAATTCCAATATCCTTTAAATCTTGGAGTATAAGTTTTTGTTGGGGGTTTTTTGTGTGTTTTTTTTTTTTAATTTCCTTTTTGTAGCTAATTTCTTGGAGGTTCTGGAATGCTCTTCACCCCTCCTCTTCCCCCAGCACAAGGGCAAATGTAGCATTGTTTTATTGCCTGTTTCTGTGTGTTGGGTCTGTCATTGTCAGTGCTGGACTTGGAAAAGCCTGGGAGCATTACCTTAACCTGGTTCCTGTTTGTAGGGTCTCTTTGGGGTCACCCAGCCCTCGCAGCCTGGAGGCCTTTTTGGGACAGCTGCCAATACAAATGCTGGGACTGGATTTGGAACGGGAACTGGCCTTTTTGGACAAGCCAACACGGGATTTGGTGTTGGTGGTTCGGTATGTCTGTGCCTTTGTGATAAAGAGAGAGACCCAAGCAGAGCCCTGTTCCGGGTGCTGGCCTTCACAAAGTTGTGTTTGCTTAGGAATTAAGATGTCTGAGGTACAACAGTCAGGTGGTTTGCTGTAACCTGGAGGATTTTTTAGCAAGTGATGTGTGGAGTGATGAAAGCAGCAGGAGATACTCAGGTTCTCAGTGCCTGGGGGTGCCTCAGCACAGGGTTGGAAATACAGGTTGTAAGTTGTGATGGACCAAAACCAACCTTGGTTTTTGATATTCAGTCATTTTGGTTGTAGTGGAGCAATAATCAAAGGATCACTGAGACTGGAAAAGTCCCTTCAGCCCCTTGAGTCTGCCCCTAACAGCTGCTTTTGGGGGTCTTGCAGGTGGCTTGGGATTACCCCCACTGATGGGAGGGCGGGCTGGGGGGGCTCAGCTGTGCTTGGCTTTAGTTCTGCTTCCTTGCCTGCAGCCAAACCCCAGTTCCTGTGCTGTCAGCATCCCAGGTTTCCAAATTGCTGGTGTTTTCCTTTCAGACCCTGTTTGGGAACAAGCCTGCTGGATTTGGAGCCACCACGACCAGCGCTCCCTCGTTCGGAACCACCACGGGCGGGGGCCTCTTTGGTAACAACCCTGCTCTGAGCTTGGGAACCCCTACAAACCCTTCCAGCTTGGGGATGGGGAAAAAAAGAGTGGTTTCAATCATTTAAATCTGTACTCTGTGTGCCACACACTGCAGAGAGCAGTGCTAAGTGTTGTAGTGTTGGGATTGTCAGGTGAGCCACGGCCCTGCCACAGGGAAATGTGCTGGGTTGTGCCTTTGCTCCTGGGTGGGGTCCCTGGCTTGGGAAGTAGCTGGTCAAGTGCCTCTGTCTTGGTGAGTCCTTCAGAGAATTGTCAGCCTGGGGTGGCCAGGAGAGCCCCTGGGATCCCAGGGAGCTTTGGGAAGGGCACTCCCAGCAGGTCAGGGTGGGGATCCTGCCCCTCTGCTCAGCTCCAGGGAGGCTCACCTGGAGTGTCCTCTTCAGTTCTGGGCTCCACAGTTCAAGGAAGACCAGGAGCTGCTGGAGAGGGTCTGGGGAAGGCCACAGAGATGATTTGGAGTCTGGAGCATCTCTGGTGAGGAGAGACTGTGGGAGCTGGGCCTGGTCAGTCTAGAGAAGGGAGAGCTCAGAGGTGATCCATGAGTCTGTGCAGGTGTCCCATCCATCCATAGAAATATCCCATCAGCCCATGCAGGTGTCCCATCAGCCCATGCAGGTGTCCCATCACATCTCTCCAGGGGTGCCAGGACAGTTCCAGACTCTCTCAGTGGTGCCAGGGGCAGCACAAGGAGCCGTGGCCAGGAGCTAAAGCACAGCAGCTCCAGCCCAGCCTGAGGAAGAACTTCCTTCCATGGAGGGGCAGAGCCTGGAGCAGCTGCCCAGGGAGGAGCTGGAGTCTCCCTCTCTGAGACATCCCCAAGGGCCTGGACACGTTCCTGTGTCACTGCTGCAGGTGGCCCTGCCTGGGCTGGGGCTGCGCTGAGGGACACCCAGAGGTCACTTCCAACTCCAACAATTCTGTAATTCTGTGTTTGGAAACTCCTGGAATCAGAGATTCAGGGAGCAGCGGGGTTTGTTAGGAGGCTGTGAACACCCTGTGTTGGCACAGCAGCCCTGGGAGAATTGGGGTAAAACCAAGGATCCCCGGGCTTGGGCAGGTGTCAGGAGATCCTGCACTGCAGGGAAGGTGAAGTGAGTCAGCTCCAGCTCAGCTGGTGGCTGTTGTTGTCCTTGGTGGTGGGAAGGACCAAAGTCCTGAGGAGCTGGTGCTGGGTTCCTGCTGGCCTCTGAAGTGAGAGCTGATGTTGGGTCAGTGTGTGACTGAGCAGGGGGAATGTCTAGGGGTGGCTGAAGGGAGTGGCAGCTTCTTTCAACTCTGAATCTGGACTCTGAGATCTCTTCTGCCTTTTTAATTCTGGATTTCAGAGCATCATGTATCAGAGTGAGTTAGGGGGGAGTTGGATCCTGCCATCCCTTTCCTGCAGTGCTGATGGTGTTGGTTATTTAAAGGCAGGGGCCTGCCATGCCTTTAGCCTGCTGCCAGCCTGCCAGGATAGACAGGGAGGAACTCAAGGGAGCTGGCTGATCTTTAGGTCCATCCCAGATCCAGCTGTGTGCAGTTCTCAGTGCTCTGAGCCAGGGCAGCACCTTGGCCAGCAGGGTTTGACTGTGGTGAGCAGTCCTGGGCAAACCTCCCAGGGCTGTGAAGGGTCCTTTTGAGTTCTCCCTCTGCTGGTCAGGATCTCCCTGACCCCACCAGGCTGTTGGCACTGTTTGCTGGAGAGCAGCCTTTGCAGTGTGTGCTTTTGGTTTCCCTGGGTGGCAGTTTATAGGAGGGATGGAGCTGGCTTCCAAGGGATTGGTGCACACCTGCAGTTTTTCACTTTAGTCCTGGCTTTGTGTACTAACCAAGCCTGGGATGGGGTCAGCATCTGCAGTAGGACTGAGCTCATGGAGGATTTGGGGTGGCCCTGCTGCAGCTACAGCCATGAACTGTGCAGATCTGAGTTCCCACCTGCTCTGTGGTGAGGGTCAGAGAAACGGGTGTGGGTATAAACAGGATGAAATGAGGTTTATTCCCTCCAGGCACTCAAAAACCCCAGCACATTTTACTCTGTTGCCAGATACAGCAGCATCATGTCAGCTCTGCCTTTCAGGGAAACTTTGTATCAAATTGAAAAGCTTAAGAGGGCAGACCAGCATTTTTCTGTGCTGCTTTAGTGCTGTATTTATAACTAAAATGTGTTTATTACCAGTAAAGTCCCTTCTTGCTGATTGCTTGTCAGTTTAACCCACACTGCTGGAAACAGTGAGAAATTTGGCTTTGGCAGGGCTCTTTGACCCTGTGATGCTCATTTAAATAAATACATGGTTTTAATTTCATCTCTAATGAGCTGCTTGTTCTGTTGTTGAAGGTTTTGGTGCCAACACTGCTGGAAATAGCTTGTTTGGAAATAAGCCTGCGACTGGGACTCTGGGCACTGGGCTTGGAACAGGCTTTGGAACAGGTGAGCAGCTCCCCAGCTCCTTTCTGGGCAGCTTCAGCCCTCAGGCTGCAGTGCTGCTCCAGCCTGGGCATTGCCTGTACCTGAGCTGGGAAAGGCTGGGCATGGTTTGGCTTCAGGGCAGCTCCAAGGGGAGCTGCTTAGCACAGTGCCAAGTGGCCTGGTAGAAACTGGGCAGCACTGGTGGGACTGGTGGGGTTCTCTGTGCTCAGAGCCTCTGCCTGAGTGCCTGCAGCATCCATGGGCATGGAGAGGGTTCTTTGCACTTTGATAAGGAGCTGCTTCTTTGTTGTGCCTGTGAACTTACCCCAGTCCTGTAGTAAATGAGAGTCACCTCTCCTGTCACAGCTCTGGGGGCAGGACAGACGTCCTTGTTTGGAAACACCCAGCCAAAGCTGGGGGGAACGCTGGGAACAGGAGCGTTTGGAGCCCCAGGATTCAACACCTCCACAGCCACCCTGGGCTTCGGGGCCCCCCAGCCTGCTGTAGGTGAGTGTCCCTGAGCCTGCTGCTCGCTGCCTTGTTCCCATCTCCCTGAACACAGCAGCACCCCCCTCCCAAAGGGTCTGGGAGGGCAGAACATCTCCCTCAGGCTACTTGTGTTCTCAGTTGTAGTGCAGACCATGTCAATGATCCTTTTTTTTTTGCTAGTTAAATGTATATTTAAAAAAAATTCCAAGTTGCTTTACATGCCCAATAATTGCACCTATTTTAGAGCTTTGTCTTCAAGACTTGTAACGTTTCCCATCTTTGAATTTGGGGAGCAAGAATAGATGTGCACAACAAAAAAAAAGCAAGGGAAGTGCAGCGATGGCTTTTTCAGTAGTTCCAGCCAGGAGAGGCCTAGAGGGCCTTTATTAACAGGAATGCTGTGCCATTGGGACAGAAACTACAGCCAGCTGTCTCCAGCTCTCCTGCTGACTTCCTGCAGACCCTGGCAGTAAGCTGTTGTTCTGAGGGTGATTTTGTTGTTCTTTGGGAATGCCCACATCCACCCCGCTTTTGTTGGAATTAGAATTAATCTGGTTTTGATGGTTTGAATGTTTCATGGGGTGAGGTCTTAGAGCATTTTAATAGGAATTAAAGTGAAATGCTTTAAGACAGAGAGACAAGATTTAAAATCCGTTATAGGGGGACCCTCAACCTGTATGGTTGTGGTAGTCATGTCAAAATTCTGCATGAAATCTTTTCCCTGCACCCCCTTTCAGAAGCCAACTGGATTAGTTGAATATTCTGGCAGGGCTCTTCCCACTGCTCCATAGCTCTCTGTGCCCTCAGCTTTTAACCCATGAGGACTCAGTGAGTGTGGTTGCACACACTGATGGAGGAAGGAGATGCTCTGAGAGCTGCTGTGTTTCTGCCTGCCCTGGTTCTGTTCCCAGATGTCTGAAACTGAAATGCTGCTCCTTTTGTAGCTCTGACAGACCCCAACGCCTCAGCAGCCCAGCAGGCTGTCCTCCAGCAGCACCTCAACAGCCTGGCCTACTCACCCTTTGGGGACTCCCCCCTGTTCAGAAACCCCATGTCAGACCCCAAGAAGAAGGAAGAGGTGAGTGCACATCACCACTGAGCTCGTTCTGTGGCTGGCAGCTGAAATTCCTCTGCTCTCTGTGCAGTCTTCAGTGCACAGTGAGCAGCCACGTAAGGTGCCCTCTATGCTCTCCCAGTGGTGCAGTGGCTTTTTACCTCCAGGACACAAAGTGCTTGATTTTATTCTGGTGGAAAGTTCCCTGCCCATGGCAGGGGGTTGGAAGTGCATGATCTTTAAGGTACTTTCCAGCCCAAACCACTCCATGATTTCCTGCTTTTGCCTGCATCACAGCCTTGGCTGTGGAGTTCCTGTGCTCTCTGCTGCTGGTTGGGAGTAAAGATGGATCGTTGTTAATGATTGGAATAATGGTAGTGCTTTGCTTGGGACATCACTGAGAATCTCTGAGAAACCTTTCCCTGTTGCTTTGTTCAAGACGTGATAGAACAAACACTTCCTGGGCTTTTGAGGTTTCAGGGGAGGTTCTAAGTGGCTGCTGCTCCTGGGCAGATTCCAGGGTCTGGAGCTGAGTGCTGCCTGGCAGCTGGAGCCCTGGCTGATGGATCCAGGCTGGGGCTGGGGCTGAGTGCTGCTTGGCAGCTGGAGCCCCACAGGCACATGGATCCAGGCTGGGGCTGGGGCTGGGTGCTGCCTGGTAGCTGGAGCCCTGGCTGATGGATCCAGGCTGGGGCTGGGGCTGGGTGCTGCCTGGCAGCTGGAGCCCCATGGGGCACATGGATCCAGGCTGGGGCTGGGGCTGGGTGCTGCCTGGCAGCTGGAGCCCTGGCTGATGGATCCAGGCTGGGGCTGGGGCTGGGTGCTGCCGGGCAGCTGGAGCCCCATGGGGCACATGGATCCAGGCTGGGGCTGTGCATGGAGCCCTCCTAACCTGGGTGCAGTTATTGCTTCTGCTTTACTTCACCCCCTTTGCCTTTCAGGGCCCGGGGCTGGAGCACCCTAAAGCCCTGTCCCTGAGATTTCCAAGTGTCTGTGTTTGTGTTGCAGAGGCTGAAGCCAACCAACCCAGCAGCCCAGAAGGCCCTGACAACCCCCACCCACTACAAGCTGACCCCCCGCCCTGCCACCCGGGTGCGGCCCAAGGCCCTGCAGTCAGCAGGCTCGGCCAAGTCCCAGCTCTTCGATGGGCTGGATGATGATGAACCCTCCTTGTCCAACGGAGCCTTCATGCCAAAGTGAGCTTCTCTTTGGTCCCTGTGTGAGAATCTTCTGTAGACTGCTGTGTATTACCCTACATCTCAGGATTTTGTGCCCTGGTTCAGACTGGAAGAACAGTAACAAGTTGTCTGTAAGACTTCACTAGAGCTGTTCTCTGTAGAGGAGGTAAAAAGGTTCAGCTTAAACTCTTAAGGCCAAATAAGCTGTAAAATGAGGTCAGCCTATGAGCAAAGTCCTATAAAGTCCTTTAGGAATTCTTACAAGGAGAGCTTGCACAGGGTAACACTTCCTGCTCCTGAACTGGGAGTGTCATCCAGTTTGCTCATGCCCTTAGTATGAAGAGAGATTTCTGGTGATTTTATCCCAGCCCTGGTTCTATTTCAGATCCACAGATGTTTCTGTGAGAAATAAATCATGGGTCCGCCTGAGTGGAGCTTTGGGTTCAGTTTTTAGATGCATCAGTGGCTGTCATATAGAAAAGGGGTTTGGAAAGATTTGGAGTTGAGCAAAAACAAAGAGCTAGAGGATTAAAGGGACCCTGCAGGAAAATGAACCTGCACCTGTGGGCTAGACCCTCTGTGCTTCTAGCAAAGCTGATTTGGGAAACAGAGAATGTTGTGGTTTGCTGAACTTGGGCTTTGAGCCTTTCACTGGCTTGTGCTTTTTACACCTCTGTATTAACCAGAGCCTTGAATGGAGTTCC
Source organism: Phylloscopus collybita (assembly GCA_027886175.1). Taxonomy (NCBI): domain Eukaryota; kingdom Metazoa; phylum Chordata; class Aves; order Passeriformes; family Phylloscopidae; genus Phylloscopus; species Phylloscopus collybita. The sequence goes on from JAJNNQ010000101.1 coordinate 362,097, forward strand.
CCAAAACATGTTAGCATCACTTACGGGAGGCTTGGTATGTCCTGGGTGTGGGAACAGGTCTTAGAACTGGTTCCTGGTCCCTGGGGCATGTGAATGGAGTACGAAATACACATTTATGCAGTGGATAGATCCAAATGTCCCTTCCTTGGTGTGTTGTGTTTTTAGGAAGAGCATCAAGAAGCTGGTTCTGAAGAACCTGAGCAGCAGCAACCTGTTCTCTCCCGTGAGCCGAGAGAACGAGGACCTGGCGTCGCCGTCGGAGTACCCAGAGAATGGGGACAGGTGAGAGAGTCACCTGCTGGGCCTTGTCCTCAGAAATGCAAACTGGTTCTGCCTGTCCCTGAATTACTGCTCTGCAGCAGCCACTTCTTTCCAGGGATGATTCCACTTCCCTGTTCATTGAAAGCAGTTCACCTGCTGGGAGATGCATTTCCTCCTGGACTAACCATGCGTTCTTCCTATGTGGGCACTGCCAGGTCACTCCACCCAAAATCTGGGTCAGAGGGCAGGTCTCTTCCTTCTCTGTAGTGAGAAACCAGGACATTCTTTGGGGGAAGTACTAAACCTGACTCTGAGGGAAGAAGAGCCTCTCCTGCTCAGTCCTCAGTGATGTGGGAATTGCAGGGGAGCTCCATTGATCCTCACGTCTCATATTTCCATTTTCTATATATGTGTTTTGTACAGATTGCAATGAGGATCCTCTAAGGCTACATCTACCCCCCAAAAGCCAGAATTTCACCCTCCTCTAAAAACTCTGTAGCCATATTTCGGTTAAACTCAGATTTTTGCCTTGGTTTTCTTTAATCAGAGTCCAGAAAAAACCTCCTGCCCAGCTCACCATGTTGATTTTATTGAAAGCTACTGAAACAAGAGCTGCTGTGGGAGTGAGGTCACCCTTGCCCTGTGGGCATTGGGTTTGGAGCTGTGGGGTTGCTGTTACACCCCTTCTTGAGGCTTCTCTCCAGCCTGAGCTCCCTGTTCCACTCAGCTCTGCCCAGGGAATGTGCCAGGGACTGTGCCAGGGACTGTGCCAGTCTCACCAGTGTCCTTGCTGTAGTGGGAGCCTCAGTGGCAGAGGTGGTGGAGCAGAGGGAAGGGGAATAATCACTGGCACTGCAGTTTGTGTGGTCCTGTTTGCTCCTTGTGTGGAAAGAGCAGAATTTTAACGATGGAATCACAGAGTCTTCTGAGCGGGGAGGGACCCACAGGGGTCATCCAGGCCCAGCTGCTGGCCCTGCCCAGGAACGCTGGTGTCAGCCCCTTGGGAGGAAATCATTCCCATTATCCCTCCTCTGGCCAGGTTCTTCCTGTCGGTGCCCCCCGAGGAGAACCACAGGCAGGACGGGGAGCGCGAGGAGGAGGAGGAGGCCCACGAGGTGACCAGGTTTTACACCAACCCCATCGCCAAGCCCATCCCGCAGAGCCTGGAGGGCAGCGGGCACAAGCCCCCCGCCGGCGTGGACGACACCATCGTGGCGCTGAACATGCGCGCGGCGCTGCGCAACGGCCTGGAGGGCAGCAGCGAGGACGCCTCCTTCCAGGAGGATTCCCTGCAGGAGGACTGGGACAAGGAGGCCGAGCCCGGGCAGCAGCAGCACCCTGCAGGTGAGGCTGGCGGGGACAGCGTTCTCCTGCAGAGTTCTCTGCTCTTTGACACCCTCAGCTTCGGCTTTTTTTCCCTCCTCCCTCCGCTATTGGAAACGGGCTGCAAAGGGGTCTGATGAGAGACTTCCAGAAGCTAGAGTGCTCTTAAGACACGTGTTTATTAGTCGTGAGAATAAGCAACCTGAGCAGCACCAGCTGAGACAGAGAGCTGCAGAAGAGAGAGTCCGGGAGAGAGAGAGTATCCAAAAGAGCGAGTTTCCTGTTACATTACATTTTATCTCTTTCCATGCTAAATATTCTAGTTAGCACCAACCAACCAGTACAGGATACAAAACCTACATACAGCCTATGAGAACTACTACATTACCATACTAAAAACCTAGAAAACCACCTTTTTCCTGCCACATGGCAGGGTCCAACTCCTTTTGCATCCCTTTGTCTGGAGAAAAGTATTGCTCAATCACCAAAGTCCTAGCCCTCAGCTAGCTTAATCACTATCTTCCTGCTTAGCATTCTATAGCTCAAATCTTGCTTTTAACTCTATCTCTTTTGCAAGTTTTACACTCTTAAAATCTTTCACCAATAAACCATCTCTACAGAGTCTTCCTGCTTCATCCTCCCCAACACTCCGCCAGGATACAAATCTTGCTTTTCTGACCTAGTGCAGAAATTTTATCTGTTGGGTCAATGAGCATTTGAATTTTACCCCTAATTTTATATCACGTGTGTTGGTGTTTTTTAAACTTGAGAAGGTAAAGGGAAAAGATTTGTGAATCCTTCCAGGTAATACTTACGTGGCATGCAATGAAACTGGCAGGTGATGTGTGCAAAAGAAATGTCTCTGGACAATGCAAAATGCTCTTGGGAAATAGGAAGATGATTAGACAAATTAACAGATGAAGGAGGATTGGAGCCTGTTAAATGTAGAAAAAGCTGCAGCTTGGTCAGCAGTGCCTGAGGCCCCAGGTTACTAAAGCTGGGAGAGTGTCTCCTTCAAGTGTTGATGCCTTTACAGTTTTTCTTTTCCCTGCACACTTTCTTCCCTTCCTGCTTGCACACCTGCTGCTCTCTGGCAGGTGCCTGGGCTGGCAGAGCCTGCCAGAGCAGTTGGTTTCAATGTGCTCTGGAGGCACATGTGGAATGAAGGTGTTCTGGTGTCTGTTGGCGTTGGGTGCCCAGCTCTGTTCCTCCGAGGCTTCCAGCTGTTGAGGCTGGCAAAAGAGCTGGGATGGCAGTCTGGGAATGTGGGTACATTACTGCCAGCCCTGTTCTCAGGGGATGTTGTGTTGCAGGGATTGTTCTGACTCGAGCTGGCTACTACACCATCCCGTCCCTGGAGGAGCTGGCGCGGCTGACCAACGACAGGAAGGAGTGTATCGTGACAGACTTCACCATCGGCCGCAGGGGTGAGCCCCTGGCCTTGCTGGGCCCTCACCTCAGCCAGGCACCTCAGAGCTCCAAACCCTCAGTCTGGCTGTAACCAGTGACCCTGCTTTGGGAGCAGTTTGCATCAAAGTTGTGTGGGATTTTCAGATACAGTAAATCCTAGCAGCACAGACTGGTTTGGTTTGGGAGGGGCATTAAAGCTCATCTCATTCTGTGGGGCAGGGACACCTTCCACCATCCCAGGGTGCTCCACACCCTTTCCAGCCTGGCACTGGACATTTCCAGGGATCCTGGGGCTTTCCCACCCTCACAGGGAAGATTTCCATCCTGATATCCTCTCTGACCTTGCCCTCTGGCACTGGGAAGCCATTCCTTGGGTCCTGTCACTCCAGCCCTTGTCCCCAGCCCCTCTGCAGCTCTCCTGGAGCCCCTTCAGGCCCTGCCAGGGGCTCTGAGCTCTCCCTGGAGCTTCTCCTCTCTAGCTGAGCACCCACAGCTCTCCCAGCCTTTCAATATCGGTGTCAAAGTTGATAATGCTCCTCCAGAGTTTCCCAGGGGGAAGGAGGTGTCATTTTGCTCGGGAGACAGGACAGGGCTGGGTGGGGACAGCAGGAGCACAGCAGGACTGTGGGCTCTCTGGCACATGACTTCTCACAGACAATTTACTTGTAACCTTTTGGGTTGTTTTGCCAGGTTATGGATCGATTTACTTTGAAGGAGAAGTAAATCTGACAAAGTTAAACCTGGATGAGATCGTACACATCCGTAGAAAAGAAGTTATTGTTTACCCTGACGACGAAAAGAAGCCTCCCATTGGGGAAGGGTTAAATAGGTAAGCGTTAGATGAGGGTGGTGTTTCAAATCCTGACAGTCTGCAGGCTGCAAGCACAGAGAGACAAATGCAAATGGTGCGTTCAGTTTACAGCATTAATGGGCTACCTGCAAGTGCCTGAACCGCAGGCCGGGTTTAAAAGCTGCTGGGAGTTTCCCTGGCCGGGGCTGTGCTCTGCTCCGTGCCCGGCTGGCTCAGCCCCGTGTCTGTGAGCCCGTGTGTCCCCTGCAGGCGGGCCGAGGTCACTCTGGACGGCGTGTGGCCCACGGACAAGACGTCGCGGTGCCTGATCAAGAGCCCCGAGCGGCTGGCGGAGATGAACTACGAGGGCCGGCTGGAGGACGTGTCCCGCAAGCAGGGCGCGCGCTTCAAGGAGTACCGGCCCGAGACCGGCTCCTGGGTCTTCAAGGTGAGGGGCTGCCCCGGGCTGGGGGCTTCCCCTGCTGCTCTCCTTGGTGTCACGGCCGGGAGTCACACACGGGAGCCGCGGGGTTCGTTAGCTCTGGTCCGTGTTACAGCCTCACAGCCTGTGAGCCCTGACAGGCAGGGGGGAGAGCAGAGCTAGAGTGGAGCACTTCTCTACCTCTGCAAGGGCCTTTCAAGGACAAGCCCTCCCATTGTGAAATGCCACCTTGTGCTGGTTTGAAAGCAAAACCAGTCAGACTCCCAGTCAGAGATACAATTTAATAGGAGAAGAGAGGAAAAAAAAAGGTAAAATAAAATAAATGGAACAATACAACCTGACACCCTGTTGGTCAGGGTGTTTGAAGCAGTCCAAAAGTGAGTCCTCCTGGAGTGGCAGATGTTGTTCTGTTGGAGCAGAGATGATCCTGAGAGAGAAGGGTCCAGGGATGGTGAGAAGGTTCCAGTCTTCCTCCAGGAATCCAATGGAACCAGATGAGATGTTCTTGTCAAAGCAGTGATTCCGTCTGGTAGCTCTTGTCTCCTCTGGGAGTCCAGTGGATAAAAGCTCCCTGTGATGTCTCAAACCCTGGATTCTATCCAGGTGGGAATGCTTGGCTCCTCCCCCTGGGCGGAGCATCTCCCCATGGGATGATCTCACTCCATGAGTCACGCAGTGGGTCCTTGATGGCCCATTAACCAGAGATAACTCCCGGGGTAAGTTATCCATGAGTCATGTGGCAAGGCATCTTAGGCTCGTTATCAGGAGATCAGGAAAACACTGCCCCACCTTGGCTCCAAGGGCTCATGGGGATAGAATACAGACCTTGGGCACAATTTGACATTGGAACCTAGGACACACCTAAAGTATTTTTATTTTAAGCTCAACAACTAACTACCTTTAAGTATTAACCAGTTACAGAAAACCACCCAAACCCATGAGGAAAAAAGGAGAAGGTGAAGAATGGCTTAGACAATGCCCCAAATCCTCCATCTTGCTACGTATATTACTGTATACTAAAATCCCAAGTCCAAGTTTCCAGAATTCCAGCAGCCTGGGGCTGCAGGCTCTGAGAATTTGTCATTAAGGGATTTGCTAACTTGGGACAGCTGTCTGGAGCCCCTCGGCTCTGGTGAGATCTGTCCTCACCAAAGCAGCTCCTCATTCCTGGGAGTGTTCAAGGTCAGGTTGGGTGGAGCAACCTGGACTAATGGAGGGTGCCCCTGGCCATGGAATGAATGAGCTTTAAGGTCCCTCCCAGTCCAAACCAGTCTGCAGTTCTGTGCTGACATCTGTGGCCACAGTCCTGCCTAGAGCAGGTGGTTTTGGTCTGTACAGAGGCTGAATTTGTTTCAGGTGTCCCAAGAGTTGTGTGTTAGGATACCTGTGTAGGGCACAGTTTCACCTGCCCAGTGTTCAGGCCTTCCAGAAGTTTCATTTCCAACCTGTGACGTGTTTGTCCTTCTCCTTAACACAGGTAGCACACTTTTCCAAGTATGGCTTGCAAGATTCGGATGAGGAGGAGGAAGACCATCCTTCAAAAGTGGACACCAAGAAGTTAAAGACCACCCCTGTGCCACCCCCAGGGCACCTGCTGCCCCAGCAGATGGCCCTGAACGGCAAACCAGCGCCCCTGGCTCAGGTAGAAGGAGAGCAGTGACTAAGGAGGGTTGATGACGTGGAGTTTGGAGAATAGCTGGTGCCTGGGAAGGGGGTGGTTGGAGTAACGTGCAGTCTGGAGAGTGAAGCCTTCAGAAACTCTTCTCAACTCTGCCTGAATGGCTGCGTGTTGTTTTCCTTTGAGACTCTTGACATTTCAGCCTGAGGACGGGGCGGGGAGGCTTTCAACCCTTGTTTCTTGTTTGAATTCTAGTCTGAGTTTGGCAGATTTGCACCTCTCCTGGAAGAACCCTTGTTTTTGTGACTATTAAATGCACGCCCGTAATCCACCGCCGTGTGCTGCCTGCCTGGACAGTGATGCTGTGCACTCAGTTGCCTTTACCACCATTAGTGTGCAAGACTGTCTGCTTTCTATTTTAAGAATGTGCTCTATTTTTATTAAAATAACACTTTTTGTAAGGCTGGCTACATGCCAGCTTTGGAAACATACTTGTGTTGGATGTGACTGCTTTAAACCTTTGCAAAACATCCTCAGTGCTGGGCCCATCTTACACAGGAATGTTTGATCCACAGGCAGATTTGATGCAATTCCCTGGGAATACCAGGAGCCCAGGTGGGCAAGAGGGTTGTCCCAGCCATGGTGTGGCCACAGCCCCAGGGCAGGGATTGTCCCTCAGGGCAGGGACTGTCCCCTGTGCTGGGCACTGTGTGACATCTCCAGGGCTGTGTCCAGTTCTGGGCAAGAGAGCCCTGGAGGGGCTGCAGCATGTCCAGGGCAGGGCAGGGAGCTGGGGAAGGGGCTCAGTCTGGAGAAAAGGAGGCTCAGAGGGGACCTTGTGGCTCTGCACAACTCCCTGCCAGGAGGCTGGAGCAGAAAATGGCCTCAAGTTGTGCCAGGGGAGGTTGAGGTTGGATATTGGGAACATTTCTTCCTGCAAAGGGCTGTCCAGTGCTGGCACAGGTTGCCCAAGGCAGTGGTGAAGTCACCTCCCTGGAGGGGTTCCACAGCCCTGTGGATGTGGCACTTGGGACAGAGTCAGTGGTGGCCCTGGCAGTGCTGGGGAACAGTTGGACTTGGTGGGCTCAGAGGCTTTTCCAGCCTCAGCAGTGCTGTGTTTCTAACATAGAGCTTGTCCCTGGTGTCCAGTGTGAGTCTCTGCTGGCCATTTGTGTGGCAGGACAGCAGAGCTCCCCAGGCAGGTGAGGGGGGCCCTCAGAAGCACCATCTGCTCCCTGGGCACAGCATCCTGCTGCTGGGGCCGGCTGGGGGCTGCCAGCCCTGCTGGATCCTGCATGGACAGTCCCAGAGTAGTGGCCAGCTCCGGCTCTCCCAGCTCCCCAGCTAATTAACACTTACTCACTCATCCCTCTGCTGGAGTAGATCCTTAATTATTTGCATTTTGAGCAGCCCACGTGGCTGCCCAACAGCATCGCTTCAGCTCCCCTCTCTGCTTTGTGTTCAGTCTGGGGGGACCAGAGCTGGGGTTTTAAACACTCAGGAGTACTGGAAATATCTCTGATATTTTCAAACATTCTTGCACAATCCAGTGTACTTAGCAAAACCCTCTCCAGGTTCATTAACCTCTCTGACTTGCATAACACTAACTTAGGTTCTAATTTCTGAAATTAGGAAAAACATCAGTTTCCCAAAACCCTAAGAAACATCACAGCACTGCTTAAACATTTCCAAACTCTTGGTGTAGAACACATCTGGTAATACTATTATTTGGGCTGTAAGAAGCATTTGATATCTAGACTTGCTTTTTGTTTTGTCTTCCCTAAGTTAACTTTTAATGAATTTATTAATGCTGCAAGGAGGCCTGCCACATTAAAGCCCAATGAAGGGAGCAGTGAAACTTGGGTGTTTGTAACCATGTTTTGACTTGTAAATCTGCTCCATATGTGGGGCCAGGCTCAGATTCTGTCTGGCACTCAGTTCTGTCCTTGCAGACCCCCCCAGGTGATTTTACCTCAGCTGAGATCCTTCCCCCATCCTGGCTGGTTCTACAGAGCAAAGCACAGCCTTGTGCATGAGCTCCTTAACTCCTGAGCACGATTCCCAGCACCCTCCCTGCCTAGGTTTCCTCAGTCCTGTTTTTACATCACTTCAGTGGTCTGATCTGTGTTTTTCCTGGGAAGCTGGAAGCATGAGGCTTTCACAGGACACAGAGCTGAGCCATGGGCTGGTTAAACTGGAACGAAACCAGTACAGGGGAGCTCAGGTCCCACAGAGCGAGCTGGGCAAAGGTACAGCCCAGGTGAGCAGTTAGCCATGGAATGGTTTGGGTTGGAAAGGACCTTAAATCCCACCCAGTGCCACCCCTGCCATGGGCAGGGACACCTCCCACTGTCCCAGGCTGCTCCCAGCCCCAGTGTCCAGCCTGGCCTTGGGCACTGCCAGGGATCCAGGGGCAGCCACAGCTGCTCTGGGCACCCTGTGCCAGGGCCTGCCTGCCCTTGCAGTAACCATGTAAAATGCAGATCCTTGTGGAAAGTAGACTGAGACTGGAGTTTGTTCCACGTGGGATGGATTTGGGAGGAGGGGAGGGAGGCAGGCAGGACACACAGAGCTCTCCCTTCGCTGGGCACGTGAGAACTGGAAAGCTGAAGAAATTTCCTAAACTGAATGGCAGAGCTGGGAAAACTCCAGGAGGGCACGGCTGCTCTGGGACTGCTCCTTGCCTGGCATGGCACAGCCTGCAGGTTCTGTGTGTCCATCCCTGCCCTGGGTGTGGAGCCTTGGCAGAGCCAGGAACGCTGGGCAGCGCTGGTGGGAGCTGTGGCTGTCCTGGCCGAGCTGTGCTCTGTGCTCTGTGGGTGTGACCTGGCCTCTGTATCCGCAGCCCCCGGAGCTGGAGCAGCTGGGCAGGGTGGTGGAGCTGGACAGTGACATGGCAGACATCACCCAGGAGCCAGCCCAGGAGGCCCTGGCAGAGGAGCTGGCCGAGGAGCAGGAGGCAGTGCCAGCGTCCACGCACATCGCCTCCACCCAGGGCGTCAACCCCTACGTGCTGCAGGTCAGTGCCCCGCCCTCCTGCTCTCCAGGAGGGGCTTGGGAAAGGAGTGGAGCACTTCTCAAGGATGCATTTGCCTTCCCAAGGGTGTTTGCTCCCCAGCTTGTACTGATCAGTGCATCCCATGGAGTGGCACTGAGCTCACACCACATCTCTGCTCTGGGGAAAGCCTGACACGTGGAAAGCTCAGTGCTGACAGGAAACAGCTGAAAGCCAGAGCTCAGTTTTCAGAACTCTGGCGTGTGGGCACTGGGATGAGCTGAACTGATACCAGAGCAGCTGCCTTGATAGAGGAAAATGTTTTGGGGTAACTGGTCATGATTTGGGGCTTGGTGTTTTTGCTTTTATTTCACAGTACCACAGAGGATTTGGCTTGGGAAAACCCATAAATCCCACCCAGTGCCAGCCCTGCCCTGGCAGGGACAACTCCCACTGTCCCAGGCTGCTCCCAGCCCCAGGGTCCAGCCTGGCCTTGGGCACTGCCAGGGATCCAGGGGCAGCCACAGCTGCTCTGGGCACCCTGTGCCAGGGCCTGCCCACCCTGCCAGGGAACAATTCCTGATTCCCAAGATCCCAGCCAGCCCTGCCCTGGGCACTGGGAAGCCATTCCCTGGCTCCTGTCCCTCCAGGCCTTTGTAATTTTTGTGGAAGGACAGCGCCTCGAACACTTTGGGCTTCTACCTGTAATAGCAAATAGAGCAGAAGTTATTCCTCAAGCTGGCAAACAGCAGACAGAGTTAAGATCTAAGAAATCAGAATTATTGTGGGATGTCACCCCAGCAAGTCCTTTGCACTGATAGAACAAGTAGCTGTAAAACCTCATCCATCAGGTGCCAGGCCTGAGCTGTGCCTGTGCTGTTGGAATGCTTGCAGCATGCTGTGTTGTTTGGTCATGTGCTGCACGTAGGAGTTCTTCTGGGTGGGAAGAGCTGTTTTGATGAGCTTAGTGAGCTGCTGCTGTGGGAGGGATGGCTGATGCTCTGGCTTGGCTTCCCACATCCTCAGATCATGAAAGCTTCCTTGCTTGCTGATGATGACGACCTGGATTTGATCCTGGATTATCCTGGGAAGCCACTTGTCAAGATGGACACTTCCCAAGAGATCTGCTCCCCAAGGCTCCCCATTTCAAAATCACAAGGACAGAAAAAACACTCAGGTATGGTGAGAAACCACAGACTCTGTGAAGAAAGGTGAATTTTAACATGAACAGGCAAAATCCTGGGGTCTGCAGCAGTTCATTCCTGCCACTCCTCCCTTCTCTGTTCATTCCCTGCTCCAACAGGAGCCCTGCTCCAGTGCCTGGAGCTCCCCCTCACCTCCTCCTCTGATGCTTGCACTGCTCTTTTCGCTTCCTTCTTTTTGTCCTTTTTTTTTTTTTCCGCTTGTGTGGGTTTTTTCCATCTTTTAAGATCTCCCAGAGGCACCAAACCTGCAGCTTGGTCTGGAGGTGGCCTGTGGTGGCTCTGCTGTGGGCACCAGCCGTGCCCTGCACAGGGCAGCCCCTAGCAGATTGCCCCACTGCCCAAACCTTGCCCCTTACACCCAGTGCAGCCACTAAGTGGTGCTTTCCATGGGGACATTGAGGAATACCTCTGGGAGCGACCTGGAAGGTGCTCCCTGACTGAGCAAACCCATTAATTCAGATCTGTTAATGGATTCAAAGCCCCTGTGACTGACAGGGACAGCCCTGAGGTGTGTGTGGGGCCAGTGTGAGCCCTGCTGGTCTGTGTCCCACCCCCCTGCTGTTGTGCTGTCCTGATTCCAACACTGAATCAGGGACTCCTGTGGGGACAGCCCAGTGTGGGGTGGAGCTGTGCCTTTGCCCTTCCTGGGAGCACCCCCTCTGTTCCTTTGGGCAGTGCTGGAGGGTCAGTGGCACTCAGCCCTGCCCACGGTCTCACTTAGCTCCATGTTCCCATCACACCATCCAAACGCTTGCCACCGGCTCTTCTGGGAATTCCTGAGCTCCCTTCCCAAGGCCAGAGATGTCCCCTGAAACACAGTTCCACTGACACCTTCTTCCTGCTCCTCCCTGCCAGCTGCCGGCCTGCTGCAGTCCCGGTTTGCCAGCGTCCTCCTGCAAGCGCCGAGCGCCGCCGCGGCCGATGCCAAGGGCGCCGGCACGTCGGGCAGCCCGCCCTCGGGTGCGCTGTGGCCGGCGGCGTCCCCGCTGGGCCCGGCCTTCTCGGTGCCCGCCGCGCCGCCCGAGGCGCAGGTGAGGACGGTGGGGGCCCGCAGGCAGCGTGGCCTGGTCCCTCTGGAGAGGTCCATCACCTACGGCAAAGGGAAGCTCCTGATGGACATGGGGCTCTTCATGGGCCGCTCCTTCCGCGTCGGCTGGGGACCCGACTGGACGCTGGCCAACTGTGGAGATCAGCTGAGCGGCTCCGGCGCGGCGGAAGATGCTCGGTGTGAGCCCGTGGAGTACGGCTTCCTGCCCGCGCCCGTGGCTCCCAAATCGTGAGTAGTGCTTCCCTTCAGGGGGGGTGTGCCCTGCTCGCTCGCCGTGGCTGACTGTAGCCGTGGTTGGTGCTGTGATGTTTGGGTTTCTCTGAAACTCTTTCCCAGACAGTGTTCTGCCAACAAGAGATATCACTGTGGGGGATGCACAGGAACGAGGCAGGGAGTGCATCAATGAGGTTGCGTGGAGCTCTTGCAAGCAAGAGACCTCTTTTTTATTTTTCTGACTCTTTTTGTGCATTTTACAGATGTCCCACCCCAGAGGTGGGACCTTTGGGAACCACTGGTCGTTTTTCAAAGACTATTACTGAAGCCCCTCCTCTGGGAACAGATGTGGGAGCTTCGGTAGTTTACAGAACATGACCTTGTGCTTCAAGACCGTGCCTGGGAATAGAATTCCCCAAAACCAAAACATGCAGGCACGGGCATGGTAACAAAGAGACACGTTTTCCTGACTGTAACCTGTGTTTACATTCCTTTCCCTGGGAGGGACTTCTCCTTGATGTCCCTCTGACTTGACCAATGCAGTTGAAGAATGTTGCCACGCTTTGTGCCTGCCATATTTTAGTTTTAGGGAATTCTGTTCCCAGGCACTTCTACTGCTAAACAAGGTCACGTTCTGTAAGCTGTCTTGTTTTGCACATTTGTTCCCAGAGGAGGGACTTCACGTGGTGGTCTCTGGAAGTGACCAATGGTTCCCAAAGGTCCCACCTCTAAGGTGGGCACATTTGTAAAAAGCATAAAAGAAGCCTGGAAAATAAACCTGTGCCTCCTCCTCAGGAGGGGTCCACTGCAGCCTTCTGAAGCACTCCCTGTCTCCATTTATTGTGTCCCACAGCAACAGAAGAAGTTTGTTTTTCTTCCACCCCTTGGGTGGTTCTTTGTAAAACAGTATAAAGGGAAGAAATTCCCAGGTAAAAAAGACTGGAGTCATTGTCAGCCTTCTGACCTCAGAGTCTGTGTCGTTGTCATCTTGAACAGTGTCAGCTGACAGGGTCCTGGTGGCAGGTCGCTGTTCCTTCTGACATGCAGGAGTGGTGCAAGATGGTGTTAGCCATGGGGATCTCCCTTGTGGCCCTTCTCTACAAAAATATCTCTCTCAAATCCTGGAATAGCATAGTAAGAGGATTTTGGGGTGGATTTTTTACCAAACAAACAGCACTGTCACCCAGCACAAGGTTAGAGAGAAAGTTCAAAGTCGTTGTCCAGAAAGCTTCCAATCTCTTGGTTCTCCCTGAGGACATCTGCCCTGCATGAGGAAGTTCTTGACACCTTCATACTGCCTGTGCATCCAGCAGCACATGGGCCTTCAGGGTCTCCATACCTGAGCTGGACTGGAATATGGCCCAGTCCTACCCTCTTAAGTGCTCCAGAAAGCTTGTCTGGATGTTCTCCAGCATATGTGAAGTGCTGAGGAATGAGCTGGGGTGAAGGGGAGCTTGCTGCCTCTGGAGAGCTCAGTGAGTTAGGCTTATTCACCAAATCACAGGAAGTTTGGGTTTGGAGACTTAAAGACCATCTTGTTCCAACCCACTGCTGGAACCTTGCACTACCCCAGGTTGTTCAGGGTCCTAAAGCTTGGCTCCCAGTCCCAGACTCTGCTCAGGATCTTCATGCCTTGGGTCATGTTTTGCTGTCGTGTTAATTAGGACAAGCTGCAGGATGAGCTGCTCCACTTGCATGGAGGAGAACATGCAGAACATTTGCTACCTGGTTCTATCTCCTCTTCCCTCCAGACTCACAGAATCCCCTTTCAAAGTTCACGTGGAAAAGTTGAGCTTGGAACAGTGGAAGATGGACAGAGACAAGGAGCTGTACCTCACCCCTCTGGAGATAAAGCTGAAGCACAGCACTGTCCATATGGATGAGGCCTGTCCTCTCCTTGCCCCCAACCCTGGAGTCTCTGCTATCCATGATTACGCTGACTGGGCCAGGAAAGCATCTGAGGATCCCACTGTGGCAGAGAGTGAGTACAGAATGAGCCTTTTCACAGAATGGCTTAGGCTGGCAAAGCCCTCCCAGGCCAGGCAGTGCCAGCTGTGCCCACCTTGTCCCCAGCCCAGAGCACTGAGTGCCACCTCCAGGGGACACCTCCAGGGCTGGGCACTGCAAAGCTCCCTGGGCAGCCCCTGCCAAGGCCTGAGCACCCTTTCCATGGGGAAATTCCTGCTGCTGGCCCAGCTGAGCCTCCCCTGGCCCAGCCTGAGGCCGTTCCCTCTCCTCCTGTCCCTGTGCCCTGGGAGCAGAGCCCGACCCCCCCGGCTGTCCCCTCCTGGCAGGAGCTGTGCAGAGCCACCAGGGCCCCCTGAGCCTCCTTTGCTCCAGGCTCAGCCCCTTCCCAGCTCCCTCAGCCCCTCCTGGGGCTCCAGCCCCTTCCCAGCTCATTACAGAATCCCCAAATCCCTGGCGTTGGCAAAGCCTCCCAGGCCAGCAGTCCCAGCTGTGCCCCGTGCCCACCTTGTCCCCAGCCCAGAGCACTGAGTGCCACCTCCAGGGGACACCTCCAGGGCTGGGCACTGCAAAGCTCCCTGGGCAGCTCCTGCCAAAGACAGTGGGGACAGTCAGCCCTCTGGGGTGGGGACAGTCAGCCCTCTGGGGTGGGGACAGTGAGCCCTCCAGGGTGGGGACAGTCAGCCGTCCAGGGTTATCCTCCTGTGAGCCCCTCTGAGTTCTGTGCTTCCACTCCTGACGCTGGGTGTGCGTCCCCACAGCCGTTGTGAAGCACTGGTGCCTGGCCTGGACGTTATGTGAGGCCATCTGGGGCAACCTGAAGGAGCTGGAGGCGCGGCTGGAGGAGGCCAGCGAGTACGCGCTGGCGCTGGAGCGGCGCAGGGCCTTCTCGCGCTGGCTGGCGGAGACGGCGGCGGCGCGCATCGAGGAGGAGGTGTCCCTGTGCCGGCACGGCAGCCACGTCGAGGCCGTCTTCAGCTGCCTGACGGGGAAGAGGATCGGCGAGGCCTGCAGGCTGGCACAGCAGGCAGGTGAGCACCCCGGGGTGCTGGCACGGCCCCGAGGCTGCCAGAGCTCCAGGAGCCTTTGGGCAGCGCTGCCAGGGATGCCCAGGCTGGGATTGCTGGGGGCTCTGGGCAGGGGTGGGGTGGGGCTGGACAATCCCTGTGGATCCCTTCCTGCTCAGGGTATTCTGTGATTCTGTCAGGTTCCTTGTTGGAGAGGATGAAGTAGCTAGGCCCTGCAGAGATGATTTATTAGTAAAAGATTCTAAGAGTATGAAACCCACAAGAGGAATAGAATTGAAAGCGAGATTTGAACTGTAAGATGCTGGGCAGGAAGAGGGTGATTAGGTTAGCTGAAAAGACTGAGCTGGGTGAGTCAGTGACACCCTTGCCAAGACAAAAGGATGAATAAAGGGTTGGACCTTCTCAGGTATCAGGAATAAGGTGGTTTTTCAGGATTTTGGTCTGTAGAGTAGTATTGTAATGTTGTAGTTCCCATAGGCTGTATGTAGATTCTGTAGGTTTTGTATCTTGAGGCGATTGGTTGATGCTCGTTAGAATATTCACAATAGAAAGGGTTAAAATGGGATGTAACAGGTAACTCGGCCTCTTGCTCTGCTGGAACCCTGTCCCCTTAGACTTATGGACTCTTCCCCAGTTGGGCTGCCTTCCCACACCAATAAACCACGTGTCCCAAAGAGTATCCTGCTCTTCAGATCATCTCTCTCATCGGACACCACCAGCGAGCTTTCTAATAGCTCCTAAATCACAGTTTAGAGGAGAAAGGACATGCACAGAGAGAGTTTAAACTTAGAGAGCTCACAGTCACTGGCTGCTCTGCGTGTGAAGCGTTCCCTTGTCAGTGACCACAAAATCACGGAATGGGCTGGGTTGGAAGAGACTTTAAAGCCCATCCAGTTCCAGCCCGTGACATGGGCAGGGACTCCTTCCCTGTCCCAGGTTGCTCCAAGGCCCAGTGTCCAACCTGGCCTTGAAGATCAGGTAGGAGCTGCTGCTGGACTCCCTGGTCCCCTTCACTCTGGCTCTGTCAGTTGCCCCCAGTTAGGAAGTGGTGCTGGGAGTGCATTTTAACTGGGAGTTTTCATAGTCACTCCTTTGAATTGAGCTTCTGTTCAGACATTTTCTATTTGGATTAAAAACGTGTATTTTCAGAGCCTTGTGGCAGGATTTATCCCTGTCTGTTACACCAGGTGTTTATGGAGTGCTTTATTCCATAAGAAATACTGGGAGTTGTGGCCTCCCCATTCCTGGAAGTGTTCCATCCCCCAGTGGATGGGGCTTGGAGGAACTGACCTAGTGGAAGGTCTCAGGCTGGCTGGGTTTCAAGCTCTGTTGTTCAGGTCCCTGACCATCCAGGGCAGCCGAAGGAATGCCCTGGATTCCCACAGAAGGTGTCCCTGCCCGTGGCGGCGGCTGGAACGGGCTGAATTTTAGGATCCCTCTGCACCCTGTGGGGCCATAAGCTGAGCCCCCAGCCCACGTGTCCCTCCCTCCCTGTGTGCTCAGGTGACCACCGGCTGGCGCTGCTGCTGTCGCAGCTGGCCGGGAGCCAGCCCGTGCGGGACCTGCTGACCCTGCAGCTGGTGGACTGGCACCGCCTGCACAGCGACCGCTTCATCCAGGAGGAGCGGCTGCGCCTCTTCGCCCTGCTGGCCGGCAAGCCGGTAAGGACGGCCCGCCCGGGCTCCTGCCTCCCCCTCTCTGTTGGGTAGGGCAAATTAGGAGAAGAACCTCTGAGAGGAAATCCCCTGAGACAAACCTCCACCACCCCTGCCCGCCCCCAGCCCTGGGTTTGGGAAGGAAATTCTTTGGAGGAGACAAGTGGAAAAAACCGATTTATTGACAAGAACTCTTCCCCCCACAAGAGAGAAAGGAAAAGGCTCAGGTTACTGTGGGGGGAGGGCACAGAGCTTCTTCCGCGGGCTCGGAGATCCTCAGAGATCCTCAGGTCAGGTCCAGAGCCGGTCCAAATCTTTGGGGGTGGGGGGGGAATGGAAAAGGAAGGGAAAAAAACCAAAACCAGAAACAGCGAGAAAAAAACAGGCAGCAGAAAGCAAAAGTGGCTAAGTTAGCAGCAAGCAGCAGCAGCAGCAGCAAGCAAGCCGGCCAGCAAAAAGCCAAAAGCCAAGCATTGGCTGTTAGACATAACAACACAGTCCGTGATATGGGATAGCAGGCACTGTCAACCCAGGACAGCCTCCTGCAGCTGGGCTTGGGGCTCGGGAGGTGCTCTCCGTGGTCACACTCAGGGGTTGATCAGTTCTGATCTGCAGCACTGTCTCACCAGCTGTCAGTTCTGCCTAACGGTGGAAAATGGCTCTGTCTCTGCACAAGGCCTTTTGGGCATACATTGTCCAGCTGTGAGATGACACCTAAATTATTTTTACTTTTAACGCAATAACCAGCCACCCCTGGCCAGCAATGTGGATTTTTTTCACCCGATTACAATAGTCCACCCACACCCTTAAAGAAGAAGGTGAAAAAGAAGAACTTAGCCAACACCCTAAATCCTTCACATTGCCCCATATCTATTACTGTATACAAAACCCTTAAATTCTAAGTTTTGCACCCTGTGATATCACACACTTCTATTCAAACTACACCCCCACAATCCCAGTGCTGTCACTCAACTTTGGGAGCCTTTTCCACGGCCTCAGGTTAAATGTAATGTTCTCTTGAGGGTCAATGCCTGCTAGCACAGAAAGCCTAAAATTCTCAGCTTCCAGACTTCCAGCACCGGCCCAGCCCCTCAGAGCCACCCCACACAGTGCAGGGAGGGGGCTTCTCTCCCAGGGCCAGCTCCTGCTGCTGCACACCGGGCACGGGGGGTGTGGCCGGGCATGGGGTGTGGCTGGGCATGGGGTGTGGCTCCAGGTGTGGCCGAGCACGGGGTGTGGCTCCAGGTGTGGCTCCAGGTGTGGCTGGGCACGGGGTGTGGCCGAGCATGGGGTGTGGCTCCAGGTGTGGCTCCAGGTGTGGCTGGGCACGGGGTGTGGCCAGGCACAAGGTGTGTGGCTCCAGGTGTGGCTGAGCACAGAGTGTCTCTCCAGGTGTGGCAGCTCTCGGAGAGGACCAGTGTCAACGTGTGCTCGCTGCTGGACTGGAAGCGCTGCGTGGCCGTGCACCTCTGGTACCTGCTGCCCCCCACGGCCTCCATCTCCAAGGCTCTGGCCATGTACGAGTCGGCCTTCCAGGTGGGTCCCTCCCTCCTGCTCCTCTGGGGCTGCTCCTCTGGGCAGCCAGGGATTGCTGCATGTGGGATGGATTGAGTACAGGAGCCAGGGAATGGCTTCCCAGTGCCCAGGGCAGGGCTGGCTGGGATCTTGGGAATCAGGAATTGTTCCCTGGCAGGGTGGGCAGGCCCTGGCACAGGGTGCCCAGAGCAGCTGTGGCTGCCCCTGGATCCCTGGCAGTGCCCAAGGCCAGGCTGGACACTGGGGCTGGGAGCACCTGGGACAGTGGAAGGTGTCCCTGCCACTGGACAATCTTTAAGGTCCTTTCCAAACCAAATCATTCTGTGATTCTATAGAATCATGAATTCTGTGGAGAAAGCCCATTTATGGAGTGTTTCCAGGTTTTGTTTAGCTGTTTACCAGCTGGACAAAATTATGAAGAGGGACAGTGGCCAACAGCAGGAAAGCCCTTTTGCCAGGCAGCCTGTTTTCCCACTGGGGTCATCAATCCTCAGCTGCCTTGTCCAGGAGCCCATGGTGCCCCACACCCTCAGCCCCCCCAGACACTGTCCCACACCCCTGTGGCTCCATGCATTATGCAGAGCCCTGTGTGTTGCTGCAGAGCTCTCAGCTCTGTGTGCAGCAGGACAAAGGGTTCTGCTGAAAAACATGTTGAATCATTTAACTAAAGCCAGCTCAGCCCTCCATCCTCAAGGCAGCCTGAGCACAGCAGCAAGTCTGGAGACTTGTCACTGATGTTTGTTTCAATATTCAGTGTGCACAGTGTTGAGCACTTTTAAATACCCAGCTGTAGTGAAAGTCCTCAGTTAATTGTTCTGGCTGGCTCAGTCTGTTCAGTGCTGCTCGTGGCAGACCCTGCTACAGAGAGGAGGCTCACTGGGCTGCACCCCCCTCATTCCATCAAGGCCTGTGTGCTTTTCCAGCTGTAAAATCCTTTAGGAGTACAGAGGGGTGTGAGAGCTGCCTCTGCCTCCAGGCAGTGGTTTTTAAGAGCTCAGTGTGAGACATGAAGCTGCCCAAGCAGTTTGGGTTCAGGTTTTTCACATTGATCCATAATTCTGGGGTGGTTCCAGCTGCAGGTGCAGTTGGTTGCACCTTCTTTGGAGCAGAAAGATCCTGCTGAGCCTGCTGAGCTGTGGAATTTGGTTTTGTTCAGAGTATTATCTTTAAACTTATTGTTAAAACTATCTCCCTAGAACACCTCAGAGTGTGAAAAATACGCCTGCTGTCCTCTGCCTCCTTACCTGGAAGATTCTGGCTGTGTCATTGAAGAGGATGACAATGGAGGAAGGCCCCTGAGAGATGTCTGCTTCCATTTGTTGAAGCTCTACAGTGACAGGTAGGTGGGCAAAGAGTTCACTGAGTATTTAGAAAAATGATGATCAGACAGTGACTTCCTGAGTTCAGCAGCCAGGGGGATGAACTCAGCCTGAGCTGCTCAGAGCAGCCTGGAACCACCCCACGTGTACGCCTGACAGAAGGTGCTGTCACACCTGGGGAGGGTAGGGATGGGGAACCTTAAACTTTGGGGCACATTTGTGGGATTTTAGGTGCTTTTTGTCTGAAGAGTGCAGGAGGGTTTCTCTGTAGCTGCCTCTTTTGAAGGCAGTGAGAAATCTGCAGGGGAGCACATACAGAGGAAAGAGGGTGACAGTCTGGGTGCAGACTCACAGGACTTCCAGCAGTAAATACTGTTATTTTTGTTCTTAAAAACCAAAACCAACCCCCCACACCAATGTAAATCACACCCGTGGAGGTGGGGGAAGGGAGGGGATGTGATTTGATTTTGTGGGCACAATCAGCTCTTCCAGTTCCCTGAGTTTTCCTCTCCAGGTCCTATGAGCTTGACCAGCTGCTGGACCCCAGGAGCGTCACCTCTGACCCGCTGGATTTCCGCCTCAGCTGGCACCTGTGGGAGGTGCTCCGGGCCCTGAACTACTCCCACCTGTCCCAGCAGAGCTGGGGGGTGCTGAACACCAGCTATGCTGCCCAGCTGGAGAGCGAGGGGCTCTGGGAATGGGCTGTGTTTGTGATGCTGCACCAGCCTGACAGCCTGTGAGTCACCCTGGGGGGCTGTCCTGGGGCTGGGCACACAGAGAGTGACCCTGTGGGGCTGTTCTGGGGCTGGGCACACCCTGAGTGACCCTGGGGGGCTGTCCTGGGGCTGGGCACACCCTGTGAGTGACCCTGGGGGCTGTCCTGGGGCTGGGCACACAGAGAGTGACCCTGGGGGGCTGTCCTGGGGCTGGGCACACAGAGAGTGACCCTGGGGGGCTGTCCTGGGGCTGGGCACACCCTGTGTGACCTGGGGGGCTGTCCTGGGGCCGGGCACACCCTGAGTGACCCTGGGGGGCTGTCCTGGGGCCGGGCACACCCTGAGTGACCCTGTGGGGCTGTCCTGGGGCCGGGCACACCCTGAGTGACCCTGGGGGGCTGTTCTGGGGCTGGGCACACAGAGAGTCACCCTGGGGGGCTGTCATGGGGCTGGGCACACCCTGAGTCACCCTGGGGGGCTGTCCTGGGGCTGGGCACACCTGAGTGACCCTGTGGGGCTGTTCTGGGCTTTGAAATAACGCAGGGTCAGTTCCAAAGATGGCTCCTTGCCTTGAGGTGCCCCTTGGTGAGGGGCAGGGGGCAGGGGGGAGGGGGGCAGTGCCGGGCAGGGGGCAGTGATGGGCAGGGGGCAGTGCCGGGCAGGGGGGCAGTGATGGGCAGGGGGGCAGTGCCGGGCAGGGGGCAGTGATGGGCAGGGGGGCAGTGCCGGGGAGGGGGCAGTGATGGGCAGGGGGCAGTGATGGGCAGGGGGGCAGTGATGGGCAGGGGGCAGTGACGGGCAGGGGGGCAGTGATGGGCAGGGGGGCAGTGCCGGGCAGGGGGCAGTGAAGGCAGGGGGCAGTGCCGGGCAGGGGGGCAGTGATGGGCAGGGGGCAGTGATGGGCAGGGGGCAGTGAAGGCAGGGGGGCAGTGATGGGCAGGGGGGCAGTGCCGGGCAGGGGGGCAGTGCCGGGCAGGGGGGCAGTGCCGGGCAGGGGGGCAGTGATGGGCAGGGGGCAGTGATGGGCAGGGGGCAGTGCCGGGCAGGGGGCAGTGAAGGCAGGGGGCAGTGCCGGGCAGGGGGGCAGTGCCGGGCAGGGGGGCAGTGCCGGGCAGGGGGCAGTGAAGGCAGGGGGCAGTGCCGGGCAGGGGGGCAGTGCCGGGCAGGGGGGCAGTGATGGGCAGGGGGGCAGTGCCGGACAGGGGGGCAGTGCCGGGCAGGGGGGCAGTGATGGGCAGGGGGGCAGTGATGGGCAGGGGGCAGTGATGGGCAGGGGGGCAGTGCCGGGGAGGGGGCAGTGATGGGCAGGGGGCAGTGCCGGGCAGGGGGCAGTGCCGGGCAGGGGGCAGTGCCGGGCAGGGGGGCAGTGCCGGGCAGGGGGGCAGTGCCGGGCAGGGGGCAGTGAAGGCAGGGGGCAGTGCCGGACAGGGGGGCAGTGCCGGGCAGGGGGGCAGTGCCGGGCAGGGGGGCAGTGCCGGGCAGGGGGCAGTGAAGGCAGGGGGCAGTGCCGGACAGGGGGGCAGTGCCGGGCAGGGGGCAGTGATGGGCAGGGGGGCAGTGCTGGGCAGGGGGCAGTGCCGGGCAGGGGGCAGTGCCGGGCAGGGGGCAGTGATGGGCAGGGGGCAGTGACGGGCAGGGGGCAGTGCTGGGCAGTGGCAGTGCCGGGCAGGGCTGGCTGCAGCCGGCAGTGCCAGGCAGGGCTGGCAGTGACGGGCAGGGGGCAGTGCTGGGCAGTGGCAGTGCCAGGCAGGGCTGGCTGCAGCCGGCAGTGCCAGGCAGGGCTGGCAGTGATGGGCAGGGGGCAGTGATGGGCAGGGGGCAGTGAAGGCAGGGGGGCAGTGATGGGCAGGGGGGCAGTGAAGGCAGGCCTAGCTGGCAGTGCCAGGCAGGGCTGGCTGCAGCTGGCAGTGCCAGGCAGGGCTGGCAGTGCCGGTGTCCCATGGCAGGCTGCGGGAGAAGGCGGTGCGGGAGCTGCTGAGCCGGCACTGCGCCCTGACCGAGAGCCCCGAGTCGTGGGCCAAGGAGAGCTTCCTGACGCAGCGCCTGTGCCTGCCCCCGCGCTGGATCCACGAGGCCAAGGCCGTCCGCGCCAGGATGGAGGGGGACAAGCACAAGGAGGCCCTGTTCCTCTTCAAGGCTGGGCACTGGAACCAGTGCCACAAGCTGGTCGTCAGGCACTTGGCCTCAGGTGGGTGCTCTGCTCCTCTTGCAGCCGGTCCTTTCAGCAGCGCACAAAGGAGTGGGATCCCAGCGCTGGAGCCCCACTGCTCTGAGCCAGGCTGGGAGAGCTGGGGGTGCTCACCTGGGGAGGAGAAGCTCCAGGGAGAGCTCAGAGCCCCTGCCAGGGCCTGAAGGGGCTCCAGGAGAGCTGCAGAGGGACTGGGGACAAGTGGAAGGGGGTGGGACTGTATGATATTGAGGGTCCTTCCCAACCCAAAGCCACCCAAAGTGACTCCATGATTCCACACCATAGGGTGGTCAGCAAAGGGGTCAGGCTGGGTTTGGAGCAGCAGAGTTGACACAGAGGCCCTGGCAGTTCCAAACCAGCTCTCCCTGGATACCTGGTGTGGTGCTTTTCCGGGGCAAACAGGGAAGCAGGGTGGTGCTTTCCCTCCTGCACAGCCGCACCTTCCTGGAGCACAGGGGCCTCTGGGGACAAGGGCAGCAGTGGCCTTCCCCTTCCTGCTGTGTGATGTCCCTGCTGTCCCCTCTGGCCTCTGTTCCTAACTCCTGCTCTCTCCAGATGCAATTATCAATGAGAACTACAAGTACCTGAAAGGATTCCTGGAGGACCTGGCGCCCCCGGAGCGCAGCGCGCTCATCCAGGACTGGGAGCTGGCAGGGCTGGTCTACCTCGACTACATCCGTGTCAATGAGATGCTGGACAGGATTCAGCAGGTACAGTGCTGCCTGCCCTGGGGCTGGGGAGCTCGCACAGAGGGGATGGAAGCTCTGACTGACTGTTGAGGGGGAGTTCAGACACTTCAGACAGAACGTGGGGCATCTCTAAAGCCAGGCTTTGCTCTCTGCTGTCACAGGCTGGGCTGTGGGTGTGTGACAGTGACAAAGGGACTGGGCAAACCCAGCAGTCTCCATGTCCATTCCCCCAAATTCCCGTCCAGGCTTCCCCTTTCCCTGCTCTGGTGCTAATGCAGGCAGGTTTGGGTGTAGTGTCTCCTGAGGGCTGACTTTGGCTCTGGCTGTGCTGCCTTGGAGCTGACTGCTGTTTGCTTCCAGCTGGATGTTTCCACCTACGAGCTGGAGCGCTTACACACCAAAGTGACGTCCCTGTGCAACAGGATCGAGCAGCTGCAGTGCCACAACGCCAAGGACCGCCTGGCTCAGTCAGGTACAGTGCCACCCCTGCCACAGCCAGCTCACACCTGGCTGACACCTGGGCTGCAGCTGTGTCCCAGACTCACACAATCATTTAGGTTGGAAAAGACCTTTCAGGTTGAGTCCAGCCATTCCCCAGCCCTGCCAAGGCCACCGCTGACCCCTGTCCCCAAGTGTCACATCCACACAGCTGTGAAATCCTTCCAGGGATGGGGACTCCACCACCTCCCTGGGCAGCTCTGCCAGGGCTGCCCAGCCCTGTCTGGAAAGGAATTTCCTCAATATTCCCCCTGAGCCTCCCCTGGCCCAGCCTGAGGCCGTTCCCTCTCCTCCTGTCCCTGTTCCCTGGGAGCAGAGCCCGACCCCCCTGGGCCTCCTTTTCTCCCTTTTCAACCCTTGGGGGGAAGAAGTTTTCCCCAATATCCAACCCACACCTCCCATGGCACAGCCTGAGGCTGTTTCCTGTCCCGCTGTGGCTGCACTGCCCGTGCTGAGGGAGGGAACAGGAGAGGACAGCAGGGTCCCGGTGCCTTCATTCCCCAAGGGCTCCCCACCCCTCGGGTGTGCTGCCCTCCGGGAGCAGAGCGCAGGCAGAGCCCGTGTCATGACCCACTAATGCAGGTGGGAATCGTGATGGTTCAAGTGATCTCAAGGTGCAAAAGATATGACAAGGGACAATAATAATTTGCTCAAAAGCAGTACACTTTATTAAGTGCACTCAGCACTGTATGTGATAGAAAAGAGAGAGGGGAGAGAGATAAAGTACAAGAGAGAGAGAGAAAAGGGGTTAAATAGCTACCAATGGAGAGACGAGATCCTCGTGGTGCACGCTGGCCAATAGATCCGTCTTCTTCCGTGGGGGAGATCTCCGAATTCTGGTGATCTCGAGGTGTCTCTTATAGTCCTTTCTGAAGTGACAGGCAGTTGGCCAGAAGGTGGGGAGACCATCAGCAGGTGTGCTGAAACCAGGGCGAAGCGCCCTGATGCCCAGAGCAAATGTCCACTCAGGAAACAGTACGAGGTGAGCACAGACCAGACCAGTCCCAAGCTAGCCCATTGCCTGCACCTAGGCTTCCATGGCAATGCAATGGTTCAGCGAGTGCACCTGCAGGCAACGCCATCCACCTCAGCCCGGCCAGAACTGCTGTACTGGGGGGGGGGGGGTCAGGTTTTAGTCCCAGTCCCTTTTGGGGTCTCCAATCCTTGGCGATGATGGTGAGGCAGCTGAGGAGCTCAGGGCCCGTCCCTTACAGCCCGCTGTCCGTGCCCTTGCAGACATGGCCAAGCGCGTGGCCAACGTGCTGCGGGCGGTGCTGAGCCTGCAGCAGGGCCCCGAGGCGGGCCCCGAGGCGGCCGAGCCGCGCCTGCCCCTGCGCCTGCTGGCCCCGCACATCGGCCGCCTGCCCATGCCCGAGGACTACGCGCTGGAGGAGCTGCGCGGCCTCACCCAGGCCTACCTGCGCGAGCTGGCCCTGGCCGCCCACTGACCCGCCCGGGACTGACCCAGGACTGACCCAGGACTGAGCAGGACCCACCCAGGAGCGGTTCTGGCCGAGGCAGAGCTGCTGCTTGGGACGCGCGCTGGGACGGCGGGGTCCGGCCCCCGCGGCGCCCCGCGCGCGCAGAAGGTCTTCATGCATGAGGGGTATCGAAAGGTTTTTATCAAAAATATAAATAAATGCTCTAGATTATTTTCCTGTCTTTTTGAAAACAATAAATAAAATGTTTATAGTACTCCCGTGGCTTCCTTGGCTTTTTAAGGCGGGGTTGGGGTTTGTAGGTCTGTGTCCTTTGCTGTCTCAACCCGGGGAGGTTGGGCTGGTTGGGTGGGGGAAAGGACAGCCCAGGAACGTCTGATGGAATCCCACCTGGCCTTCAGGGGTGAGCAGGGTAGGCTCCTTCAGAATCTTGAGAGGAAAAGTCACTTGTCTCCAGGATGGAGTGTGGGGAATCCAGATAAACCAGATTGTGGCCTTTTGGTACTGAAAGGGGCTCCAGGAGAGCTGCAGAGGGGCTGGGGACAAGGGAGAGGGACAGGAGCCAGGGAATGGCTTCCCAGTGCCCAGGGCAGGGCTGGCTGGGATCTTGGGCAGGAATTGTTCCCTGGCAGGGTGGGCAGGCCCTGGCACAGGGTGCCCAGAGCAGCTGTGGCTGCCCCTGGATCCCTGGCAGTGCCCCAGGCCAGGCTGGACACTGGGGCTGGGAGCAGCCTGGGACAGTGGGAGGTGTCCCTGTCCCGGCCGGTGGCACGTTCAGGTGACACTGGCTGTGCAGGGGCCGGGTCACTGCGGCTTCGCCTCCTTCCATTACTGTAATTGGGCCTGAGCGGCCCCGGCCCGGGCGGGACGGGCTGGGATGAATAATTCACCGCCTGGAAACAAAACCTCCGGCCTCAAAACCGCTCCGCATCTGCCGCCGGGGCTCGGCGTGGGAAGGGTGCCAGGAGGCGCCGGGGGAGAGGAGCCGGCGGATTCCCGGGGCCGGAGCTGGGGACGCTCCCGCAGCTGCCCCTCGCTGCTTTGCCTCCCGGCTCGTGCCCCTCAACCTCCCGGGATTTTCTTCTTAACGACCGCGAATGATCCGCCTCCCCTTCCTCTGCTCTCTCCTAAGCCCGGAGAGCGCGATGTCCCCTGCTGTGCACGGGGGTCACCCTGTCCAGGGCTGCACCGGCCGCCCTCGGTCCTGCCCCGCCGCGGTGTCCCGGTGCGGTGTCCCGGTGTCCCGGTGCGGTGTCCCGGTGTCCCGGTGCCGCGGGTGCGGTGTCCCGGTGCGGTGTCCCGGTGTCGCGGTGCCGCGGGTGCGGTGTCCCGGTGTCCCGGTGTCCCGGTGCGGTGTCCCGGTGTCCCGGTGCGGGGCTGCGGTGTCCCCGGGGCTGGGCGGCCGCCACCGGTGCCTCCCAAACCCATCCCCGACGCGGCTCGGCTGCCCCCGGAGCCCATCCCGGCCCCTGCCACCTCCCAGCCGGGACCCGCGGGGGTCACCCACCGTAACCCCCCGCCGTGGGTGCCTGGGGGCCGTGCCCCCCCGCCCTGTCCCCGCCCTGACGTCACCCGGCCCCGCCGTGTCCCCGGAGCTGCGGCGGGATGGAGCCCGGAGCTCGCCTCTGCCTCGCCCTCTGCCTCGCCGGCGTCCTCCCGGCCCCGGGTGAGCAGCGGGGCTCGAGGGGCGCCGACCCCGCTCCGGGTGCGGGGGGCTGCCCCGGTGCCCGGAGCAGCGTCCCCCGCAGACAGGGAATGCCGGGGATGGGGGCTCGGGCCGGCGGGGAGGAGGGGCGGGGGTCCCGTCGTGCTCCCCTGACCCTCCCAGCTGCCGGAGGGTCCCGCGGCCGGGTCCTGGGGATCCCTGGGGTGGGGTCCGGCTGCGCCCCGGCCCCTCCAAGCCCCCGCTCCGGGTCTCCCCAGGCTGCCGGGGGGCGCAGGGCAGGTTAGCCTACAAACTGCTCCACGACCTCTTCGCCAACTACTCCAGCGCCCTGCGCCCCGTGGAGGACACGGACCGGGCGCTCAACGTCACCCTGCAGGTCACCCTGGCCCAGATCATCGACATGGTGAGCCCGGGCCCGGCCCGGTACCGCGCCCCGCTCCCCGCGCTGCCGCTCAGCCCTGGCAGCCAGCCCGGATCCCCCCGAACCGGCCCGGATCCCCCCGAACCGGCCTGGATCCCCCCCGAACCGGCCCGGATCCCCCCGAACCGGCCCGGATCCCACCCGAACCAGCCCGGATCCCCCCCCGAACCGGCCCGGATCCCCCCCGAACCGGCCCGGATCCCCCCGAACCGGCCCGGATCCCCCCGAACCGGCCCGGATCCCACCCGAACCGGCCCGGATCCCCCCCGAACCGGCCCGGATCCCCCCCCGAACCGGCCCAGCTGCCCTCAAGTCAGCCCAGGACACTTTGCAGGCAGCCCGGCTCCCCCCCAAAAGCAGCACGACCCCCTCGAGTCCAGCGGGGCACTCGGAGGAGCCACTGGGCTGGGGCCCGAGGGGGGTGGGGGTGGCACCGGGGTCCATGCCCCACGCCCACCCTGTCCCCTCGGCAGGACGAGAGGAACCAGGTCCTCACCTCCTACCTGTGGGTCCGCCAGACCTGGCAGGACGCCCACCTCACCTGGGACAAGGACGAGTACGGCGGCATCGACAGCATCCGCATCCCCAGCAGCTACGTCTGGCGGCCCGACATCATCCTCTACAACAAGTGGGTCGTGCTTGGCCCCCCGGGGGGGCCCGCCCGGGGCTGGGGGGCTGCACGGGCTCCTGCCAACCTCGGGCTGGGGGCAGGAGGGTCCTGCTGGAGCGGGAGGCGCAGGGGGATGGGGGCGGGGGGCGCTGGCAGCAGCCGGGCGTGCCTGGGACTGACCCCCACCAGCGAGGGGACAGCCAGGGGCTGCAGGCGGCGCGGGGAGGGGACGCGGCCCCACGGCCGCCCCTCCCTGCCCAGCGCCGACGAGCACTTCGGCGGCTCCATGGAGACCAACGTGGTGCTGCGCTCCGACGGGCGCATCATGTGGGACTCGCCCGCCATCACCAAGAGCTCCTGCAAGGTGGACGTGTCCTACTTCCCCTTCGACGGGCAGCGCTGCCGCCTCACCTTCGGCTCCTGGACCTACAACGGCAACCAGATCGACCTCCACAACCAGCTGGACACCGGGGACCTGACGGACTTCGTGGAGAACGTGGAGTGGGAGATGCTGGGCATGCCGGCCACCAGGAACGTCATCACCTACGGCTGCTGCTCCGAGCCCTACCCCGACGTCACCTACACGCTGCTGCTGCGCCGCCGCGCCTCCTTCTACATCTTCAACCTGCTGCTGCCCTGCATCATGGTCTCCTTCCTGGCGCCCCTGGGCTTCTACCTGCCGGCCGACTCGGGGGAGAAGGTGTCGCTGGGGGTGACGGTGCTGCTGGCCCTCACCGTGTTCCAGCTGCTGGTGGCCGAGAGCATGCCGCCCTCGGAGAGCATGCCGCTCATCGGTGAGCCGGGGCGCCGGGCCCGGGCGGTGCCGCGGCGGGGGTCGGGGCCGGGGGGGGTGGGAGCGGGACCCCCCGTGCCCCCCGCCAGTGCCCGCCGCCCCCGCAGGGAAGTACTACATCGCCACCATGACCATGATCACGGCCTCCACCGCGCTCACCATCTTCATCATGAACGTGCACCACTGCGGGCCCGGGGCCCGGCCCGTGCCCCCCTGGGCGCGCCGCCTCATCCTGCACCACATGGCCCGGCTCTGCTGCGTCTACGAGGTGGGCGAGAGCTGCAAGAGCCCCCCGCGGGCGCCGGGCGGGCAGGCGGGGGTGGGGGGCTCCGGGGCAGCGGGGGAGAGCCCCGGGGAAGGGCGGGTGGGCCCGGAGGTGCGGGGCTGCCCCTGGGAGCACTGCCTGTGCCACCACGACGCGCTGCTGAGCAACGTCGGGTACATCGCCGGCTGCTTCCGGCGCCACCGCGCCAACCAGCGCCGCACCGGCGAGTGGAAGAAGGTAGCCAAGGTGATGGATCGCTTCTTCATGTGGGTCTTCTTCCTCATGGTCTTCCTCATGAGCGTGCTGGTCCTGGGCAACGCTGCCTGACGGCTCTGGGGACCCAGCACGGCCACCCCCCCCAGGCGGCGGGTGCCTGACGGGGGTGGCACAAACACCCCTGGTCCCCCCCGGAGCTGCAGGGCCGGAGCTGCACCGTCTCTGGGGGCGAGGTGCCCGACAGGGAGACCCCCTGGCTGCAGGGCCGAGGGGTCCCAGCCCCTGTCCGACTGTACCAGCGTGGGCACCCACACCCCCCTGTGGCATCTGCACCCACCCAAGTGGAAATAAAGCGTGGAACGTGTGTCCTGCCCCTGCTGCCGGGACAAGGCTGCTGCCCGGGGTCAGGGTGGCCCTGGGAGGGGTGGAGGGATCAGGCTCTGGGGGGGCTCCCATGGGGAAGGAATGTGGGACTTCCCACAGGAAGGAGGGCAGGGCCCAGCAGGAGCTCTGGAGCTGCTGCCCGCCCCGGCCAGGTTGGTCCTGTGGTCCATCAGTGCCACCCAGCCCAGCCTGTGGCGGTCACTGTCCCCCGGCAGCCACTGTCCCCTGGCAGCCTGGCCCCTCGGGGAGCCCTGCCCAGCCCCGGGAAGGGAAGGGAAGGGAAGGGAAGGGAAGGGAAGGGAAGGGAAGGGAAGGGAAGGGAAGGGAAGGGAAGGGAAGGGAAGGGAAGGGAAGGGAAGGGAAGGGAAGGGAAGGGAAGGGAAGGGAAGGGAAGGGAGAGGATAAACTCTCCGGGACTGATGGATGCTCTGATGGGGCGGGGCTGTCCTGGGCAGAGCCACCAAAGGAGGAGTTCTGGATTCCCGGGGAAGCAAGGAGGGAGGCAGCAGCAATGGGGAGGAATGGCCTTTGGAAGGAGGGGCAGCACAGCAGGAGGTGACACGGCTGTCCTCGAGTCCTGCACGGGGAAAACGAGAAGGGCCAGAGCCCCGCTAGAACTGCTGTGCAAGAGAGTGAAACTTTTACAAATAACACCCTGGGGTGGGGTTGGGTGCGGGCACTTGGTTTGTTTGGTTGTTTGTGTTTTTTCATTGCTGAGAGGAGGCGTTGAGACAAAGAAGGAGGAGAAGTCGGAGGCAGCGAGGGCTCGGCTCTGGCAGGGTCAGGTGCAGCCTGACCGAGGCGCTCCCTGCAGGGCAGGAGCCCGCTGGGCTGCGGGGCCGGGGACGCGGCGGTGGCCGGCCCGGCCCCGGCTGCTCAGCACGGGCCCCTTCGGCTCCGGCGGCTCCCGCAGCGCCGGCGGCAGCGGCGGCTCAGCGGCGGCGGCAGCGGCGGGGAGGGAGGCGGCGGCTGCACCAGGCTGCCAGGCAGCGCCCCAGCCGGGCACGGAGCTCGCCCAGGGCCCGCCTCGGCTCCCGCCTCGGCTCCCGGCCCGCGGGCAGCGCCGGCGGCAGCGGGGCCGGCGGCAGCACCGGGCCCCACCACGGGTCAGCGCTCGGGATGCCGAAGGCCGGCCCCAGCGAGCTGCTGCTGCTGCTGCTGCCGCTGCCCTCCGAGCCCGCGGCCCCGGCGATCAGCACGTCCCCGGGGATGAACCAGGCCACGGCCGTGCGGCCGCTGCCGCGCTCCGGCTCCGGGGAGCCGCTGCTGCCTCGGCCCGCGGCCGCGCCTCCGTCCCCTCGGGCCGCGCCCCCCGTGCCCGCCTGCGGCCGCTCCCCCGCGGCGCCCTGCGGGGGCTCGCTGCCCCCCAGCAGCCCCGGCTCCGCCGGCCCCTCCGTCTGGGCCGCCCGGCAGCCCCTCGGCCCCCGCGGCCACTGCGGCAGCTGCGCCTCCAGCTCCTTGCGGTGCTCCTCGGAGAATCACAGAATCACAGAATTTTAGGTTGGCAGAGACCTCCAAGATCATCCAGTCCAACCCAGCTCTAACACCTCAACCAGACCACGGCACCCAGTGCCACATCCAGGCTTTTCTTAAACACATCCAGGGATGGTGACTCCACCACCTTCCCAGGCAGGCCATTCCAGTGCTTTATCACTCTTTCTGTGAAAAACTTTTTCCTGATATCCAACCTGGATTTCCCTTGGCACAGCCTGAGGCTGTGTCCTCTCCTTCTGTCAGTTGTTGCCTGGAGAAAGAGACCAACCCCAGCTGCCCACAGCCACCCTTCAGGGAGTTGTAGAGAGTGATCAGGTCACCCCTGAGTCTCCTTTTCTCCAGGCTGAACAACCCCAGCTCCCTCAGTCGTTCCTCTCAGGGTTTGTGCTCCAAGCCCCTCAGCAGCCTCGCTGCCTCCTCTGGATGTGTTTGAGCATCTCAGTGTCCATCCTGAGCTGAGGGGCCAGAGCTGGACACTGCACTCACTGTCCATCCTGATCTGAGGGGCCCAAAACTGGACACAACACTCCAGGTGTGGCCTCACCAATGCCAAGCAAGGGGCAGAATGAGCTCCCTGCTCCTGCTGGCCACACCACTCCTGATCCAGGCCAGGAGCCATTGGCTTTCTTAGGCAGCAGCCAAGAGCTCCTGGGAGTCCCGGCAGCTCCGGATGAACCTCGGGAAACACCTCCTGGAGCCCCTGGAACTGCCGGGGGACCCACCCTGGGGGGCTGCAGCTGCTCAGCGCCCGCCCCTCTGCTCCTGGGGGGCCCCACGGCTCCGCTCCCAGGGCCTGGCCCGTGGGCATGGCCCCTCTGGCAGGTGGCACTCAGGGGGCACACAGGGCTCTCTGCCTGTCCTGTGATGTCACACGGGGCTCTCACTGCTGTCACAAAGGGGCCTCTGCCCACCTGCTGGGGAATAAAAGGGACCGTGGGACAGACTGGCACCACCAGAGCCTCTGCCACCCCAGCAGGGTGGGGGCCCCTTACTGGGGCCCCACTGGTCACTGGGGAACCTCCTCACCGGCCTGTGCCAGTGCCAGGGACAGTGCCATGGGGTTCCTGAACATCTTCACCCCGGGTGAGCTGGTGGCACTCACAATGGTGGCACTGCAGCTCATCCTGGTCACTGTCATGCTACGGGACAAGTGTCTGTGGGTAGGTGGCCTCTGATCTGCTGTGTGGGCTGGGCCATGCAGGTTTGGGGTGTGTTGGTGTGGCATGCATGGCAGGACAGTGTGGAGTGTTCTGGGGAGCTGCTCTTGTCTCACCCATCTGTGCTTCTTGCAGAGGATCCGTCAGAACTCAAAGCATCCCAGCGCAGCGAGAGGCCGGCTGCAGGGGCAGAGCAACGTGGACAGGACACGGAGATCACCAGGCATGGAACTGGCCCGTGGCAAGTCCCCCGGCGGTTCCGTGAGCTCCAGGAGGCGTTTCCCGAGGTTCATCCGGAGCTACCAGGACTCCCAGGCGCTCTTTGAGGAGCACCGCAAGGAGCTGGAGGCGCAGCTGCCGCAGTGGCCGCGGGGGCCGAGGGGCTGCCGGGCGGCCCAGACGGAGGGGCCGGCGGAGCCGGGGCTGCTGGGGGGCAGCGAGCCCCCGCAGGGCGCCGCGGGGGAGCGGCCGCAGGCGGGCACGGGGGGCGCGGCCCGAGGGGACGGAGGCGCGGCCGCGGGCCGAGGCAGCAGCGGCTCCCCGGAGCCGGAGCGCGGCAGCGGCCGCACGGCCGTGGCCTGGTTCATCCCCGGGGACGTGCTGATCGCCGGGGCCGCGGGCTCGGAGGGCAGCGGCAGCAGCAGCAGCAGCAGCTCGCTGGGGCCGGCCTTCGGCATCCCGAGCGCTGACCCGTGGTGGGGCCCGGTGCTGCCGCCGGCCCCGCTGCCGCCGGCGCTGCCCGCGGGCCGGGAGCCGAGGCGGGAGCCGAGGCGGGCCCTGGGCGAGCTCCGTGCCCGGCTGGGGCGCTGCCTGGCAGCCTGGTGCAGCCGCCGCCTCCCTCCCCGCCGCTGCCGCCGCCGCTGAGCCGCCGCTGCCGCCGGCGCTGCGGGAGCCGCCGGAGCCGAAGGGGCCCGTGCTGAGCAGCCGGGGCCGGGCCGGCCACCGCCGCGTCCCCGGCCCCGCAGCCCGGCGGGCTCCTGCCCTGCAGGGAGCGCCTCGGTCAGGCTGCACCTGAGCCTCCCAGAGCCGAGCCCTCGCTGCCTCCGACTTCTCCTCCTTCTTTGTCTCAACGCTTCCTCTCAGCAATGAAAAACCACAACCAACCAAACAAACAAAGTGCCCGAACCCAACCCCACCCCAGGGTGTTATTTGTAAAAGTTTCACTCTCTTGCACAGCAGTTCTAGCGGGGCTCTGGCCCTTCTCGTTTTCCCCCTGCAGGACTCGAGGACAGCCGTGTCACCTCCTGCTGTGCTGCCCCTCCTTCCAAAGGCCATTCCTCCCCATTGCTGCTGCCTCCCTCCTTGCTTCCCCGGGAATCCAGAACTCCTCCTTTGGTGGTGGCTGTGCCCAGGACAGTCCCTCCCCATCACTTCACTTCTTTTCGCTTTTCTTGTTTGTATTTTGCCTTCCAAATTTTTTGTAACTTGTCTCTCTTATCTCACGAGTTTCTTTCTCACAGTGCTGTGCCCAAGGCAGCGAGGGCTCTGCTCTCCCTTGGGCTCCTGTGGGCTCCAGAGAGGGTCTCTCAAAGGGGGTACCAACTGCCCCGGGATGGCACACAGGGGGCTCTGCCTGCCCCATGCTGTCACAAAGGGATTTCTGCCTGCCCCATGCTGTCACAAAAAGGGTTCTGGCTGCCCCATGATGTCACTGCCAGGCTATAACAGGGGCCCCACAGGAGCAGACAGTGCTGGGCACAACAATCTGTCGTGGCAGACAACAGCCTCAGCCTCTGCCACCCCACCAGGGTTGGATTCCCCTCACTGGGACTCCAAATTCACTGGGGAATCTCTTCACCGGCCTGTGCTGGTGACCTGGAGCTCCAGGGATGGTACCATGGGGTGTCCCAAGAGCTTCCCCCGAGGTGCCTGCAGAGCTGGCAGGCGCTCCCCGAGGAGCAGGGCATGGAGCTGGGGGCGCAGGCACCGCGAGGGCCGCGGGGGCCGAGGGGCTGCAGGGCAGCCCCGACTGAGGGGCCCAAGGAGCCGGGGCTGCTGGGGGGCAAAGAGCCCCCGCAGGGCGCCGGGGAGGAGCGGCTGCCGGCGGGCACGGACGGCGCGGCCAGAAAGGACAAAGCCAAGGCCAAGAAACGAGGCAGCAGAAGCTTCCTGGAGCTGCAACAAGAGAGCAGCTCGGCAGCCATGGCCCGGCTCCCCCAGCCCAGAGAAGCGCAGCCCTTCGGCCCCACTGCGGCACCCAGGAGCAGCGTCAGCTCGCCGGGGCCGGGCAGGAGCGCGGCGGCCGCTCGGGGCAGGGCAGCCCCGCCGCTGGCCCGGCCCCGGCAGCAGCAGCAGGAGGTGCCCGCGGGCAGGGAGCAGGGCAGCACGGCGGGCTGCGGCCTGCTGGAGCTCTGCTCCTCGCTGAGGCACCTGCTGCTGGGCTGGTGGGCACGGCACAGGCGGCGCCGGCCCGACCGCCACGTGCACTTCGCCAGCCCCCTGGTGACAGTCAGGTACATCGACTAGAGGGGGCCCGGACAGCCCCCTCCCAAGAGCCTTGGAGTTTATTTCTGATTAATAAATTTGTCAAAACCTGTAGCCACGCTTCGTGCCTGCCGTGTTTTGGTTTCTGGGAATTCTGTTCCCAGGACAGAACTGCTAGGCAAGGTCAGGCTATTTTGTAAGCTAAGATGTTTCTCCACACGCTTTCCCATGGGAGGGACTTCGTGTGATGGTCTCCTCAAGGGACCTCAAGTTCCAGGGGTCCCACCTCTAAGGTGGGTGCTTTGTGAAAAGGTATAAAACAGGTTTGGACAATGAACCAGGGGCTCCTCCTGTGAGGGGTCCAGCAGCCTTCTGAATGGATTCTTGTCTCCTCCTTTGTGTCCAGCAGCGACAAAACCCCACGAGCTTCTCACTTTTACCCTTTCAATTCTCCCCCTCTCCCCGTCTCTACAGGGATGTGGGAAGGTGTCCCTACCCGCGGCAGGGGGCTGCAATGAGGTGACTTGAAGGTCCCTCCCAGCCCAAACCACTCTGTGATTAATCACACGGAGCGGTGCCACACTGCTGGCTCTGGAAGCTCTGCCGTGACTTTCCTGTCGGGTGGGTGGGAGCTGGTCTGTCCTGGGTTCCAATGTCAAATTGTGCCCAAGGTCTGTATTCTATCCCCATGAGCCCTTGGAGCCAAGGTGGGGCAGTGTTTTCCTGATCTCCTGTTAACGAGCCTAACGATGCCTTGCCACATGACTCACAGATAACTTACCCCGGGAGTTATCTCTGGTTAATGGGCCATCGAGGACCCACTGCATGACTCATGGAATGAGATCATCCCATTGTGAGATGCTCTGCCCAGGGGGAGGAGCCAAGCATTCCCACCTGGATAGAATCCAGGGTTGGAGACATCACAGGGAGCTTTTATCCACTGGACTCTCAGAGGAGACAAGAGCTACCAGACGGAATCACTGCTTTGACAAGAACATCTCATCTGGTTCCACTGGATTCCTGGAGGAAGACTGGACCCTTCTCTCTCAGGATCATCTCTACTCCAACAGAACCACCTCTGCCACTCCAGGAGGACTCACTTTTGGACTGCTTCAAACACCCTGACCAACAGGGTGTCAGGTTGTATTGTTCCATTTATTTTATTTTACCTTTTTTTTTCCTCTCTTCTCCTATTAAATTGTATCTCTGACTGGGAGTCTGACTGGTTTTGCCTTCAAACCAGCACATGGTCACAGCTGACACTCCCCAGGGGAACTGTGCCACCGTTCATGGCTGCAGCTCTGGCTGTAGAGAGAGTGCTGCACTAAAACCTGCAGCTGCCCTCCTGCAGGGCACCATCCTGCAGCTCAGGGCTGTGCCAGGCCCCAGCCCCTGTCTCTACTGACCGTGGCTCTCTGGTGTCACTGCAGTTGAGCAGGGACAGATCCCCAGCAAGGCCCAGCTCTCCCCACCTCCCACTGAATGCAGGAGCTCCAAGGCAGTGAAGAGAAGCAGACTGGTGATGTTCTGGGCTGTGCCAGCAGGAGAACCCGGGGTTCAGTGCATGCCAGGCTGGCAGGGCAGTTTCTCAGTTCTTTGACAGCAAGAAACTCCCCCCTGCCAGCTGGAGCTGCTGATCTCCCAGACAGGAGAGGGACTGGGGCCCAGACTGGTACAGAATCATAGAACCCTTGGACTTGGAAAGGACCTCAAATCCCACCCAGAGCCACCCCTGCCCTGGCAGGGACACCTCCCACTGTCCCAGGCTGCTCCCAGCCCCAGTGTCCAGCCTGGCCTTGGGCACTGCCAGGTGTGGGGAGACGAAAGAAGATGCTGCTGAAGGCACTCTCCCCTGATATCTTACAGCTGTGTGAATTATCCCAGAGTGGGAACAGCCCTGCCCTCCCAGCCATGGGGGTGATAAAGAGTGAGGGAGCTGGGCAGGGTCACTTGGAGGCTGCTGGCTGGGCTGTGCAGAGCAGGGCCAGGAGGTGGTGCCAGGGCCAGCAAAGGTGAGCTGCTGCAGGTGGGACAGACAGGGTGAGGGGGCTGGGACAGGGACAGGAAGGAGCCACCAGAGCTGAAGGAGAGACAGAGCCAGAGCTGTGTGGAGCTGCTCTTGGGAGATACAGAGAAAAGGTGTGGGAGACTCTTGAATAACAAGGTGCTGATGCTTGAAGCCTTCTGATGATGCTAAGGAAGCACCTCGAGTGCAGTGTCCCTGTTGACTGCCACATATGGACTGTGACAGCCAGGGATCCAGGGGCAGCCACAGCTGCTCTGGGCACCCTGTGCCAGCTCTGCCCACCCTGCCAGGGAACAATTCCTGCCCAGGATCCCAGCCAGCCCTGCCCTCTGGCAGTGGGGGCCATTCCCCCTTGGCCCATCTCTCCATCCCTTATCCCAAGTCTCCACCTCTCTTGCAGGCCCCTTCAAAACGCCACCTGTGGCAGGTCCATGAAGCTGAAGCAGAGGATGAATTTCCCATCCCATCAACTTTTCCTCTTTATTCCTTTCCCAACACCCCTCAGGCAGCCTCTGAGGCAACTCCATAACAATAAATGCAGCTGACAACCAGGAACATCTTCTAATCAACAACCTGATTGCCTTTTGGGGAAGCCGGACTGCCAGCTTATCTTGCCAATCCAAAAGCCCAGGAAGGGCAGGAGCAGCTCAGGTGTTGCACCTCTGTGTCCCCTCAGGCAGGAGGGTGTCACTGCCGGGCTGTGCAGGGCTGCGAGGTGGCAGGGGAAGGACAGAGGACAAGGAGCTGCCAGCCATCCAGCCACAGCTGGGTTTTGTTTGGGTGCCCCAGGGCGAGGGCAGTGGGAGCTCAGACCTGCCCAGGTGGGCACCCCGGGCTTTGAAAAGCCGAGGAAGGGAAAAGGCGGCGGCCACGGCGAGGAACCTGCGAGAGCAGCAAGGAGCTGGCATCAGCAGAGGGTTCCCGGGGCTGGGGGAGGGATTTATCCTCTGTCTGAACGGAACAGACGCCAGAGCAGAGCCGGGGGCGGGGGAGCCCCGGCAAGCGGTGCTTTGCCAAAACCTCCCTCCCGTCACTGGGGGACAACAGGCGAGGAGATCCGAGCGTGCCCGGCCCCGAAGGCACCTGCCCGGGGGGGACACAGGAACCCCGGTCCCGGTTCTGTTCCCAGCACTGAACCCTGGTCCTGGTTCTGTTCCCAGCACTGAGCCCCGGTGCCGGTCCCGGTTCTGTCCCCAGCACTGAGCCCCGGTCCCAGTTCTGTTCCCAGCACTGAGCCCCGGTGCCGGTCCCGGTTCTGTTCCCGGCACCGAACCTCGGTCCCGGTCCCGGTTCTGTTCCCAGCACTGAGCGCCGGTCCCGGTTCTGTTCCCAGCACTGAGCCCCGGTACCGGTTCCGGAGGTGTCGCGGGTCCTGCAGCTCCGCGCGGGGCCGCCGGGGGGCGCTGCTCCTCCTTTTCTCCAGGCTGAGCCTTCCCAACTCCCTCAGGAATTCTCCAGCCCCTTCCCAGCTCCCTCAGGAATTCTCCAGCCCTTTCCCAGCTCCCTCAGGGATTCTCCAGCCCCTTCCCAGCTCCCTCAGGAATTCTCCAGCCCCTTCCCAGCTCCCTCAGGAACTCTCCAGCCCTTTCCCAGCTCCCTTCCCTGCCCAGGACACGCTGCAGCCCCTCCAGGGCTCTCCTGCAGCAGCCAGAACTGGACCCCTGTGGAAGGTGGGAGTCCTTCCATCTCCAGCTGTGTGGGACGTGTCCATGGGAGCCTGGAATTCCCTCCCCCCGGATGAGTGCTGGCACCAGGAGCTGCCAGCTCCTCTCCTTGCTGTCAGTGTCCTGCTGTCCATCCCCAGCAGCAGCCACAGCCCTTCCCTGCAGGGCCCCGGGCACCTTGGTGTGTCTCTGCTGCTGCCAAGGCTGGATCTCTCCTGCCTGGCAGCTCCAGCCCACTCCTGGGGAAGTGCTGCTGCACACAAACCCCCCTGGCTGGCAGGAGGTACCTACAGCATCCCCCTGCTCAGCCCCACCCCACAGCCCCGGGGGACCCTCTGCTGGCTGCTGTTTGGGGCTCAGCAGGCAGGGGGGATGGGCTGGGGGCTTGGGGACGGTGGGAGTCCAGGGGAGGGGAAGCTGGGGGGTGTCAGGGAAGATGGGGCCCTGTCCCTGCGGTCTCAGGGACGCCTGGCACGGGCAGGAGCTTCTGGCTGAGCCCCAGCTCAGCGTGGCCTTGGCAATGTGTGCCTGCAGCCAGGATCCAGGGGAGACCCCGAGGGCTGCCCACGGAACCTGCTCTCATTTCCTCCGGGAGGGATGCTCTGGGGGGCTTCTCCCTTTGGAATCTGAGCTTTCTCCCATCGAGTTTGGAAGTTCCCCTGCTTCTGGCCGGGTTCCACACGGTGGATTTTGGGCTCTGCCCCACTGTCAAGGTCACCTGGAATCCCTCCTGCTCCAGGGCGTGAGCAGCCCTTGGCTGGCTCTGGGCCCCAGGTTCCACCTCTGAGGCTGTGGGCCCTGCCTGGGAATTCTCTCAGAGCCCTGACTGGGAGCTGCGAGGTCCCTGACTTGTTTCCTTGCCTTTTTATCTCTGTGTGCTTGATGCTGCTTAATTCATGGCAGCAAAGCCTAATGGAGATCCTTAACTCTGCAGCCGCAATGCAGCAGGCAAACAAGGAGCTCTCCCCTGCTCCCAGGCCCTTTCCCATCTATTTTCCTATTTAAAAAAATTACAAATTTTTTATGCATCACTTCACGGTCCTCCCAACTTTCTGTAGGCACTTAGAAATATCAGCTGGCAGAGACAGCAAGGTGCTCCCAGACCTCCCTGTCTGCACAGAACTCATTTGTGCTC
Source organism: Phylloscopus collybita (assembly GCA_027886175.1). Lineage (NCBI taxonomy): Eukaryota > Metazoa > Chordata > Aves > Passeriformes > Phylloscopidae > Phylloscopus > Phylloscopus collybita. Next base: position 400,690 of record JAJNNQ010000101.1, read on the forward strand.
CATAAAAAATGAACCTTTTATGCCGGGGGAAGATACAAATTCCCTGGAGTCCTTGCACTGCCCAGGATTATTTTTTTTCTTTTTTTTTTTTCCCCACAAGCATTGAAATCAAACTCAGTAAAGGCATAAAATATTGCTGAGCAGCTCTTGGGGTTTAATATTCATCTGGCAGCTCCTGCTCTCTGCTGCTTCCCTCCACAGCCGGTCCCCACGCACAGCAGCACCCTGTGGGTGTGCAGACCTGGAGCTGCTCCTTCAGCCAGGCTCAGAAGCCCAGCAGGAATTAACTGCTGGAGGCCTTGGAGAGGGTTTGCTGAGCCTGAGGGGGTCAGCTTGTGTCTGGGCTCTGTGGGCTCCCCTGCAAGCCTGGCTGCTGTGTAAGGCAGTGACAGCCAGGAAAGGTCTGGATTGCACAGCCAAGGTCTCCCCCAGGCTCCAGGGCCCCCCAGAGTTTGAGTCCAGGGGTCTGAGGAGGTGGAGGAGAGCCCCTGGCTGGGTCCCTGCTCACCCCAAGCTGTGCTGCACTCAGGGGATGGGGGAACTGCCAGGAGTGAATCCAGGACAGCAGGACAGGAACCTCAGGAATTCTCCAGCCCCTTCCCCAGCTCCCTCAGGAATTCTCCAGCCCCTTCCCAGCTCCCTCAGGAATTCTCCAGCCCCTTTCCCAGCTCCCTCAGGAATTCTCCAGCCCCTTTCCCAGCTCCCTCAGGGATTCTCCAGCCCCTTCCCAGCTCCCTCAGGAATTCTCCAGCCCCTTCCCAACTCCCTCAGGAATTCTCCAGCCCCTTCCCAGCTCTCTCAGGAATTCTCCAGCCCCCTCAGGCTGTCCCCTCCCCACCCAAACCTCCTGGCACTCCTGATTTACTGGCTGAGTCACAGAGGAGCAGGGCCTGGCAGAATCCCAGCCCTGAGCTGGCAGGGGCTTCACAGGCACACATCACACATAGAGGGTGCTCAGGGTGAGCCAGGCTGAGAGCTAATTATGACATTCATATAATTAGAACCAAAGAGCCAACGTCCCCAGGGAGAATTCCTGACTGCAGGGGGAGGGCTCAAGTAAGATAACCCAGCCATAGATATTGTGGAAATAAGGAAATAGTTAAAAATTGACACCAACCAAAGCAAAGATCTGACTGAGGGATGGCAGAGGTGAAGCTGCTGCAGGGGGAGGGAGGGAGGGAGGGAGGGGTCTGGCTGGGTGCTGTGCTGGAGAGGCTGGGCACTCCCAGCAGGTGCAGGAGCACCCTTGGACCCTCTGGGGACAGTGTGAGCACAGCTGGGGGCCCTGGCCCCGCACCAGCTGGGCCATTTCTCCCAGAACGGGAACTGGATGAGGAGCAGCTGCAAACTGGGCTGGGCCAGGCCTGGGCCAGATCTGAGGGAGTGGGGCTCCTGCCCCGGCAAGAGAGGGACACCATGGACACACTGCCTGGGACAGGGGGACACAGGGACACACTGCTGAGGGACAGAGGGACAGCAGGGACACACTGCCTGGGACAGGGGGACACAGGGACACACTGCTGAGGGACAGAGGGACAGCAGGGACACACTGCCTGGGACAGGGGGACACAGGGACAGCAGGGACACACTGCCTGGGACAGGGGGACACAGGGACACACTGCTGAGGGACAGAGGGACACCATGGACACACTGCCTGGGACAGGGGGACACAGGAACACATTGCTGAGGGACAGAGGGACAGCAGGGACAGCAGGGACACACTGCCTGGGACAGGGGGACACAGGGACACACTGCTGAGGGACAGAGGGACAGGGGGTCAGGGGGACAGAAGGGAGAGGGGGACAGAGGGACAAGGGGACAGAGAGGACAGCAGGGACAGGAGGACAGAGGGACAGCATGGACACACTGCCTGGGACAGGGGGACAGCAGGGACAGCAGGGACACACTGCTGGGGGACAGAGGGACAGGGGGTCAGGGGGACAGAGGGAGAGGGGGACAGAGGGACAAGGGGACAGAGAGGACAGCAGGGACAGAGAGGACAGAGGGACAGCATGGACACACTGCCTGGGACAGGGGGACAGGAGGACAGAGGGACAGTGGGACAGAGGGGCAGTGGGACAGAGGGACAGACAGACAGGGGGACAGAGGGGACAGAGGGACAGACAGACAGGGGGGGACAGCGGGACAGCGGTGCCGGCCCGCGTGGCCTCCCAGCGGGGACGCGGTGCCGAAGCAGCCCGAGGGCAGGGTTCGGGCAGGTGCCCTTTGGGTGCACGGTCAGTGTGCAGCACAGGGCTGAGCCCCGGGGCTGGCTGGGGCCCCGGCTGCACGGGGAGGGCTCCAGCCCCCAGCCCCAGCCCCAGCTCTGCGCGTGTGTCCCTTTGCTTTGTGCTGCAGCCTCAGCCCCGAGAGGAAACATCAGAATGGAGAGCAAACACAGGCTGCGGCCTCTGGCTGCCTCCTCCCGGAGAGCTCGGCCAGCACCCAGGGGTGCTCAGGTGAGGAGGCTTTCCCTGGCCCCAGGGGCTCTCTCCTGTCCTCTGCTGTGGCTCCTGCCGGGTCTGACAGCGTCCCCCAGGCTGGGTGTTTGACACCCTGTCTCCTCCACCAAGTGGTGCTTTCCCTCCACAGTCCTGGTTTCCCCACAAGCTCTGTCTCTGCTGTTGCTCCCCCCAGCACCCCTGAGCAGCCTGGGCACCTCTGCATCCCCAGCTCCCCCCATGTGAGACCTCCAGGGAAGGGCTCCTGCCTGACACCGGCAATCTGAATTCCTCTCAGCTCACTCTGGGTTTCCATGGAAGCTGAGGCTGCTCCTGCAGCCTCTCCACAGCTCCTCTGCTCTGTGTGGAGCACACAGGCTGCCTGAGAGCCTCAGCAAGTGGGCAGGGTGGAAAAGCAGATCGTTTATCCAGGTTTGTCCTGGGCTCCCCTGTGATTGCCACCCCAGGGTGGGGGATTCCAAAGGGCCTGGCACACGGGCAGGGCCTCCCGGGGCTCATCCTGGCCAGACCTGGGAGCAGCTGGGAGCAAAGGGACTCCAGCAGCACCAGAAGGCTCCTGGGCACTGCTCCTGGCTGTTCCTGTGCAGTGAGTGTCCCTAAGCCAAGGCACAGGGACCTGGCAGAGCTGAGCCACAGCCCAGAGCCCCGGGCTGAGGGGCAGGGGGGCTCAGGGGGTCACTGAGGCTGGGAGAGCTGGGGGTGCTCACCTGGAGAGGAGAAGCTCCAGGGAGAGCTCAGAGCCCCTGGCAGGGCCTGAAGGGGCTCCAGGAGAGCTGCAGAGGGACTGGGGACAAGGGACAGAGGGACAGGAGCCAGGGAATGGCTTCCCAGTGCCCAGGGCAGGGCTGGCTGGGATCTTGGGCAGGAATTGTTCCCTGGCAGGGTGGGCAGGCCCTGGCACAGGGTGCCCAGAGCAGCTGTGGCTGCCCCTGGATCCCTGGCAGTGCCCAAGGCCAGGCTGGACACTGGGGCTGGGAGCAGCCTGGGACACTGGGGGGGATTTGGGGTCCCTCCAGCCCAGGCCCCGCTGTGATCCCACGATGCTGACTCGGGTCAGGGAAGGTCAATCCGTGCTCGGGGCTGTTCCCAGGGCAGGGTCAGAGCTGTCCCCAGTCAAGTCCTGGTTTCAAAGCCCAGCCTGGAGCCCCTGTGCTGGAGCCCCGTGGGCACTGCCCGTGCCCCGGGAGGGGACCTGGTGGCACTTCAGGGTGGTGACAGGGGTGGCCCAGGGAGACGGGGGATGGCAGTGCGGGGCGGTGGCAGGGGTGCCAGCGAGCAGGTGGCACTGCAGCGAGGTGGCACTGCTGCTTCTGGCCAGGAGGGGCCTCCTGCGGTCCACGCTTGGTGCCTTGCGCGGTGTCACCGCCGCGTCCCCAGCGCGGCCCGGCCCGGCCCGGCTGCTGCTCGCCCTCGGCACGGGGAACAGGCTGGGAGAGGCACCCATTGATTGTGTTCCTGCGCTGAGAGCCTGGCAATGCCAGCGTCACCATCATCATCATCCTCATCATCATCATCACCATCATCATCATCACCATCACCACAATCATCCTCCTCATCACCATCATCACCATCATCATCATCACCATCTTCATCACCAGCGTCGTCATCATCATCATCACCACCATCATCATCACCAGCATCACCATCACCACCACCACAGCAGCAGCGGGCAGGGTGACCTCCCGGGTGCCGTGGTCACTCCCCAGCAGTGACACCCCCGAAGCCCCCCTTGCAGAGCCCCCGGCAGGGCCCGAGCTGCTGGAGTTGATGGAACTCCGGGATGGTTTGTGGGGGATGCCCAGAGCCCAGAGCTGCTCACTGCAGCCTCGGGCCGGGCAGGCCGGACGGAGCTCCCCGGGCCCCGGGAGGACACTGTCCCTGTCCCCTCAGCCTGCCCGGACCCCCGGCGTGTGTCAGGGTGGCAGCAGCGTCCCCTCCCCGGCACCGCCGCCCCCTGACTCACCTCCCCACCCCGGGCTTTCCAACCAGTCAAAGTTAAAACCAACTGAACTTGGCTTATTATGTTTTTTTCCAGCAGGTTCCCTTCCTGGGAGAGTCCAATTAGCGCTAACGAGCGGGCCGGTAATTACAGCTGCGGCCGCAGGAGCATTGAGTGCTGCTGGCTGCGGCCGCGGCCCCCCCGCGCTGCCCGGGGGCCAATTCACGGCTCTGTCACCGCGGATGCTCCCTGGGGACCTCCGGGCTGCTGGGGGGGACTGTCACCGCGGGGAGACACGCGGGGCGCTGCTCCCTCATCCCGGACCGAGCTCTGCGCTGGGACATCTCTGTCCCCTTCCCTGCCCGTGCCCTCTCCAGGGGAGGCGTGTTCGTGCCTCGCTGTCCCTCGCTGCCCGTCGTGGCCAGGCAGGGACGGTCCCGGGGTGTCCCGTGGGGACCCCCAGCCCCTCCCGCTGCCGGGGACCGGGTCCATCCATCCCCTCTGTCCATCCATCCCCCCTGTCCATCCATCCATCCATCCATCCATCCCCCCCCATCCATCCATCCCCCCATCCATCCATCCCCCCGTCCATCCATCCCCCTGTCCATCCATCCCCCTGTCCATCCATCCCCCCCTGTCCATCCATCCCCCCTGTCCATCCATCCCCCCTGTCCATCCATCCATCCATCCATCCCCCCTGTCCATCCATCCCCCCCTGTCCATCCATCCCCCCCCGTCCATCCATCCCCCCTGTCCATCCATCCATCCATCCATCCATCCATCCATCCATCCCCCCGTCCATCCATCCCCCCGTCCATCCATCCCCCCTGTCCATCCATCCCCCCCTGTCCATCCATCCCCCCCTTTCCATCCATGCCCCCCATCCATCCATCCCCCCCATCCATCCATCCATCCCCCCCTCGGATCCCTGCGGCTCCCCCGGGCTGCCCAGAGCAGGAGTCAAGCAGCAGCTTTCCTGTAAGGGTCAGAGCAGCCCTCCCCAAACCCAGCCCGGGGCCGAGGCTGTTTTGGGGGCTGAAAATGCCCCGGTGAAATGGGAGCACCAGTGCCAGTGGCAGCTGCAGCCCCCAGCACCAGAGCTGGAGTGTGGGTGGTGCCAAACAGCACCGTTTGACCTGGTGGGAGGGCTGAGCTGGAACAGAGACTGGGCAGAGCCAGAGAATAAAGTAGAGATTTATTGAAAGGCCTTTAAGGATGCACCTTGGGCAGGACAAGAGCCTGGCCAGGGCTGCACCCAAGGTGGAGTCAAAATGGTCACAAAATGGACCCAAAATGGACCCAAAATGGACCCAAAATGGACACAAAATGGACCCAAAATGGACACAAAATGGACACAAAATGGACCCAAAATGGACCCCTGGTCACCAGGTCTCACACTTTGATCAGTTCTGGTCCATTTGCACATTGGGGTTGAATTGTCCAGTTCCAGCTGCAGGTTCTGCAGTCCCACCCTTCTTGTTTTCTCTCTGCAGCCACCCTTGTTTGTGCTCTGGGGCCTGAACACTTGTCCCAGCTGTGCTTGGGGTGCAGCAGGAGCAGGATTTGTTTTGTGTCCCTGCTCTGTGCAGAGCTGAGTGACCCTGAGTGTGAGGCTGAGAGCTGCAGCCCTGGGCAGCACAGAACCTGAAACACACCAAAGCTGCAGCTGAAGGCATCAATCCTGCAAGGTCCCAAGATGGTTGTACACTGCAGGCATGCAGGAAATGCTGCTGGACAGCGATAATTCAGCTGGGCTTAAATAAGCATTGACTGTGAGTGACCTGAGCCTGGGGTATGGGCTGTGGTGGAGGGATGGGGCAGGTTCTGGGCTGGTCCAGGCAGGAGGATGGGTGGGAGCTGGGGTCCAGCCAGTGCTGGACTTGCTGAACCCCTGCAATTTGTCCCTGCTCACCCAGCTCTTTGCTGCCATCCCACAGCTGGCTCTGTGTGTGCTCCCTGCACTGGAGGGGTTTGTCCCAGCACTGCCCAGGGAGCTGCAGCCAAACCAGTGTCCCCAGCCAAGGGACAGCAGAAGGTGTCCCTGCCCGTGGCAGGGGCTGGGACTGGATGGGCTTCAAGGTCCGTCCCAAACCCCCTGTGATTCCATGATCTGAGGTGCCGTGGTGGTTCAGGGATGCTGGCATTGCAGAGGCTTTGCAGCTCTGCAGCCAGAGTTTGCACCCAGCTGTGGAGGGAGCAGAGACCCTTCCGTGCATGGCTGGCACCGGGGCCACCGCCCGGAGCCACCGCTGCCCCAGCCCCGCCCCGGCAGGGACTCCGTGTCCCCCGCCCGCCCCAGCACCTGCCGGGGGAGCTGTTGTTTGCTTTGAGCCCTTCACCCAAAGGAGATTCAAACTCAGGGCTGGAATCATCCCCAGGCTCAGCTGGAACCGTCCCGAGGCTCAGCTGGAACTGTCCCCAGGCTCAGCTGGAACTGTCCCCAGGCTCAGCTGGAATTGTCCCGAGGCTCGTTACTCTGCTGTCCCTGTTGGGCTCGGGCTGCTCTGCAGGTAAACACGGGAAGGGTCTCTTCTCTTCCCTCGGGGCTCCTTCAAGGAGGAGCCTGGGGCTGGATGAACCCAGACCCAGGAGCTGCCCCGTGTCACTGCTGCCAGTGTCACCACTGGACAGTGTCACCGCTGCCAGTGTCACCACTGGCCAGTGTCACCGCTGCCGTCTGTCACTGCTGTCCCTTGTCACCACTGCCTCACCACTGCCCAGTGTCACCACTGCCAGTGTCATCGCTGCCAGTGTCACCACTGCCCAGTGTCATCACTGTCCACTGTCACCACTGCCCACTGTCACCACTGCCCACTGTCACCGCTGCCCTGTGTCACCACTGCCCCATGTCCCTGCTGTCCCTTGTCAGTGCTGTCTCATGTCACCACTGTCCCATGTCACTGCTGTCCCTTGTCACTGCTGTCCCTTGTCACTGCTGTCCCTTGTCAGTGCTGTCTCATGTCACCACTGTCCCTTGTCAGTGCTGTCCCTTGTCACTGCTGTCCCTTGTCAGTGCTGTCTCATGTCACCACTGCCTCACCACTGCCCAGTGTCACCACTGCCCTGTTTAACCACTGCCCCATGTCCCTGCTGTCCCTTGTCAGTGCTGTCTCATGTCACCACTGTCCCTTGTCAGTGCTGTCCCATGTCACTGCTGTCCCTTGTCACCACTGTCCCTTGTCAGTGCTGTCTCATGTCACCGCTGTCCCATGTCAGTGCTGTCCCTTGTCACCACTGTCCCATGTCCCCGCTGTCCCAAGCACCCGCACAGTGGGGCTGCTGTCCACCTCCCCGTGGTGCTGGGGCAAGGCCGTTCCCCACAGCCCCCCAAAGGCAGCCCTGCCCAGGTGCTGCAGCGCTGCCCTGTCACTGCTGTCAGGCCTGCAGGGAGCAGAGTGCTCCCCTCCCACAGCCGGGCCCTGCCCTGGCCCGGGCAGGGGGAGCTCTCCCAGGGAGGCCACAGGTACTGGGGAACACACCCTGACCACCACCCGTGGGATTTCTCAGCCAGGACCTGCCTTTCCAAGCCCTGGAGAAGCAGCAGGTTCACCTGGTGGCTGTGCTGGTGTCCAGAGGGACCTCCACTGGGTGGAGAAACGGGCCAACCTCTGAGTTCAACCAGAACAAGTGCAGGGTCCTGCCAGGACTGGGAACGAGCCCAGCACAGGCTGGGGTCACCCGGCTGGACACCAGCTGGGCAGAGGGGCTGGGGGACAGCAGGGTCACCAGGAGCAAAGGTGCCCAGCAGTGCCCCAGGACAAGCACTGCCAGCTGGACAGGGGGATGAACCTTCCCTCCTGCTGACCACTGCAGAGGCCACAGCTGGTCCAGGGCTGGGCCCTCCAGTACAAGAGAGACTTGGGCATGGTGGGCATTCCACGGGCAGACGGGGACAGGACAAGGGGGAATGGCTTTAAGTTAACAGAGGAGAGATTTTGATGGGATATTGGGAAGAGATCCCTCCCTGGCAGGATGGGCAGGCCCTGGCACAGGGTGCCCAGAGCAGCTGTGGCTGCCCCTGGATCCCTGGCAGTGCCCAAGGCCAGGCTGGACACTGGGGCTGGGAGCAGCCTGGGACAGTGGGAGGTGTCCCTGCCAGGGCAGGGGTGGCACTGGGTGGGCTGGGAGGTCCCTCCCAATAAAACCATGCTGGGATTCCCTGATTTCCAAGGAAGGGAGGAGTGCATTGGCCAAAGGAAGAGTTGCCCAAACCCATCTGTGCTGGCCCATTGGCTCCCTGTGGTTCAGCTGTTGTGTCAGCACCAGGCATCTGGCCCAGGCCCCCGTTCTGGAGAGAGCTGGACCTTTCTGGGGGATAATTCACTGCACTCAGCTTCACACCTCTTCTGGGATGGGAGAAATCTTTTTTCTGTCTCTCTCAATCTGAGCCCCCGTTAGCAGCTGGTGAGCTCCTGGGTCCTGCCAGCTGCCCCAGCAGTTTGCAGATCCCTCCCTGGATCTGCTTTGTGCCACAGACGAGGGGGTTGAGCATGGGAGGGACCGTGGGGTAGGAATGAGCCACCAGCACGTGGGCACAAGGTGCCAGGCTGCCAGTGACCAGCTGCAGTACACGGAGAGGAGCCCACCACGGAGAAGATCAGGATGAGGAAAACGTGGGGCCTGCAGGCCCCAGAGCCTTGAGCCTGGAGCCACCTCCAGGTCATTTGTTCCTCTGGGCCCTGCAGAAGCTGCACCGTGCCTGCAGTGAAACTGGGCTGAGAGGAGCTGCAGCCACAGCCCCGGGGCTCCCTGCTGGGGGCTGACCCCAGGGACACGGGCACAGCTCTGGCTGCAAGGCCCAGCCATGGAGAGCCCAGTTACAATGGTTCCACCCCTGCCCCACACCCACCCAGCTGTGGGACTGAAGGCCAAACCCTGCAGAGCAGGTCCTGTCAAACCCCCTGCAGTTACACCAGATTTCCCCCCTCTGGACCTTACAGGATTTACTAAATTATGCTTGCCTGCAAGAAATTGGCCTGTCCAGGTTTGAGTGTCTGGAAGAAATCGGCCTGTCCAGGTTTGTGGGCATGCAGAGGTGGAGGAGAATGTCCATCTGCTGATGGCCACAGCAGTGCTGATCCCCCTCAGGGTTATAACCCTCTGCTTGTCCTCCTCTCTAACACTGTCTGGCTGCTTCTCCTGCCTGGGAACCCTTGTGGCAGAGCCCCTGAGGAAGTACAAGATGTAAAATTAACACAAACCAAAGGCCCAGAGCACTGCAGTTTCTCATCTCTGCTCCCCAGTTCCAGTATCTCTCTTTCTGAGGCTTTTTTTTTTTTTGCACGTTGTCAAGACTCTGTGACCTGATAAGAGTTGGAAGCTGTTCAGTGGAGAAGTCAGATAAAAGCAGGCCAAGGCATCTGTCCTCTGCATGGAGGAGGGAGGTCCCAGCCTCCTTGAGAGAAAGGCAATCAGAGAACTTGATTTCTTCATGTCAAATTTATTTGACTGGCGGGTTTGAACGATGTTAAACACCCACCCCCTGCTAAAATATCAAACAAGCACAGCAGCTGGCTTGGGTCATTTACATGATGATTTACATGACAGGAAAAAGCATCTCCAGAGGTCCTTGGTGGGCCCTGCCCCACTTCCAGGAGCCCTGGAAGGCTGGGGGCCGCGGGATCTTCCCTGGGGAGCGGGGACACTGATGTGATGAGCTGCAATTGTCACCCTGACGCCAGAGCCCAGCAGAAAGCCCAGGAGCTTAACAGGTGATTTGGTCAATAGAGAATGAAAGGGCTGGAATCGAATTAAATTACGGCAATCAAGGCAGGCTGCAGGAAACAGCTGCTGCCCAACAAACCTGATTCCATTTTCTGCCCAGGGAAAGGTCTCCTCAGTCGGCTGTGAGCCACAGAGGAACCTGAGAGAGCTGCCTCTGCCTGACTCTCAGTGAGGGGCTGCCACAGGGACACTCCTGGGAGATATCAGAACCAGATGGTTCAGAGACCTCAAAGCGAAGCTGTCACACCCATCATAAAATCACAGAACATACTGGTTTGGGTTGGAAGGGATCTGAAATCCCACCCAGTGCCCCCCCTGCCCTGGCAGGGACACCTCCCACTGTCCCAGGCTGCTCCCAGCCCCAGTGTCCAGCCTGGCCTTGGGCACTGCCAGGGATCCAGGGGCAGCCACAGCTGCTCTGGGCACCCTGCTCTTCCCAACACCTCATCAGGATGTCAGTGCCCTGCCTACCTCCTTCTGCTCTCCCCCAGTCCCTGCTGGTGCCCCTGTGACATAACCCAGCCCATTTCACCAGACTCTGCCTGCTGGTGAGCCCCCAGCTCCCGACCTTGCCATCCACACCCGCTCTTGTGTCAAGGCATCAGGAACATTATCCATGGCTGAAAATCCAGTTTGTATTACAGAAAACGCGTACTCAGCTAACTATGGGTTAATTGTGCAATCAGAAACAAGTCAACTCCTTTGCAGCAATTTCTGGGTTTAGTAAAAGGTTTGATGTTTGTTTACTGTTTTAAACTCTAGTTCTATTTTTACCTACAAAAATACTCAGAGAATCAGAATTGTGCAGTGTTAGAATGGCAGTTTGGTTGGACAAGAATGTACAAGAAACTAATTTTAGAAGAAATTTCCAGCTACTGCCTTTTTTCCCGGCTCTCTCACGCTGTGTGGGCTCCAGGATGGATGATGAAATCCCCCCAGCCCCTTGGGCTGGGGCACCTGCTGTGCCTGAGCTGCCACCAGCACCCACCTGGCTCTCTCTGTGCTCAGCTCCACCTTGGGGACAGCCACACCAGAAAGAAACAACTCCTGTGCTCCAGAGCTGTGCATAAATCACCCTGGGATACATCCCATGCCAGTGGGAGTATCCAGGATGGGCATTCCCAAAGGCAGGAGTCCTCTCCAGGCTCCTCTGTAACAACTTCAGCAGGGCCAGAGGGGAACAGCCTTAATCCCACCTCAGCTCTCTCTCATCTCATCTCATCTCATCTCATCTCATCTCATCTCATCTCATCTCATCTCATCTCATCTCATCTCATCTCATCTCATCTCATCTCATCTCTGTAAAGAATGGCATGTGCTAGGAGATCATGGAATCACGGAATGACTGGGCTGGGTTTGAAGGGACCTGAAAGCTCCTCTCATTCCTCCCCTGCCATGGGCAGGGACACCTTCCTTGGGCCAGGCTGCTCCAAGCCCTGTCTGACCCGGCCTTGATGGCCAAGCCAGACAGGAATGTGCTGCACAAGTTGCCTCCAGCAGAACTGAAAGGCCCTTCTTGTGTTTGGCTGGTGTGCTGGTTTTGCAAGGAATTGATTTTTCCAAGAAACTTGGAGCAAAACCGATCAGTGGCTAGGTTTGAATGTTGACATCTGGTGTAGCCACTAGAAAGGTGACACGTCCTTATACCCTTTGAAGTTCTGAGCCTGCTTTGCTTTTCTCCTCATCCTATTTCACAGCAGAAATAGGGAATAATTCTGGTAGGCACTGGAGAATGCCAGAGCAGTTTCATTCACAGCTCTGCTGCACCGCTGGCTGGAAGCTGCACTGCTGGCTTTCAGTACCAAGATCATGCCAGGGCATGGGTTGTTCATGCCCCCACCAAGCTCTCCCAAGCCCCAGGCAGTGGAAACCCAAAATGTGCAAATTCAGCATAGAAAACAAGTGCACATTTAGGGCAGCAGAAACATTCTGTCAGGTGGTTTCTGAGATGTCAGGGAAGGTGCAGCAGAAAGCCCCAGATAAATACCACAAAGACAGCAAAAAATATGTTTGAGGGGAAAAATCAAAGATTCGAAGATTCAAACAGATTCAAAGCAGTTTTACAGCAGAAAACAATCCACTGAGCTTTAGTTTAAAGGTAGAAGTGCAGACTTAGAGAAGAAGTTTTTGGTGGGATTTGTGGCAGTTGTAGACACGGTGTTGGGCTGTGGCTGGAACCAGTGCCTGAGATTGCCTTCATGGCCGTGGACACAAACAGTGAGTTTAGGGCAGAATTCACACAGTGATGGGATAGTTTGGGCTGGGAGGGACCTCACAGACCACCCAGTGCCACCCCTGCCCTGGCAGGGACACCTCCCACTGTCCCAGGCTGCTCCCAGCCCCAGTGTCCAGCCTGGCCTTGGGCACTGCCAGGGATCCAGGGCAGCCACAGCTGCTCTGGGCAGGGTCCTTGCATGGTGGCAGCTCTCAGACATCACCAGGTTGCTCCAAGACACCCAGAGGAGGTCAGAGGAATGAATTATGCTGCACCCAGCTCCTTCATTGCCATGACTCTGAGGGTGACCCTGTGGAGCTCTGCCCCAGATGTATCTGGGCAGGATGGGGACTGCTTTGCTTCAGAGGAAACAACCCCTGTGGGATGATTTCCTTTGGAATCCTTACCTTAATCACAGAGTCATTAAGTTTGGAAAAACCCTCTCAGACCATCAAATCCAGCCATTCCCCCAGCACTGCCAAGCCCACCACTAACACATGTCCCCCCGTGCCACATCCACACACTGCTTGAAATTCCAGGAGTGGTAATTCCACCACTTCCCTGGGCAGCCTGTGCCAGTGCTGGAGCACCCCATGGATACAGCCCCCGGCCTCATCCCCCTGCTCCTCTTCCACCCTCACACCCAGCTGGGGTGTCCTCCACCCTTGGTGACTCTGTGACTCTGTGACTCTGCAGGGACAGGGCGCTTTGAAGAGCTCAGTTCTGAGTGAGCTCAGTTTCCATCAACAGCCAGAAACCTGGAAAAGCTGGGCAGGGCTCAGCCACGATCCACGATCCTCTCAGCCTCTTAAGCCTCTTATGCAAGAGGGGCCCAGGGAGGAGAACCTCTGGGGTAGTCCAGGGGGACTAAAGAAGACAACACACAGGAAATCTCTCCATTTGGACCAGGATCTGTGTATGACACAAATGCACCTGGAGTCCTGAAATTATCACAGGGCTGCTCCTGGCTCTGGGAACCTCCCTAAGCTCAGAGGTGCGTTCTTGCTGCTCCGTGTCACCTGGAGAGGAGGAAGGGAAGGAGGAGCTGGTGTGTGCTCTTGCTCCCATCCCAAAGCACTCTGGTCATGGAGCAGGGTTTGTTCATTAAAGCTGATGAATCCTCCCTCCTGGCGCGCCGGCTGGGAAGGCAGCTGGGCCGCAGGGACCAGCACGGCGGCACGAGCAGCGCCTCCCGCCTCAGGCCCAGACCTGCCTGGGGAGCAGCATCCTGAGCAGAGCCCGGCGGATCTGCCCGTTCCTCAGGCTGTACACCAGGGGGTTGAGCAGGGCGGGCAGGGTCAGGTACAGGTCGGCCAGCAGCACCCTTGCGCTCGCGGCCGCGGCGCCGGCGAACTGCTGCCAGTAAATGGAGGCGATGCCGGGGACGTAGAAGAGCAGCACCACGCACAGGTGGCACCCGCAGGTGCTCAGGGCCTTGCGGCAGGACTCCCTGCCCGGGACAGCCCTCAGGATCATCCCGTAGGACACGGCGATGAGCGCCAAGTCCAGCCCCACCGTCAGGGAGGACCAGGCCAGGCTGTAGAGGCGGCTGGGCCCGGGCGCGGCGCAGGCCAGGCCGGCCACGGCCATGTGCTCGCAGTAGGAGTGCGGCACCAGGCGCGGGCCGCAGTAGGGCAGCGAGGTCAGCAGCGCCGTCAGCGGCGCCATGGCCAGCACGGCCCTCAGCACCACGGCCAGGCCCAGCTGCGCCGTGGCGCGGCCGTTCAGGATGCTGTGGTACCTCAGCGGGTGGCAGACGGCCACGTAGCGGTCGACGGCCATGGCCAGGAGCACTCCCGACTCCTGGGCCGTGGCGGAGTGCACCAGGAACATCTGCAGGAAGCAGGGCACGTAGCCGATCTCGGCAGAGCCCAGCCAGAGCACGCCCAGCATCTTGGGCACCACGCAGCTCACCATGGCCACGTCGATGAGCGCCAGCATGCCCAGGAGGCGGTGGGTGGGGGCCTGCAGGGCCCTGTCCAGCCCCAGCACCAGCAAAACCGCCCCATTGCCCACCACGGCAAGGACATAGGCCGAGCAGAAAAGGACGCCCAGGCAGGTGGCGTAAGCTTCCAGGCCAGGGATGCCCACCAGGATGAAGGAGGAGAAGCTCCTGTTGAAGGGATCAGAAGCCATTCAGGAGAATCTTTGGTTGTGTTTAAAGAGATGCACCCAGTTTTGAGTGCCAAGGTACCAGGGGCATACAATGGGGAATCTGCATCACTGCAAGAGCCAGATCAGAAATCCACGTAATTCTTAGGGTGTGTGAAACAGGATGTCATCCTTTCCCCATGGAAAGGGTGCTCAGGCCTTCTCAGGGGCTGCCCAGGGAGGCCTGGAGTGCCTATCCCTGGAGGTGCCCAAGGGAGGGCTGGAGGTGGCACTCAGAGCTCTGGGCTGGGGACAAGGTGGGCACAGGGCACAGCTGGGACTGCCTGGCCTGGGAGGGCTTTCCCTACATCAGGAATCCTGGGATTCTATGGCCACCAGCTAGGGGGAATGGGTCAGAAATGCAGAATAAACGGGGCTGTTGTGGCTAGGAAGTTCCTATGAGGTAAGAAGTTGATGTTTCAGGTTGTGCCACCAGGGATAACCAAGGGCCCTTTAGTCTGTTGCTTGTGAAGGGCTTATTCCTTTGTTGGTTGCTTGCCAGGGCTCAGCTGACATCCTGAAATGAGCTGCAAGAGGAGAGAACAAGGAGAGCAAGGTCAGCTCCCAGCCCTGGCTTCCCTCAGTGGGCCCAACACAGGAAATGCCTCCAAATTTGTAGGGCAAAACAGTGCTCTGGGACATTAAATGTGATCATGAAATTCCCTTTTGCTGCTCTGTCTTCCTTCTATCATCCCCCTATGATAGAAGCCTGCAAAGGCAGGCAGGCAGAGGAAAATAACAATTTCTGAGGGTTTATTCAGGTGGGAGAAGCTTGAAGGTAACACAAACTCCAGAGAACCGTCCTGGAGGGACAAGGAGAGTCTGAGTGTGCTGGGCAGGATCTACACATTCATTTGTGCTGAAAATTTTCCTGCTGCTTCTGCTGCTTCTCCCCAGAAAGCAGCAAAGAGCAGGCAGTGCTGACACACCAGATCCACCTGGAGAAACTGCCCCGAGGATCATCCACCAGGAGCTTCCCAGTGCAGAGCAAGCTGCCCTTGGCAGGGCACAAACTCACAGGGTCTTAGCCCAAACACGTGGGGGTTATCTCAGCTCCCCTCCCAGCCCAGGCTGGGCTGTGCCTCCACCCCTCCCCTCCACAGTCTGGCAGTGACAAACTCCAGGCTGGGCACGTTGATTTTCCATCAGTATAAAAACCTGAGGTGGGAGAAGGAGGCGCCGAGCGCTGGGAGGATGAGCTCAGCAGGACTCTGCTCACCCTCACACCTGTGCAGGTGGAAACCACAGCGTTTCCTGGGCTGGTGTGTCCTGTCTGAGCCACCCTGGGACATGGGATGTGCCTCTGCA
This sequence comes from Phylloscopus collybita, assembly GCA_027886175.1. Classification (NCBI taxonomy): domain Eukaryota; kingdom Metazoa; phylum Chordata; class Aves; order Passeriformes; family Phylloscopidae; genus Phylloscopus; species Phylloscopus collybita. Next base: position 416,489 of record JAJNNQ010000101.1, read on the forward strand.
CCCCCAGCAGGATGCCCAGAGGATGTTTGCTGGGAGAGCTGATGCTCCTGCACACGGGCTCAGGCGGTCCCTGGCCTGGAGCCCTGAATGGAACAGCTCTGCCAGCTGTGGGGCCGTTCCTGCTGGAGCCCAAACCCAAACCACCTTGCTGGAGCCCCTCTCTGCATGGGCATCCCAGCCACGGGGGCCCTGCCCTGTGCTGGGAAGGAACACCAGGGCTGTGTCCCCTGCAGCCCCTGGCAAAAGCAGGGAGCGCTGTGACAGGTCCTGTTCCACGGGAACGCAGACGTGGAAGGGTTAAACCAGGCTGCTGGCACTTGGGGAATGGGATGCAACTTTCTCAGGCACTTATACCCTCTGCTTTAGCCAGAATAACAAAGGGTCAGACCTCACCCCCTCGGCTTCCCAGGCATTTGGCTTCCTTGACCCCAAAACTGTTTAATCTCTCCCCTAAGTCGCTTTGAGTCCTCCCCATGACAGGAACCAAGAGGTTTTTCAGCCTGGCTCAGTCAGGGACAGGAACCAGGAGGTTTTTCAGCCTGGCTCAGTCAGCGATACAAACCAAGAGGTTTTTCAGCCTGGCTCAGTCAGGGACAGGAACCAGGAGGTTTTCCAGCCTGGCTCAGTCGTTTTTGGCCACATGAGGCCGAACTCTGCAAAGCCAATATTGTGACAACACTGCCCAGACGATGGTGTGGATGATGGTTTATTGTGTTGATGATGGTTTATTGCTCAGAGGACTCTGTTTCCAGCCTGGCAGCTTTGACCCTGCAGCTGACACAAGCCACTCCAGCAGGAAACACATCTCGTGCCAGAATTGTTTGTTTGGAAAAGGCAAACATGTCTGAGATCCTGTAATCCTGAGCCTGGGAAAAAACAGCTCCTCCCTCCCTCCTCCCACCTCGCTGAGGTACTTGATCCTCTGGGCAGCGGCTCCTGCACTTCATCCTGGGTAACAAAGCCCTCCAGGTTATTCAATAATGCTGCTCAGCCAGGCTCAGCTTTACTGGGTCCTTCTGGCTCACACTGCTGCTCCAGCCTTATTCCCTTATCACACAATCCCAGATTGAATCACAGAATGATGGGATAGTTTGGGCTGGAAGGGACCTCACAGCCCACCCAGTGCCCCCCCTGCCCTGGCAGGGACACCTCCCACTGTCCCAGGCTGCTCCCAGCCCCAGTGTCCAGCCTGGCCTTGGGCACTGCCAGGGATCCAGGGGCAGCCCCAGCTGCTCTGGGCACCCTGTGCCAGGGCCTGCCCACCCTGCCAGGGAACAATTCCTGCCCAAGATCCCAGCCAGGCTGACTCTCTTTCAGGGAGGGTCACACATCCACAGAGGTGTCCAGGACCAGTCCCAGCCCTGGGGGAAGCATCCCACCTGGAGCAGCTGCTCCTTCAGGCTCAGGGGGACCCTCTGGCTCTGCACAGCTCCCTGGCAGGGGGGGCAGCCAGGTGGGCTGGGGCTCTCCCAGTGCTCTGACTCTGAACTCACCCCAAACCGCTCAGCCCAGCCTTTCTCCCTGGCTCCAAGCCTGCTCTCAGCAGAGCTCAGGGCTGTGCACAGCCGCCCATTCTCCTCCCAGCCATGCTGGCCACTCCCGGGGGTGTGCAAGCACCAGGGCTGAGCGGGGCAGGGGCTGCAGCTCAGCCCAGGTGACAGGAGTGGCAGAGGTCACCCTGCCTGCCTGCAGCTCCACTGAGGTGCCTTCACCCAGGGAAGAGCCAGGTAATTAGCACTGTTGTAATCAACCTAAATGAGGCAGCCAGGGGTGGTTGCAGGTGTGTGACTGGCAGGTCTTGAGCACACAATTCACTGAATCTGGGATGTGTGGAGGTGATGAAGCAGCTCCTTAACTCCATCAGAGCCACAGCCCACTTAGACATGCTGGCAGTGCTGCCCAGCAGCTTTTCGGGGTGGATTCTTTCATTTCCCACCTCGATTTGGCTGAAGTTTGAGCTTGGCTCCCAGCGTGGCACAGCACCCAAAAACACTGCCCCAACACCAGGTTAAAAGTAAAAACATACGTACCCAGGGTGATGCCTGAGCTGATCCTGCCTGGACCTGCAGCACCTGCAGGTGCTGCTTCTCTCCCACAGGCAACGGCCCAACCTGCAGAAAGCCCTGCCTGGAAACACTTCAGTGTCTTAAGGAAGCTGCTCTCCCTAATCACTGCTGGGAGCACAGGGACTGAGCCATCTCGGGGGAGAAGCTGCTGCCTGGGAATAGCCAGGAAGAGAAATGATAAACAACCACTCTGCTCCCACGGCGTGGGTGGTGTCTGCCCAGCCCCAGGGAGCTCCCCAGGCCGGGGCAGAGGGGCTGGGAAGTTGGAAACGGCCTGGAAATGGTGACAGTGGCTGGATGTGAGCCCAGGTGTTCCCCAGGTGTGCCCAAGTGTGCCCAGGTGTGCCCAGGTGTGCCCAAGTGTGCCCAGGTGTGCCGCAGCTGTGCCCCAGGTGTGCCGCAGCTGTGCCCAGGGGGGCAAGAGGCCAATGGCCCCTGGGAATGTCCCCTGTGCTGGGCACTGTGTGACACCTCCAGGGCTGTGTCCAGTTCTGGGCAGGAGAGCCCTGGAGGGGCTGCAGCGTGTCCAGGGCAGGGCAGGGAGCTGGGCAGGGGCTGGAGCCCCAGGAGGGGCTGAGGGAGCTGGGAAGGGGCTGAGCCTGGAGCAAAGGAGGCTCAGGGGGGCCCTGGTGGCTCTGCACAGCTCCTGCCAGGAGGGGACAGCCGGGGGGGTCGGGCTCTGCTCCCAGGGCACAGGGACAGGAGGAGAGGGAACGGCCTCAGGCTGGGCCAGGGGAGGCTCAGCTGGGCCAGCAGCAGGAATTTCCCCATGGAAAGGGTGCTCAGGCCTTGGCAGGGGCTGCCCAGGGAGCTTTGCAGTGCCCAGCCCTGGAGGTGTCCCCTGGAGGTGGCACTCAGTGCTCTGGGCTGGGGACAAGGTGGGCACAGCTGGGACTGCCTGGCCTGGGAGGGCTTTGCCAGCCCCAGGGATTTGGGGATTCAGAGGGAGAGCAGCTCCCAGCTCATGGGGAAGAACAGAACCATGAGAACACTGATTTTTTTATCTGTCTTTTCAGTTGTGTTTGTCCTCCTATGACTTAGACATAATTTCTGTTGCCTGAATTAGTTATTGATGTGTGAGGCTGCTGCAGAGCTGATTCACAGATCAAATACAAATCAGCAGCACTGAGACACGCTGAAGATAATGAAATCCATAATATTTCCACTGATTTAATGTACCTACTTTCTTTATTTCCCCCAAGTCTTAGAACAAGAAACCACAGAACTGGAATATTTATAAATCTGCACTGATACCAAGTGGTTGCTCATGAGGCAGGAGAGCAAACCTGGCCAATTTTATTGCTGGATCCCTGATCCAGCCCCTGCCACCCCAGCCCAGCAGGTGAGAAATGCCCACAGCCAGGTGGCCCCTGCTGCCCTGAGGATCACAGGGCTTTGTAGGGTCTGTGTTTGCTTCCCCCAAGGTGTCCTCAGCAGCTCTTCCTCCAGCACAGAGCCCATGGCCAAGGAGAAGGAAAAAAAAAAGTACAAATATCATATTCAAATAGACATATACAATATATAAATAAATTACAGGAATAGTCATTTTTCACACCCGTGGGAGGTTCCCAATTTAGTTTGTGCAGGAACTGAGCTTTGCACGTACAGGAAAGGATGGAATGGGGTTGTTTTGGAGGTTTTTCTGAACCTCCCTATGCCCAGAGTACTGGGTGTGAGGGATCATGGCAGAACTTTGGGGTGCTGAGAGATGAACTGGACAGTCAAATTCAGTGTGGCCTCATTCCTTTGGGGGTGCCCCTGCTCAGGTGGGGCCCTTCAGGGGCACAGACCCTTCAGGGATGATGTACCTGCTCTGGTTGATATTTTCTGCCCTTTACAATAAATTTCTTTACACAAAGGCACCACAGCTCCCCACCCCTGGCAGTGCCCAAGGCCAGGCTGGACACTTGGAGCAGCTGGCACTGGGTGGGATTTAGGGTCCCTTGCATCCCAAACCAGTCTGTGAGAATTCTCTGAAGAGTCTGAGACAAATTTTAGTCAACCTGTGCTCCTCAGCTTTGCAGGAGGTGTTGACTCCCGGCTGGTCAGAGACCCCCAGCCTTTCCCTGGGCAGTGGGGAGGGCTGAGCCGGGCTGCTGCACATCAGCTGCTCAGCTGGAGTTTCCACAGGCACTGAGCGTCCTGCACTGCAGAGAGCCCGCTCGGAATATGGCCCTGGAACCCCCCCCGCCTGCCTGCCCCCAGCTCCTCCCGCTGGGCACCGCCGCTCCTGCTCGGGCCGGGACAGCGGGGCTGCCACGGCATCCCCAGGGAGAGGCTGGGGTGTGCCCGGGAGCTTCCGAACGGCCCCAGGGCAGGGGGGACATCATCCCACCCTCACTGTCCGGTGTCCCTCAGGGAGCCCTGGAGGGGCTGCAGCGTGGCCAGGGCAGGGCAGGGAGCTGGGAAGGGGCTGGAGCCCCAGGAGGGGCTGAGGGAGCTGGGAAGGGGCTGAGCCTGGAGCAAAGGAGGCTCAGGGGGGCCCTGGTGGCTCTGCACAGCTCCTGCCAGGAGGGGACAGCCGGGGGGGTCGGGCTCTGCTCCCAGGGCACAGGGACAGGAGGAGAGGGAACGGCCTCAGGCTGGGCCAGGGGAGGCTCAGCTGGGCCAGCAGCAGGAATTTCCCCATGGAAAGGGTGCTCAGGCCTTGGCAGGGGCTGCCCAGGGAGCTTTGCAGTGCCCAGCCCTGGAGGTGTCCCCTGGAGGTGGCACTCAGTGCTCTGGGCTGGGGACAAGGTGGGCACAGCTGGGACTGCCTGGCCTGGGAGGGCTTTGCCAGCCCCAGGGATTCCGGGATTTTGGGGATTTTGGGATTCATCATCTTATGAACAGCAAGGTGACCTAACACCGACCACGGAAGACAGAACAGAGGGAGATGCCCCCACTCCAGCCCAGGCTCCCTCTCCGTGCACAGCTGCAGCTCCAGCAGAGCTGAGGGCACGGGGGCAGCTCCGGGGGAGAATCGGTGACTGCAGCACAGCCCGGCCCGGGTACAGCCCAGGTAAAATCGGCCGATCTCCTGCGCTGCCCCGAGCGACAGCCCCCAGGGCCATCCCGCCGGGGGAGCAGCTCTGCAGGGGCAAACATTGACACAGTTAATGCCTGGCTTGGCCCATCAGGGAAATAACCCGCGGGGCTCAGAACATGCCGAGGGCGCAGGGAGCGAGGCCGCACGGGCAGCAGGCTCCACTTGCAGTGCGCGGGATGGAAAATCAAACAGTCCCAGAGACATCTGCAAACACCGGGCTTGGAAGAGAGAGGGCAGAGGGGTTCAGAGGCACAGCCCAGTGTCTCTGCCTGGGATAAACACAGACGGACAGCAGGCACGGCCCGGAGCTCTGCCGGCAGGAGAGTGTGGCTGGGAGCTGCAAAGGAAAGGGATCTAAAGCTCTAGACGGTGTCCAGGGGAGGGGCACGGGGGTGGGGAAGGGTCTGGAGGGGCCCCACGAGGTCACTTGGGCAGCTGAGCCTGGAGGAGCCTGAGGTCAGAGCTGCCCGGGGCTGCAGCTCCTCCCGAGGGGCAGCGCAGGGACAGCTCCGGGCTCTGCTCCTGCCCCAGGGACAGCACCCAGGGAGCGCCTGCAGCTGCCCCAGGAGGGACTGGCCTTGGGTTGGGGGGTTTTAGTGTAAAGTGATGTCTGTGAGTCAAGATGGAGGGTTTGGGGTGTTGTCTGGGTCCTTCTTCTTCACCTTCTTCTTCCTTCTCCTCCATGGATTTGGGTGGTTTTCTGTCATTGGGTGAAGAAGGTCTGCACTGCGGGCCCTGGGTGGTCATTGTTGGGTCAAGAGTATAAATAACACAGGTGTCACCTCATTATTGGGGGATTATTGCTTAAATAACCTTGGGCAGAGTTAGAAGCTCTGCATTTTACTTTGTTTCTCTGGCTTGCTAGATTGAGCTCACAGCTTGTGAGTCTGTAAATGGATGAGAGATAACAGACATCCCAGTCTGAACTCAAAATCTGCATTTCCCGTGGTGTTCATCCTGACCTTAGCAGAGAAAGAGAAACCAGAACTGTCACAGGATTGGGGTTGGATTTGAGGGCCAGGTGCTTCCCCCAGAGGGTGCTGGCACTGCCCAGGCTCCCCAGGGAATGGGCACGGCCCCGAGGCTGCCAGAGCTCCAGGAGCCTTTGGGCAGCGCTGCCAGGGATGCCCAGGCTGGGATTGCTGGGGGCTCTGGGCAGGGACAGGGGCTGGATCAGGGATCCTGTGGCTCCCTGCAGCTCAGGATATTCTGGGATTCTAAATAACAACTGAGATGCAATAAATTTACCCTGATGGGGAAGGAAGGTCAGGAAAAGCTGTGGAACTCCTGCTGCTGGGTGGTGCCAAGGGCAGCAGTGCCCACGCCCCACACACAGCACCTGCACAAATGTTCCTGGGAGGCTTCCTCACAGTCCTGGTTGTTCCTCCTCAAGCTCCCCATCCACAGCACAGCTCCACCAGGGCAGAGGGCACAGCAATACCTGTGGAGAGACCTCTGCTCTGCCGAAGCCACAGAAAGTGTCACTGAAAAGCTCACTTTGATTTCTGGTGCCTTCCCAGGTGCCCAGAACGGGCCAGATGGATCCAGGTGCTTGCCAGGGACAGGGACAGGGACAGTCTGCTCTGCAGGAGGATTTCCTTCCTAGAAAGAATTAATTTAAGGGTTTCCAGGTTGCCTGGCCACATCTGGATCAAGGAGGCAGGGTTGGGGTGCAGGAGTGCTGCACAAATTTCACATTTTTCTTCACCCTGTTTCATAAAGTTCAAAGACACAAATACCAGACTATAGAATCAGAGAATCTCAGACCAGTTAGGGTTGGGAGGGACCCTAAAGCTCACCCTGTTCCACCCCCTGCCATGGGCAGGGACACCTGCCACCAGACCAGGCTGCTCCAAGGCTTTCCAACCTGGCCTGGAACACTTCCAGGGATGTACTTCTGAAAAGGTTTAGAAGAGTCCATGTCTGTCCTCAGCAGATCTTATATTCTGCAGTCTGAGGTAGTTTCATTCTCATAAGGCCAAATGTGTCCATTCTCCTTTATCACTCTGTTATAATGGGATTTTTGGAAAATATTGCACCAGGCATCTCACTAACAACGCAAGGAGATGAGGGCAGAGCTGTGAGGAGAGGCACTAACAACATTATGCTGCAATTCTGCAAGGGTTTCTTCAAAATAAATCACTGGGATGTCATCAAACTGGTCAAAATTCAATCTGGCAAAGCATTATCAGATGATTCTGCTTCCAGAAGGGACGGGAGAAAGATCCAGGGGAATTTATAACCAATCCAGGGGCAGCTGTGGTGCTGAGTGATCTCAGAGCCTGTGCTGCTCGTGGATAGAAGGTTTTGAGTTGTTCTCACACCCCAGCTGTACCTCTGAGGGACCCTGTGGCTCTGCACAGCTCTGGCAGGAGGGGACAGCCCAGGGAACAGGGACAGGAGGAGAGGGGCTCAGGCTGGGCCAGGGGAGGCTCTGCTTGGACATTGGGAACATTTCTTCCTGGAAAGGATTGTCCAGCCCTGGAAGAGCTGCCCTGGGCAGAAGCTGAGGGTGTATTTCTGCATGACCTAAAAAGCTGTACCCACTTCCCAGGGTCCCACCCCGCAGGGGAAGCCTGAGATCACGAGTTTGGGATCTGGGACATGGCTCTGGGGTTAGGACTTGGTCTGAAGTTTCCTTGTTTGACCTGGCAGCATCTCAGCTCCCCTTAGAGCAGATGAGCTCCTCATCTTCAGGGACCACATCACATCTCCTGCTGTGGGACCTTGGTCTTCACAGGTAGCCCCAAATTCGGGACACTCAGTGCAGGTCTGAGGAACTCAGAAGCTGCATTTTGGGAGATTGTTCTCATCTTTTTCAAAAGCCCTGTATCCCTTTGTAGTGTCCCAGGCCATGTACTTGGAACATGCAGCTCCTCCTGGCCTCAGGGCTGCCCTGCTGCCCTCGCAGGGCTGGGATCCATGGATGGAATCTGTTCCCTGCAGCCAGCCCTGCTCTGCCTGCTGATGCAGGGGCGTAAGCAGAGGCTTTGGTGTCCTCGGGCTGGGTCAGGGCAGCAGACCATGGCCAAGTCCCAGGGCAAAGCAAACTCTCCCAGTGGACGTGTGACTGCCCTCGGGATCACACAATCCATGCTGGATCACAAAAACTTCCCTGGACTTCCACAGGACAGCGAAATCCCAGGATACAGCACCAGGGGAGTTCAGTGGCTGATCTTAAAACAATAAACAGGACAAATATCTCAGTGGAATGCACCAGAGTGTCCCAGATCTGGCTCTGCTTCAGAGCCAGTCTCCTTAACTCCTTAACTCTTAGCTCCCATGGTTTCTGTCTTGCAGAGCAGATGAAGTTTTACCAGGGAGGGAGTTGTGCTGCTGCAGGGACACTTCTCCCTTCCTGGGAATAAAAACTCTCTGAAATCCATCAAGACAAGCCCAGCTGAATCTCTGGTGTGGCTGTGTGGGGTCAGCTGATACCAAAGGGATGTCAGACATGGGACCAAAATGTGAGATGGGTACAAAACACAAATGTTGGTCAGAATAAGGAGGAAGTGAGGCAGTGTCATTTACTCATCATCATAAAAAGGTTTGGGCTGGAAGGGACCTCAGATCCCACCCAGTGCCACCCCTGCCCTGGCAGGGACACCTCCCACTGTCCCAGGCTGCTCCCAGCCCCAGTGTCCAGCCTGGCCTTGGGCACTGCCAGGGATCCAGGGGCAGCCACAGCTGCTCTGGGCACCCTGTGCCAGGGCCTGCCCACCCTGCCAGGGAACAATTCCTGCCCAAGATCCCAGCCAGCCCTGCCCTGGGCACTGGGAAGCCATTCCCTGGGTGCTGTCCCTCTGTCCCTTGTCCCCAGTCCCTCTGCAGCTCTCCTGGAGCCCTTCAGGCCCTGCCAGGGGCTCTGAGCTCTCCCTGGAGCTTCTCCTCTCCAGGTGAGCACCCCCAGCTCTCCCAGCCTGGCTCAGAGCAGAAGCTTCACATCCCTGTGAGCATCCTGGGGCTCCTGGGCCAACCCACGTGTGCTGCTGCTGCTGCTGTGAGGGGGATGTTGACAGCTCAGAGTGTTTGCTGGCAAAATGGAATTTGGGGCTGGCAAATGCAGTGTGCAGGTCCAGGCTGAGGAGGTGCAGCTGGGGAAAGGCAGTGACAGCTGGGAAGCACTTGGAGAAGAATCCTTCTGTCCATGATTGCCCTGGGCGCCGCTGTGGAAAGTCAAACAGAGCAGAGCAAACACCAGGGCTGGGAAGGCTGGAGGTGCTGTCAATGATTAAAGGGAGGCAGCGGGTGCCCGGGAGCTGGGAACAGCCGGGTTTGGGGGCAGCTGCCAGGGTCCAGTGAGGGGGAGCCCCGAGGGAGCACAGGGAGGGCACGGCCCGTGTCCTGGGACATCCCACAGGGAGGGCAGGGATGGGATTCTGCCCCTCTGCTCTGCTCTTGTGAGACCCCACCTGGAGGGGGTCCAGCTCTGGGGGCCCAAAACAGGGACCTGGAGCTGCTGGAGAGATCCAGAGGAGCCACAGAGCTGCTCCAGGGCTGGAGCCCCACTGGAGCCAGGCTGGGAGAGCTGGGGGTGCTCACCTGGAGGGGAGAAGCTCCAGGGAGAGCTCAGAGCCCCTGGCAGGGCCTGAAGGGGCTCCAGGAGAGCTGCAGAGGGACTGGGGACAAGGGACAGAGGGACAGGAGCCAGGGAATGGCTTCCCAGTGCCCAGGGCAGGGCTGGCTGGGATCCTGGGAATCAGGAATTGTTCCCTGGCAGGGTGGGCAGGCCCTGGCACAGGGTGCCCAGAGCAGCTGTGGCTGCCCCTGGATCCCTGGTAGTGCCCAAGGCCAGGCTGGACCCTGGGGCTGGGAGCAGCCTGGGACAGTGGGAGGTGTCCCTGCCAGGGCAGGGGTGGCACTGGGGGGATTTGGGGTCCCTCCCAGCCCAAACTGGGATTCCATGACTGTCATCGATGAAGGAAAGGCCGCAGTGGAGCAGCCTCAGCATCAGCATTGCCAGGCTGGGCACAGCAGCAGACACCCGGGACAGCAGTGGGACAGTTCAGTGTGCTCCCCTGTTGCCTTCCCTTTGAACACCCAAATTTTCAGGAGATTGGTTCTCAGTCCTTTGGGGGCTGCCCCAGAGCATCTCAGCAGCACAGACAACACCCGGCTGGGTGCTGCTGAGCGGTGGAGCTCCGGAGATCAGCCCGGGGCTGGGGCGGCAGCGCCCAGGGCAGCAGAGGGAGCAGAGGGGAACCCGGCAGGAGGGGAAGGGAGGTGAGGCAGGGACGAGCCCAGGATTGTGCCGGTGGGACCGCAGGGGAGAACACCGCCCTCGGAGAGGAGAGGCTGCCCCGTTCGGGGCGAGCCTGTGCTGATTCCTTCCCCTTTGCTCAGCCGGGCGCAGCGGGGATGTCCCAGGGAGCTGCATCAGCGAGACCTGCGGGCCGGTCCTGCACAGCAGCGCCAAGGGAAGGAGAATGCCGTCTGTACTTCGCAGCTCCGACGGGATGCCATGGAAAGGAGGACATTCGGAGGCAGAAATAAGAGAAAACCTGAATCCCAGAATCCCCAAACCCCTGGGGCTGGCAAAGCCCTCCCAGGCCAGGCAGTCCCAGCTGTGCCCCGTGCCCACCTTGTCCCCAGCCCAGAGCACTGAGTGCCACCTCCAGGGGACACCTCCAGGGCTGGGCACTGCAAAGCTCCCTGGGCAGCCCCTGCCAAGGCCTGAGCACCCTTTCCATGGGGAAGTTCCTGCTGCTGGCCCAGCTGAGCCTCCCCTGGCCCAGCCTGAGGCCGTTCCCTCTCCTCCTGTCCCTGTGCCCTGGGAGCAGAGCCCGACCCCCCCGGCTGTCCCCTCCTGGCAGGAGCTGTGCAGAGCGAGAAAACAGAGAGGGAAGGGAAGGGAAGGGAAGGGAAGGGAAGGGAAGGGAAGGGAAGGGAAGGGAAGGGAAGGGAAGGGAAGGGAAGGGAAGGGAAGGGAAGGGAAGGGAAGGGAAGGGAAGGGAAGGGAAGGGAAGGGAAGGGAAGGGGAAAGGGGGGAAGGGGAAGGGGAAAGGGGAAAGAGATGATTTGGTTGGCAGGCACCTACAGCAATTCCATATATCAGCCTGACCACTGTAGGGAAGCCCCTGTAGAAATCGAGATTGTCAGAAAAGGAATTTTCAGCCCTCAGCAGAGACAGTAAAGCAATAGAGGAAAGGTCTGCAAGGTCAATAAATGGGAAGGAGGTGACCCATGTGGAATCAGCATTCAGCTTCACTCACACTACGTGAACCAGGAAGGGGAGAACACCTGAAAGTTTCAGCATAGTAAAGATATATTGGAGAATATTTATAAAAAGGTATTTGAGGTCGCTGCCAGCACAAACCTTTCTGTGGTTTTGATCAAGTGAAAAAGCACTTTTCAAAATGAGCCTTTAGTGGAATTATGGAACTGATCACTGCTGGATGTGGTGGGATCCCAGGGGATATGTAAAATGCTCAGACAAGTCCACAGACGAGAGATTTTTTTGTTTTCTATGGAACACAATGGCTGAGGTGCTGCCTCCCGCTCAGAAACCCTCAGAATTGATTGCCAGACACTGGGACAGGTGCCAAGGGAATGATAAACTGAAAATGACCTTCCCAAATGGCCATTAATAGCCACTCATGGTGGCAGGGTGGCAAGATGGAGGGTTCTTTAATTTAGTCAATAGAACAGAACTCCAGAGTGGTTTGGTTGGAGGGGAACCTTAAAGCCCATCCCGTTCCACCCCCTGCCAGGGGCAGGAACACCTTTCACTGGAGCAGGTTGCTCCAGCCTGCCCTTGGACCCTTCCAGGGATGGGGCAGCCACAAGGTGCTGCAATCACCCACACGCCTGTTGCAGTGTGAGCTGGTTTCACCTGACCAGATGTGCTCCAGATCTTACAGTTCCTCCGGCCTGTGCCTCCAGAGGTGCCCACACCAAGCCAGGTCTCCCTGCTGTGCTCCCCCCAAGCCACTCCTGCTGGTTTTCCGCTGAATTCCCTTTCCCAGACACGTGGGTCTGGCTGTGTGTGGGGAGGGCTGGGAGCAGCTCCCTTCTGTTTTCCCATCTCTAGGAAAACCACCAGAGCTCTCCCAGGAGCCCTGGGGTGGCACCACTTGGCTCCCAGCAGTCTGAGCTGGAAGTGCTCATGGCCTGAGGCTGAGCCAGTGCCCAAAACTGGCTCTGCAGGGCAGAGGTCAGGGGTCAGTGCTGAGAGGAGTGTGGGAAGGGATGATGGCCAGGAGGGAAGGAAAAGGGGTGGAGGCTTGGTCAGGGAGTCACAGAATCCCCAAATCCCTGGGGCTGGCAAAGCCCTCCCAGGCCAGGCAGTCCCAGCTGTGCCCACCTTGTCCCCAGCCCAGAGCACTGAGTGCCACCTCCAGGGGACACCTCCAGGGCTGGGCACTGCAAAGCTCCCTGGGCAGCCCCTGCCAAGGCCTGAGCACCCTTTCCATGGGGAAATTCCTGCTGCTGGCCCAGCTGAGCCTTCCCTGGCCCAGCCTGAGGCCGTTCCCTCTCCTCCTGTCCTCTCATGGCCTTTTCAAGACCCCGACCCTGGAGGTGTCCAGGGAAGGCCTGGACGTGGCACTCAGTGCCCTGGGCTGGGGACAAGGAGGGGTTCAGGCCCAGGTTGGACTCAGTGGTTTTGGACAGCTCCTCCAATCTCAACGATCCCAGGATTCTGTGAATTCCTGTGCCCGTGCAGGGCAGTGCCCCAGCACAGGTGGGCTTACAGCTGCACGGGTGTTTTTTAGGGCCAGAGGCTGCATTTTCTACAGACACCTCACATGTGACAAACCCCTTTGCTCTCCCTGGCCTGCTTCAGGCACAGAAATAGTGGTTAAATTCCATTCCCACCCCACAGCTGAGGGGGCAAAGATGAACTTCTTGCCACGAGACGCCTTGACACAGACGGCTCCCGGGCCACCTGAGGGGACACCTGGGGCTGTGTTTGCCTTTGTGATATCCACTCTGCTTTTATTGTGCTGTATATGATGATTTTAATTAAACATTCGGTGTCTCACCGCTCAAGGGGAGGCAGCCAGAGCTTCCCCTCTGTCACTCCCTGGGAGCGACGCTGCCAGCACTCCTCTGGCAAAATTTATTATTTCCACTCGAGATTTACCCTCCCAATAAAAATGACACCAATTGCCAGCGCCGTGGCTGCAGCAGCGGCGGCCATAAATCACCGGGGGCCATAAACATGTCACCAATAAAGTGTCAGGAGAAAAGCCTGCCTGCTGGGAGAGCAGCATAAATGGCAGTGCTGGCTGGGCGCACACACTCCTCCCGCTGTTTGCGCACGGGAGCCGGGGCTGCGCCGCTCCGGGTGATTGGGCAGGGTCAGCCTTATAAACACTGCCCTCGGGCACGGGCAGGGACAGGGACAGGGACAGGGCACGGACACCGACACGGACACGGACACGGACACGGACACGGGCACGGATCCCCCTCTGCTTCTCCCCTGGGCTGAGCCTGCGCTGGCCCCAGAGCCCCCAGCACCCTCGGTAAGTACAGACAGCTCCCTCCCTGCACCCTCGGGTGGGACAGGGACACGGGTGGCACGGGTGGTCCTGGTCCCAGTGCTGATCCCCTTTGGTGGGGCAGTGACACGGGTGGCACGGGTGGTCCCAGGCACTCCCTGGTGGCACAGTGGCACGGGAGGCAGGGGTGGCCCATGGTGGCACAGTGACACAGGGTGGCCCCGGGCAGTCCCTGGTGGCACACGGGTGGCAGGGCTGGCCCATGGTGGCACAGTGACACGAGTGGCATGGGTGTCCCCCGGGCAGTCTCTGGTGGCACAGTGACATGGGTGTCCCCTGGGCAGTCCCTGGTGGCACAGTGACACAGGTGGCAGGGCTGGCCCATGGTGGCACAGTGACACAGAGTGGCAGGGGTGGCCCCAGGCAGTCTCTGGTGGCACAGTGACATGGGTGACCCCTGGGCAGTCCCTGGTGGCACAGTGACACAGGTGACCCCTGGGCAGTCCCTGGTGGCACAGTGACATGGGTGGCCCCGGGCAGTCCCTGGTGGCACAGTGACACAGGTGGCCCCGGCGGTCCCCGTGGCTCCCCGGTGGCCGGGGGTGGGCTGTGTGGACCGAGGGGGCCGTTGGTGTCTCAGCTGCAGCCACCACGGTGGTGTCCATGTGCTGAGGCTTGGTGTGAGCTCCAGCTGCTCTCCCACTCTTGGGGGCCAGCTCTGCTGTGGGGCTGGCCTGTCCCTGTCCCGGCCCCAGTGTCCCCAGGCACTTGGGCTCTCCGGGAGCTGCATGCCCAGGGTGCCCCTGCTGGCCCCCGCTGGGTTGCCCGGGTAGGCAGCGATGCCGCTGTGACAGCAGCAGCCTCCCCTCTTTGGGAAGAAGCAGATTTCTGAGCCCCATCCGGCCCAGCCCCAGCTCCCAAGGCCCTGCTCCTGCCCTTGTTCGAAGGGTTTGAACCCTGAAAACCCCAGCACTGTGAGCTACTGGTGAACATCAAAGCCAGACACAGGCCAAAAATCAGCAGGTGGCTTTAAAGGCATGAGGAGGGACGAGACCACGTCCTCCATGAGGGTTCTACCCTGGTGCCTGGCCTCTTCTGCCAGGCAGGCTGGGCTGCTCCTGGGGAGCAGGAACACCTTGGGCACTGAGCAGAGACAGCCTCCCTGGCTGGATGGCTCAGCAGCCACCTGCCAGGGCTGCCACCAATCTTTCACCTGGTGTCCTCCAGGAGTGGGAGCTTTGCTTCCTCCTCAGGGCTTGGCTGTGCAAGGAAGGTGTGATTGCCATCCCATGATAGTCAGCCAGGAGAGCTTCCCTGGCCCGGTTTTGTGATTCTGTGGTGATTCCACACCTGTGGAGCTGTGTGCTACCTGCACACACACAAGTGCACAAGCATGCCTGGCTGTGTGTGTGCTCTGTGCACTGTGTGTGCATTTATCCACATCCCTCACAGACACACACACACACAGAACACGGAGTGATGTGCTGGGGCACATAACAAAGGGGAACAGAGTGAATAAATCCTCTTTCTGAGAAACTCCAAGGCTGTGGTGGGAGCTGCTGCTGTTGGACAAAGTCAGGTTGGAGGGAAGGTTGTCTTACAAGTGAAGCATCTCCCACAGACCCAGGGCGTTCTCACCAGTCCCTTCTTGCCGTGGTGCTCTAACAGCCTCTTTATCCACCTCCCTGCTCCTGGAAAACTGTTGAATCTCAGCGTCTTTGGGAGTTCTGGATGTCTGCCAGAAGCTGTGCTCAGGGACACGGGCCTGCACACACTCAGAGATTTTAGGTTTTTAGATGTGACTGAGTTGCAGGGCTCAGCAGATTGGTTTCACTGCTCAGATCATGGAATTATGGAATGGTCTGGGTAGAAAGGGACCTCACAGCCCTTCCAGTGCCAGCCCTGCCCTGGCAGGGACACCTCCCACTGTCCCAGGCTGCTCCCAGCCCCAGTGTCCAACCTGGCCTTGGGCACTGCCAGGGATCCAGGGGCAGCCACAGCTGCTCTGGGCACCCTGTGCCAGGGCCTGCCCACCCTGCAGATGCTGCAGCATTGGCAGAAAGGGGTGACCCTCACCTTTGGGGAGCTCTGAGCCAGCAGCCAGGAGCAGAGGGGCCTGTGGGCAGTTCCCTTTGGTACCAGCAGGCTCTGTGGAACCATCAGGGGATGCACCAGCTGCCCACCCAGGCCCAAGCCCCCCAGGTGTTACTCAGGCTCTCCTGAGGAAGGGCTGAGATTGCCCCTTTAGCACCTGGCAGGGTGGGGCTGCACCTCAGGGTGATTCTGATACCAACACGTGGCTCTGCCCTGCCTGGAGAAAATCAAATGATTTGGGGTTTTCCCTGGGTCCCATCAGTTCTGTGTTGCTTTTACCCTGGAGCAGGAAGATGTTTGTCCTGGCTGAAGATTTATTGTCACATTAGATGCTCGAGCTGAGAATCTAATGAAGAAAATCGCATTAGGAACCTAATAAATACGTCATGGAAGAATTGTCTGTTATTCAAAGATGAGCTGTGTTACAGCAAACCCTCTGGCTCAGAATCCAGGCACAGAGACCTGAGTTTTGTATCCTGTGGAAGGTGCAGGAAGACTGAAGCCACAAATACTTTTTTGCTTTGATGAACTCGTCTTGTGCATTTGCTGCTCTCCCCCACCCACCCACCCAGCGGGTCACTCTGTCCCTGAGGGGCTCAGGGACCCCGTCAGCCTCTCCAGCACTGTCACAGGAAATGCAGGAAGTGGGATTGTGCCAAGCTGGGAGGTTCATTGGATAACTCGTGTCAGAGAGGCTTCTGAAGATCTCTGGGCCAACATCTGCCTCATGCAGGGCCAGCTAGGAGGTCCCATGGCTTTGTCCAGTTGGTTCTTGAAGACTTCTGTGGATGGAGATGTGCAGCCTCTGGGCCACCTGCTCCCCTGCTTGATGGGGAAACATTTCTCATTTTATTCAGTCTCAACCTCCCCCATCTCAGCCTCCCCCTGTTGCCTCCCATCCCTCTTCCATGCTCTGCTGTGAAGATCCTGGTCCAGCCTCCCTGATGCCTCCTTGGAGGTAGGGCAAGGCTGCTGCTGGATCCCTGCAAAGCTTCTCTTCTCCGGGCTGCACAAGCCTCTTTCCTGGATCTCATTCCAGGGCATTCTCCACCCCACCTGTCTCACTGCATCCTGCAGAACTCACTGGAGCAGACACTGCTGGGTTTCTGCCCAGGCCTCCCTCCCCTCCTGCCCTGTGCAGAACACCCTGCACAGCCCTTGTGCCCCCTCCCCTCCAGTTCATTCCCAGAGACTTTCCCAGGATCCTCCCCAGGGCTCTGAACCTGGAACACCTTGTGCTTTGCCTTGAGCTTGCCTGCATTCAGCAGATGTCCCAGCAGCAAAGAGCCTCTGCCCATCTGGGGTTTTGCTCGTTTGCTCCCCTCCACCTGGCAGTAAGGCTGTGAAATGAGCAGGGCTTGGGTGTGAGAACCACTGAAAATCCACCTTGCCCTGGGAACCATCTTCTGAGCTGAGGGCAGGAGGGTCTGAGTGGCTGATTCTCTGTTCTGCTGGAAATCATGGAGTCCCAGACTGGTTTGGATTGGGAGGGGCTTTAAAGACCATCCTGTTCCAACAGCTGCCACGGGCAGGGCCACCTTCCACTGCACCAGGCTGCTCCAAACTGGCACTAAACACTTGCAGGGATGGGGTAGCCGCAGCTTCCCTGGGCAGCCTGTGCCAGTGCCAACAAATTTTGCATTTGTTTCCAGCACTGATTTCCTAAATAAGACATGTCAGGGTTAAACTTTCACAATTTTCATGCCTTTTGATCTCCACTTGGCATAAAAAAAGCAGCCTTGGCTTAACAGCTTGGTCGTGGTTGGGACGAGCATGGAAGAGGCGTTTGCTCACTCCACAGAGCATCTCAAACTCTGGAATTTGGGGACAGCTGTGAAACAGTGGAAGGTTTTCCTTCTCATTCTAAAGTAATTCTTTTCTTTCCCCCCCTCTTTTTGAACAAAAAACATGCATCCCTTTCCTTCGGTTCAGGATTTAATGGATAAACAGGAGTGTAGCCCTGTGTGACACTGTTCCCAAGCAGCCCAGGGATCCCTGCAGAGGCTGGTGGGGCGGTGAGGGGATCTGCAGCTCCTCTGCTCAGCAGAGAGTCCGGCTACGTGGAGTTTGTGTTGTTGGTTTGTTTTAGGTCTAGGCCATGTGAGAGCTGAGCTGGGATGGAGCATGACTCACACACCCCGTGGGAATTCAATGGCTCCTTCTATCAGCCTTCAGCCTTCCTCATGATGGGCATCCCGGGCCTGGAAGGCCTTCACCCCTGGATCTCCATCCCTTTCTGTGCCCTCTACCTCACTGCTCTCTTGGGGAACTGCGTGATCCTGTTCATCATCAGGAGGACCCCAAGCCTCCATGAGCCCATGTACTACTTCCTGTCCATGCTGGCGGTCACGGACCTGGGCCTGGCCCTCTGCACCCTGCCCACCACCCTGGGCCTCTTCTGGTTCGGCGCGCGCAGGATCGCCTTCGACGCCTGCCTCACGCAGATGTACTTCATCCACATCCTGTCCTTCATCGAGTCCTCCGTGCTCCTGGCCATGGCCTTCGACCGCTTCATTGCCATCTCCCACCCCCTGAGGCACCCGGCCATCCTGACCAAGAGCACTGTCCTGAAGATAGGCCTGGCCATCGTGCTGAGGGGCATGGTCTCGCTGCTGCCCATCCCCTTCCTGCTCAAGAGACTGACCTACTGCGGCAGGATGGAGCTGTCCCACTCCTTCTGCTTCCACCCTGACATCATGAACCTGGCCTGCGCAGACATAAAGGTCAACGTCTTCTACGGGATGATCGTTCTCTTATCCACGGTGGGGATGGACTTCATCTTCATCGTGCTGTCCTACATCCTCATCATCAGAACCGTCATCAGCCTCACCACCAAGGAGGAGTGTCTGAAGGCTCTCAACACCTGTGTCTCCCACATCTGCGCTGTCCTGGTGTTCTTCATCCCCATGATCGGCCTGTCCATGATCCACCGCTTTGGGAAGAACGTTCCTCCCCTGGTGAACACCCTGGTGGCCTACACCTACCTCACCATTCCCCCCGCTCTCAACCCCGTCATCTACAGCATAAAATCCACCCACATCCGGGAGGCCTTGCTCCGGGCCCTCTGCAGGAAGAGGAGCTCTCACTGGTAGTTTCCTCCACCAGTTCTGCCACCAAGTGCTGATGGACTGGGCTCTCTGTCAGACCTCTGGGCCTGGTTCCTCAGTCAGAGCTCTTGGCCTGGTTTCTGTGTCAGACCTCTGGGCCTGGGCTCTGTGTCAGACCTCTGGGCCTGGGCTCTCTGTCAGACCTCTGGGCCTGGGTTCTCTGTCAGAGCTCTGGGCCTGGTTCCTCGGTCAGAGCTCTGGGCCTGGTTCCTCGGTCAGAGCTCTGGGCCTGGTTTCCCAGTCCGAGCTGCTGGACTGGTCTCTTGGTGCTCCATCCGTGCAGGTCCCTGCCAGAGGGAAGAACTGCAGATCCCCAGGGATGCTGTCCCCCAGCCCAGAGCTGTGAACTTCCATGTTCTGTCCCAGCATGGTGCTTTCCTCCCTTCCTGCAGACACATCCGAGCTGAGCAGGGAGCGTTCCTCACTGGGCCCTGCTGAGGGGCCCAGAGCACCCTCAGCCCTTCTGGAGAAGGTGCTCAGCCACCATCCCTGTGTCTGGGCTGCCATGTCCATCCCCAGTGAGAGAACAGCTGCTTGTGCCTCTCTTTTGGATGTCTCTGAGCCGTACCAGCTTGCCAGCTCTAATTAATGCCCAGTCACTGTTGTGCACTGAATGTCGTGTATGTGCAGCATCCGCAATAAAATCCATCTGCTCGTTGTGAAAGGTCCTAAGACTTGAGGAAGCCTTTTTGTCTGTCTCTGTGATGCAGAGAGATTCGGTTGGAGTTGTCTAAAATCTTCAGGGTGTGCTGCAGATGAGCAAGCCTGTATGAGTCAGGTCTGTGTCTGCATGGGCTTGGGGGTCGGGTGGGGCTGGAAGCTCTCTTCCCAAAGAAAAGGGGAGTTCAAACCATTGTAGGAATGGCTAAACTTCCTGTCACTCATGCTGCTGCCTTCCACCTGAGGTCTGCTGGGCTGGCTGTGCCCTCAGTGGGTGGGTGGAGACCTCCAGGGACATCCACAGGTGGGAGATGATGCATGTCCCAGCAACTCCTTGCTCTGCTGGAGGCTGGGTCTGAGCCAGGCAGGCAGAAAGGTGTCGTGGTTCTCGTGGCTCATGTCCTCACACAGACAGAATAAAATCTCCCAAAATCATAGAACAGAATCACAGGACCACTGGGGTTGGGAAAGCACTCCCAGACCTGTGACTGATCCCCCACCGTGTCACTCAGACCACAGCCACATCCAGCTGTAAATATTTCATTCCTCCAAATTGCAGAGCTGCAGTTCTGTTGATCTCAAACCACATTTTGGCCAGTCTTGAGCACGGTGGAGCATAAGAAGCAACAGTCAGGGTTGACCTTGGAAGGATGAAGCAGCAAAGGCACTGGGACAGCATCCCACCCCTGAACTGTCCTGGTTCTGCCTGACACTGAACACCTCACCAGCCCAGAGCAGTGATTTTCAGTGCTGCTCCACATGTGCAGTAGCTGGAGAGAAAAAAATAATGCGGAAACAGCTCCATAAAAAACCAGAAAGAGGGCAGGGAAGATTCCTAAGGGGAGGATTCCCAGGCCACGCTTTGCTCGGGGTTGTGCTCATTATCTCACTGTCCCAGGGCCCCTGCCCAGGGGGAAACACCAACAGCCCCAGCAGCTCAGCCTGGGGAGCAGCTCCCACTGGCACTGGGGAAGGGGAGAGCTCTGCTCAAATCTCCCTGATCTAAACTGGAGCTTGCAGGGAAAATTAACAGAAGGGAACACCATCCAGGAGAAAAGAGCTTTGCTGTAGAGATGCCTGGCTTGCAGCATCCTCAGACGGAATTCTGAAATTGATGACTGAGAATTCTGAGAAGATTCTGAGTCTTGCTCCCATTCTGAAAACCTCCAGAGTTCACCCCTGGGTGTCTGTGTTTCCTGGCTGCAGCTGTTCTCCAAAACAGCTCCGAAACAAAAACCCCGAGGAGCCTCTGCTACAGTAAGGAAATGTTTGTGGGGGAGTTGGAGGGAAAAGTGTGGGGGATTTGGTCAGCACATCTGTCAGCACAGCTGGAGAGCAGGGTGGAGGGGGAATGGAAGAGGGAGAGCTAAAGGTTGAGGGAGAGGGGAAGGGGAAGGGAAAGAAGGAGAAGGCAGAGAAGGAGAAAGAAGGAGAAGAAAGTCAGGAGAGCTGGGGTCGTTCAGCCTGGAGAAGAGAAGGCTCCTGAAGACCTCAGAGCCTCTTCCAGTGCCTGAAGGGGCTCCAGGAGAGCTGCAGAGGGACTGGGGACAAGGGACAGAGGGACAGGAGCCAGGGAATGGCTTCCCAGTGCCCAGGGCAGGGCTGGCTGGGATCTTGGGCAGGAATTGTTCCCTGGCAGGGTGGGCAGGCCCTGGCACAGGGTGCCCAGAGCAGCTGTGGCTGCCCCTGGATCCCTGGCAGTGCCCAAGGCCAGGCTGGACACTGGGGCTGGGAGCAGCCTGGGACAGTGGGAGGTGTCCCTGCCAGGGCAGGGGGGGAAAAGGATGAACTTTGAGGGTTGTCGCAACCCAAACCATCCCATGGTTCTTTGATGAGATGGGGATCAGTCAAAGGTTGGACTCAATGATCCTGGGTTTCCAACCCCAGTGATTCTGTGATTCTGTGATTTACTGCTGGGGCTGCTGCTTGGACCCCCCTAGGAAAATAAATCTGCATCTACTGGTGTTTCAAAGGCATGGATCCAGTTCCCATCTCTACAGAAATCCAGGCCCTCGCAGCACCCGCTCTGCCCACCAGCAACCCCAAGCCCTGAGCCACTTCTGAACACCTGTGTACATTTACTGGTGCCAGAGAATCAGAGATGAGCTGAGGCATCAGGGGTGGCTTCAGTGCCTGTCTCACAACCTCATTCCCTCAGGGAAATGTTCAGGAGGGCAGAAGTTTTCCAGTGAGGCTCAGGTAATTCCGTCAGGGCTGGCAGCTGAGGTGCCTCAGTACCTGCTGGTGGTTACTGAGGCTCCTTGTTCGTTCCGTTTGTGTCGTAATTCGAGTGCTTGGCTGCCAGCATCATCCCTGGAATAGATTTTGGGCACAGTGACAGCAGCAGTCCTCCCACACTGTGTGTAAATCGGGTATAAAAAGCTACAATGAGAGCCCTACTTGTTATACATCCGAGATGGAAAAGCCCCACGTCAGGAGAATAAAGCCTGATGCTATTTTAGGCCTTCTCCACAGATGTGCAATAAAACCCCATGTTTCACAAACCAACATTACTTAAAAAACAACTCCATTAATAACCTGCAGAGCTTGCCATAAAGCCACTTTGCACCGTTGATTTGCACAGATCGGGCATGAAAGGAATAACCGGGAGGCTCAGGTTGGGCTTGACCTTGTGCTGTCCGTCCAGGGCAGGAGGGATGGTGGGTTTATGCCGGCACAGGTGCTGGCTTGGTGCCTGAAAAGAGACAGGTACCTAAAGCAGAGCCTCTAATGTTTCTTCAGGCCATTATCCTTGGATCACAGCACTCCTGGAAAGTCTACAGATACAGAATAAGGTGAATAATCTGATTTTTTTTCCTAGAGATATTCTAGAATATTCTAGATATTCTGTTTTTTCCATACGTGTTTTTCGTAGGATGAAAACTCAATTTGTGTGTGCAGAAAATCTGAAGGATCCGTGTCTGCCTGTGCCTGTGAGCTGTTCTGGGGAGGGCTGGGTCGTGGGAGGCAGCACTGCCAGCTTCAGCCTCACTGAGCACATTTCTGACAGGGCAGCTCAGCACATATGGAAAAAATCAAGCAGCACTGAAGTATTACAGAAAGTACTAAAAATCTGCTGGGTTTCTTGTCATTATTTTTAATTTTGTCCTTTACAAAGGAAAGCAAACAAATTCAGCTGACGGGTTTGTTATTCAAAAGGTTGATTTTACGGTGTCCTGCCTTTCAGAGAATCCAGGCAGTTCCTGTTCAAGCTCAAATGCCAGCATTTTGTCGCTGCACATGCTGTTGCATAGAGCCATAACGGGGTAAAAAAACAGGGAGGGGAGCTCTCTGCATCGGCGTGGCAGCTCTGAGAATGCCAGGAACGGCCCCGTGGGCCCCCGAGCCATGGGAAAGGGCTTGTAAAGCGTTTGTGTTTGCCTTGCAGCGGGAAGCGGCCCGGCGTAGCATGAGCCCCCCCGGCGCCCAGGGCCATGCCCTTCTCCAACAGCTCTGACCTCAGCCCGTCCTTCCTGCTGGCCAGCCTGCCGGGGCTGGAGGCGGCGCAGTGCTGGATGGCCATCCCGCTCTGCTCGGCCTACCTGCTGGCACTGGCGGGGAACGGCGCCGTGCTGCTGGCCGTGCGCCTGGAGCCCAGCCTGCACGCGCCCATGTACTTCTTCCTCTGCATGCTGGCCGCCATCGACCTGGCCCTGGCCACCGCCACCGTGCCGCGCACCCTCTCCTTCTACTGGTTCGGCAGCAGGGAGATCAGCTTCGCCGCCTGCCTGCTGCAGATGTTCCTCATCCACGCGCTCTCGGCCGTCGAGTCGGCCGTGCTGCTGGCCATGGCCGTGGACCGCTACGTGGCCATCTGCCACCCGCTGCGGCACGCCGCCGTGCTGACCAGCGGCGCCACCGCCAAGGTGGGGCTGCTGGCCCTGGCCAGAGGGGTGCTCTTCTTCCTGCCCCTGCCGCTGCTCCTGCTGCCCCTGCCCTTCTGCGGCTCCCGCCTGCTGTCCCACTCCTTCTGCCTGCACCAGGACGTGATGAACCTGGCCTGCGCCAACACCACCCCCAGCGTGGTCTACGGGCTCACCGCCATCCTGCTGGTGATGGGGCTGGACGCCGTTCTCATCTGCCTCTCCTACATCCTCATCCTCAGGGCCGTCCTGCGCCTGGCGGCCTGGAGGGAGCGGCTCAAGGTGTTCAGCACCTGCATCGCCCACATCTGCGTGGTGCTGGCCTTCTACGTGCCCCTGATCGGGCTGTCCGTGGTGCACCGCTTCGGGAAGGACCTGGCCCCGCTGGTCCACATCGTCATGGGCAACATCTACATCCTGGTGCCCGCCGTGCTCAACCCCATCATCTACGGGGTGAGGACCAGGCAGATCCAGAGGAGGATCCTGAGTCTGATCCGTGTCACTGACAGGGCTCCCCGGTGACCCCAGCTCGCCGCTGCCCCCCGTGTGCCCACCCTCCTCACCCTGTTTCACTCTCAGAGTCCTTGCTGCCAGGCTGTCCCCTCCCTCTGCGCTGAGGCACGGCCGCCAGGCAAAAGCTGATTGTAAACTCCTTCCAAGTGTGTTTGCCCCCACCAGACTTAGAGACAAATTACTGCAATCACCTAAATCCAAGCCCAACCTGGTGGGTCCCACTACAAGGAAAAAGGGCCTCAGCAAACTTATACAGATGTCTCAACATTGCACCTCCTGGTTCCCATCTCACCTCTAACGGTGGCAGAGCAAGTGCTGGATGGTTTGGGATGATTTAGTTAATTCTTTGTTTTCACACGGGGCACAGTCACATTCCAAAAGTTTTGCCAGAAAATTTGCATGTAGCATCATTCTGTAAGTAAAATAATTACAGGACACCTGTCTGAAGTGACATTACAGATGCAGAAATCTGTATGGAGGAAGAACATCCTTCTCTGTGGTCTGTGGTCTGGTTCTGACCTGTTGTGTGCTCTGCCAAGTCCCATCAACTTCCTCAGAGTAGATGCTGGGGAAAAACTTCAAATCAGACTTATTGGTAGCAATTGTAAAAATAATTTAAATTAATAATTGTATTCAATAAAATGAAAACATCTCAAGGGAAAAAAATAAGCAAGTTATAAATGTCAGTGATGGTTCCAAGCTGAAGGAAGTCTCATTTCCCAGCAAAGGTATTCCACACTGGGAATTCCCAAAAAGTCCTGTCACTGGCACCACTGAGCAGAGTCTGGCACGCCTTGGAGACATTTGTGCAGATTGATGGGGACCCCTCTCAGGGCTCTCGTTGCCATGAATTGTGGTTTCACACTCGAGGGGAAATCAGGGATGTGCTGCAGGTCCCACTGCAGCAGACACTGAGATCCCTTGGGGCTGCCAGGGGTGACAGCCCCCGTTTGGTCACAGAGGGTTTTGCTGCTCAGGGGGTGGCACAGGGCCCTGCCTGATCTGTGCTCCATCAGCAGGCACAGGGGCTCTCAAACCCCAGTGTCTCCATCAGCCCCACACAGAATCCCCAAATCCCTGGGGCTGGCAAAGCCCTCCCAGGCCAGGCAGTCCCAGCTGTGCCCCGTGCCCACCTTGTCCCCAGCCCAGAGCACTGAGTGCCACCTCCAGGGGACACCTCCAGGGCTGGGCACTGCAAAGCTCCCTGGGCAGCCCCTGCCAAGGCCTGAGCACCCTTTCCATGGGGAAATTCCTGCTGCTGGCCCAGCTGAGCCTCCCCTGGCCCAGCCTGAGGCTGTTCCCTCTCCTCCTGTCCCTGTGCCCTGGGAGCAGAGCCCGACCCCCCCGGCTGTCCCCTCCTGGCAGGAGCTGTGCAGAGCCACCAGGGCCCCCTGAGCCTCCTTTGCTCCAGGCTCAGCCCCTTCCCAGCTCCCTCAGCCCCTCCTGGGGCTCCAGCCCCTGCCCAGCTCCCTCAGCCCCTCCTCATGGGCTGACTCTCCAGGACAGGTCCAAGTGCTCAGGGGCTCTTGTCCCTGATTTTGGGTGGGGGGTCTCACCTCAGGCTCTGTCCTGTGCCAGGGCCTCCAGTGCTGCAATATTTGCTGGGTTTGGTGCAGTTTCTTCCCAGTGCCAACCAATGCTGAGAGTAAAACAGGCCTGGTTTTTGTAGTCTGTGCTAGTACAGCTGCAGTCTTGGTATAACCTTTTCTGCTAAACTCAACCCCAATTTATTTCAAAATAAATACTTTCATTAGGGTGAGTTACAAAAGGTTCTCCTCTGGGACTTCAAGGCAATTCTGTCCCCTGTCATTTTTGGCATATTCTGGTTTAATAGATCTTAGAAGGGTAAAAAAGTTTCATAAAAATGAAAACAATCTGTACCTGCCTAATGTGATTTGGGAAATGCGAATGAATTTTTTGGAGGCATTACGGGTCTGAACCCTTTTCAGGTGGCCATGGCACTGAGAAATGGCTCCTGCTCATTCCCCATATGTTCCTTTTTTTCCTCCTGTGCTGAGAAAAAAATTAATAAAGAAAAATGAATGAACCACCCAGGAATGCTGTATTGTATTTCCTACTCATTTATTTCTCAGAGAGTTAATAGAGCCTCGGAGCAGAAAGGCATGATGGATTTCTCCTGGGTGCAGATAAAAACTCACTCACATCTTGTTTTCCAAAGTTTAGCCGTGGAGTGTTGCTGTGCTGGGGAACAGAAGGTGCTGGAACACGGCTGCTTGCTTGGCACCTGTCTTTGCCAGTGAATGTGGCAACCACTTTCCTTCTGCAGTGCCCAGTGCTGCGGCCCCAGGGCCCCTCTCCTGCAGCAGGAGGGAAACCTCAACCACACCAAGGGGACACCCGGCCCACATCTCCACCAGCAGGGCCAGAGCCAGAGGTGGGGATGGTCCAGCTTAGCTGGGGAGAAAGGCTGGGTTCACCTGACTGAAAAGGGAAGGGTTGAGACAGGTGAGGGACAGTGGGAGGAACAGGCAGGATGGGAGAGGTGGGAAGAGGATTGGGAGTCACAGGAGCCTGGAGGTGGCAACAGAGGCAACAGGGACACACATGGGGCTGTAGCAGCTGGAGATCTCCTAGAAGATCTCCTGGGAGATGACCTCCAAGTATTCCTTCATGATCTCCTCTCCTCTCCTCTCCTCTCCTCTCCTCTCCTCTCCTCTCCTCTCCTCTCCTCTCCTCTCCTCTCCTCTCCTCTCCTCTCCTCTCCTCTCCGACAGGAGGAGAGGGAACGGCCTCAGGCTGGGCCAGGGGAGGCTCAGCTGGGCCAGCAGCAGGAATTTCCCCATGGAAAGGGTGCTCAGGCCTTGGCAGGGGCTGCCCAGGGAGCTTTGCAGTGCCCAGCCCTGGAGGTGTCCCCTGGAGGTGGCACTCAGTGCTCTGGGCTGGGGACAAGGTGGGCACAGCTGGCACTGCCTGGCCTGGGAGGGCTTTGCCAGCCCCAGGGGTTTGGGGACTCTGGGCCAGTGGAAGATGTCCCTGCCCATGGCAGGTGGTTGGAATTCGATGATCAGCTTCCTTCCAACACCAGCCCCTCTGCAATTCTATGACGGCTCTTACATCTCCTCCAAATCAAAGCATTGGCAGAAACCGGGTACAAAGCAGCAAAGCACAGCCCCGTTCGCGATCCCATCGGCACTGAGCGGGTTAAAACCTGCCGCCTGCTCTGGCTTCTGTCTCTAATTGCGCCTGGAGTGTCGGGGGAGATGCAGAGCTCCCCGCTGGGATGGATGTGTCAGGCAGAAAAACATCGCTGGTCTCTGCAGAGCAGAGTCCCCCCGGAGAGCCGCGGAGGCGGGGGGTGTTTGGGGTTGGGGCGGCAATTCCCTGCTCTGCAAGGAGGGCTCTGGTGCCAATGCCATCGGGGCAGCCCCACTGCTGTCTGCCTTGGCCTGGAGCTGTGCCTCTGTCCCTGTGCTCCTGTCCCTGTGCTCCTGCCCCTGTGCTCCTGCCCCTGGGAGCTGTGCTCCTGCCCCTGTGCTCCTGTCCCTGTGCTCCTGCCCCTGTGCTCCTGTCCCTGGGAGCTGTGCTCCTGTCCCTGGGAGCTGTGCTCCTGTCCCTGTGCTCCTGCCCCTGTGCTCCTGTCCCTGTGCTCCTGTGCTCCTGTCCCTGGGAGCTGTGCTCCTGTCCCTGTGCTCCTGCCCCTGTGCTCCTGTCCCTGTGCTCCTGCCCCTGTGCTCCTGTCCCTGGGAGCTGTGCTCCTGTCCCTGGGAGCTGTGCTCCTGTCCCTGTGCTCCTGTCCCTGTGCTCCTGCCCCTGTGCTCCTGCCCCTGGGAGCTGTGCTCCTGTCCCTGTGCTCCTGTCCCTGTGCTCCTGTCCCTGTGCTCCTGCCCCTGTGCCTCTGTCCCTGTGCTCCCCACAGGAGAATGAAGTTTGAGGCAGAGCACCATCAGCAGAGGCAGCTGCCTGGAAGGAGGTGCAGAAGAAAATTGTCAGGACTCGTGCTTCCCAGGATGTTGAAATCCTCATCAGAAGAAACGGGGAAGGTGCCCAGGGTGCAGGTGAGCCCCAGCAGCCCACAGCACCTGAGGTTCCCAGCAGGGCCCTGACAGCCCAGCTGCAGCTGGTGGCCGTGCTGGGACAGGGTGGCACGGGCACAGTGTGACATCTGTCTCGGGATGGACCAGAGCCCAGCTCGGCTACACCAGGAGGAAAAGCCTGGATCTGCTCGGGACACTGCTGGTCCCTGTGCTGCCTCAGGTCTCCATCAGGGGCAGGCAGGCTGTCTGGGGCTCCTGTGGGGCTCGGGGCACAGCCTGCCCTACACTGCAGGGCTCTGCAGGGATCCTTTCCCCCAGGGAGCTGAGCAGCGTGCAGGGGATGAGTGAGTCCCTGTCCTTTGGGGGGAGAACAGGCAGCACTGGAGTGTAGCCCTGGTTGGTGCCTGTAATGTTTTGGTTTCTCTGGAACTCTTTTCCCAGACAGTTTTCTGCCAACAAGAGACACGTTATCCAAACTCTAACCTTTGTTTGCATTCCTTTCCCTAGGAGGGACTTCTTGCTGTCCCTCTGACTTAACCAATGTAATTGAAGAAGTTTGTCTTTCTTTCACCCATTGAGTTGTTCTCTGCAAAATAGAATAAAAGAAAAGAAATTACCAAAAATAAATGAAGTCATTATCAGCCTTCTGAAGTCGGAGTCTGTGTTGTAGTCTTTACAGCGTCACTGGAGCATGGGCCTGTGGGGCAGGGGGCTGTCAAATACTCTGACACTGGCACTTTTTGCCCTGAAATCCATTGTTTCTTGACCCAGACGAGCACTTGGCAGCTCAGTTTGCACTGATGAGCAGCACAGTGCTGTCAAACCTCCTTAGAGCTCCATGCCAGTGACAGGAACTCATCTTCCCACTTAGCACACCTCAGGAGGGTTTATTTCAGACCAGCTTTCCTCTGGGCCTCCTGGGCTGGTCACCTTTTAGACACTGGACAGTAGCAAGTGTGCATCTCAGGCAGTCTTGCTACTCAGTTTATCCTGGAGGAATGCAGTGTGCTCCAGGAGAGCCCAGCAGGAGGGACAGGACACTTCCTTTGGAAGCTGGCAGGACACCTATTTCACAGGGGCTCTCCTGGCCCACTGCAAGCAGCTGCCACAGGCTGTGGGGGAACTCTCAGCTTCCAGGCCCCCACCAGGCCAGTCCCTGCCACTGGCCAGGTCAGCTCCAGAGTGTTTGATGCTCTTTTTTTCTCTCTCCCACAGGACAGAAAGCCCTCAGCATCAGCAACAGCCAAGAAGGGCTCATGTCTCTGAACATGAACCTACAAGAACCCTACTGCCTTCTCCCACCTTCCTTGTTTGCTCCTCATTGGTATCCCTGGGCTGGAGGAGGAGCAGTTCTGGATTGCTGGATTCCCCTTCTGCATCGTGTTTGGCACTGCCCTTCTGGGGAACATCACCCTTCTCCTCAAGGCAGAGCCCAGCCTGCACGGGCCCGTGTTCTCCTCCTGGCCATCACTGTTCAGCCTGGCCTTGGGCACTGCCAGGGATCCAGGGGCAGCCACAGCTGCTCTGGGCACCCTGTGCCAGGGCCTGCCCACCCTGCCAGGGAACAATTCCTGCCCAAGATCCCAGCCAGCCCTGCCCTGGGCACTGGGAAGCCGTTCCCCCTTGTCCTGGCACTCCTGGTCCTTGTCCCCAGCCCCTCTCCAGCTTTCCCCCATCTTGCACCATCACTCTTTCCTCCTGGTGCATTCACATCTCTCCTTGTCCCCACAGAGGCTCTCCCAGGAGAGTTTCCTCCTGCCTGAACTCCCTTGTCCATAAACCAGCACCACATCCCCACCATCCCCACCCTGCTTTGACATCATTCCCAGCCCCATTTAGCTCTTCTGGGGCCAGCCCAAGGCAACCCCACAGCAGCTCCAGCTGGAGACTGGGGTTCACTCTTAGGAGCTGTTTGCATCGTCCTCTTTGACACAGCAGAGCAGCAAAAAAAAAAAAAAAAAAAAAAAAAAAAAAAAAAAAAAAAAGGAGGAGAAGGAGAAGGAGAAGGAGAAGGAGAAGGAGAAGGAGAAGGAGAAGGAGAAGGAGAAGGAGAAGGAGAAGGAGAAGGAGAAGGAGAAGGAGAAGGAGAAGGAGAAGGAGAAGGAGTGAGCCTGGGAGCCCTGAGGGATTTTGGAGGGGGATATAAAGACATTCACTGGCAGCCTGGAGGGAAGATGCTCGGGCAGCTCCTATTTGGGTGTGGATATAGAAATATCCATTTCAATATTTGTATTTAGGCCAAAGTGATCTGGGCTTTCCTGGGCTGCTTTCAGACGTCAGCTGTAGATAAATACCAGCTGACACTGACAGCTGTACTGCAGTGATGATCAGTTCTGAGGGAGGCTGCCCATGTCACACAGAGCTTGTTGCCCCCAGGCCCTTTTTTCTTCTCCATGAGAGCCGTGCACACCACTTGTCCAGCAGGGGTGACACCAAGTGCCTTTGGCAGTGCCAGATGTGCCCCGAGGCCATCAGTGGGTGCTGACAACCAGCTGAGATTCTGCTCCCCCCAAGCAGGAACCTGCACCCAGCTGAGGGGCCAGAAACCTGTCAGGAAGGACAATTCTTGCCCGTTTTTCAGGTGGGTAAGTAGGGCTGCCATCTGCTCCCAGCCTGCAGAAGTGTTCCTGGGCAGCACAGGGAGCTGCCAGAGCTCCCCCCTCCAGGAGAGGGTGATGTGGTTCTTGTCGACCTCACTCGAGTTTGGACATCCAGGCACGTCCCAGTGCAAACCCTGCCACCCTGGGGCTGGCAGATGTCCACGGTGCTGCTTTTGGCATCCACAGCCTGCTGGGTGCTCAGCTGCACTGCTGGGTGCTCAGCTGCACTGCTGGGTGCTCAGCTGGGCTCAGCTCTGGGGTGCACAGACTGCCTGGCACAGAGGCACTTCCCTCAGGCCCCTGCTGCCAGGGGTCTTTTTAGAGAAGGAGAAAATTAACAAGCCTGAGGTTTGGTTTTTTTCCTTTCACAGAAAGAAGGAAAATAGAAGTGCAAATGATTTAAGATAATAATAATAATAATAATAATAATAATAATAATAATAATAATAGTGACAAAAATAGGTTTAAAGGAGGATGAGGCTCCCTGCCAGCAGAGAGGGTGTGCTGTGCAGCGCCCCCACAGAAGGGGCTCAGACATCTCCTCCAGGCAGCACTGAATCCACGCTCAGGTCTCTCCCCAGGTGAGGGATGCCCCGGCAGTGTCCGAGCCCAGGCCCCGCTGTGTGCCCGGGGCTCCTCCTCCCGCTCTGCCGGGAGAGCCGGGAGCTCCCTCCCCACTGCCATCCCCAGCTGGGACGGGTGTGAGATGCACGCCTGCTTTCCTCCTGCCCCTTCAGCCAGGACGTCCTTCTGCAGTCCTGTTGCTCCCCGGGGCAGCGCAGCCAGCCCAGGATCCGAGCAGGAATCCATCACCACGCATCATCCAGAGGGGCTCCTCCAGCTCCAGCAGCCTGCTCACTTCCAGCAGCTGAGCGTGGCTGATGGGCACTCAGTTCCTCCTGGCTGATCCCAAAGGTGAAATTCCTTGTCCCAGGGACAAAAGGCTTTGCTGCCTGCCCTGATTGCTCTCACGAGCTTGGTGAACGCCTTTGCAGGATGAGCAGGATCTGCTGAGGGATCTGCTGAGGGATCTGCTGCGGGGTCTGCTGAGGGATCTGCTGTGGGATCTGCTGAAGGATCTGCTGGGGGATCTGCTATGGGGTCTGCTGAGGGATCTGCTATGGGGTCTGCTATGGGGTCTGCTGCGGGATCTGCTGAGGGATCTGCTGAGGGATCTGCTGCGGGATCTGCTGCGGGATCTGCTGAGGGATCTGCTGAGGGATCTGCTGCGGGGCCTGCTGAGGGATCTGCTGAGGGATCTGCTGCAGGGGTCTGCTGCAGGGGTCTGCTGCGGGATCTGCTGGGGGATCTGCTGGGGGATCTGCTGAGGGATCTGCTGGGGGATCTGCTGCAGGGGTCTGCTGCAGGGGTCTGCTGCAGGGGTCTGCTGAGGGATCTGCTGCAGGGGTCTGCTGTGGGATCTGCTGAGGGATCTGCTGAGGGATCTGCTGCAGGGGTCTGCTGCAGGGGTCTGCTGAGGGATCTGCTGGGGGATCTGCTGGGGGATCTGCTGGGGGATCTGCTGAGGGATCTGCTGCGGGATCTGCTGCGGGATCTGCTGCGGGATCTGCTGAGGGGTCTGCTGTGGGGTCTGCTATGGGATCTGCTGTGGGATCTGCTGAGGGGTCTGCCCTTGATCTCTGACAGGACAAAGGGGCTGCACCAGGAAAATGAGAAACTGGCTGGGACCCTTCCAGCTCTTGGGGTTGAGCACCAGGTTTGACAAATCTCCAAGAGGTTTCCCACACCAAGAGATGTGTTACACACCCAGCAGCAGCCAAGCTGAGTGCTGAGAGGGCAGGAGTGCCCGTCAAAGTCCCTTCTGTGGGACTGTGCCCCCAGTGATGCCCTGGCACAGTCAGGAGTCCCTCGGGGGGCTCTGGGGGTGTTGGGGCTGCACAGAGCTTGTTGCAGCAGAAGGAAGCACATTTTCTGTGTGGAACTGAGGCTTTAACACCCCTGCAAAAACACAGAGGACAGCAGTTACCAGCCCAGAGCCTGCCCTGGGGTCCTGTGCAAGCTCGGGGAGCTCCCCCTGCCCTCCATGCAATGCAGGTGACAATGCAGAGCAAGAGGACTCCTCCAGCAACCCCCCATTCCCCCACAAAAGGATTTCCTCAGAAGCCTTTAGCTGTGGGATTTGGGACATCCATGGTGTGGGGGCTCCTCCAGCTGGAGCCACTCTCCCACAGAGCCCAGAACATCTCCCTGCCCATGGCAGGGGGGTGGAACAAGAGGAGCTTTAAGGTCCCTCCCAGCCCAAAGCATTCCGTGGTTCTCCTGTCCCCACCTGCCCCCTCTGCTGCCTCTCCTCACAGCCTTCAGTGGATGGAAAGGGGAGAGGCTGCTGTCCCTGCTCTGTGTCTGTGCAGCACCTGGCACTGTGGGCCTGTGCTCCCAGCAGCTACAGAAACAGCAGCAACCACAGAATTTACCTGCCACCCCCAGGGCAGGGGTCACTCTGACAGGCCTCAGGCATTCCCAAATCCAGATCTTCTGTTCCCTTCATTTCCAGGCTCATTCCCTACTCCAGCTGCTGCTGCCATTGCTACAGCCCGAGCTGCTCCCAGAGCCAGGCATTCCAGTGGATATTTATTAGGAAAACACACAGCAGCTGCAATTCTCCTCAGGAATGTTGTCATTGCAGCTACAGCTGTGAGGAAGACCAGGCAACACGTGCAGAGACCCACAGAGCTGTCAGCCCAGGGCTGCCAGCCCCAGCCCACAGCCCCCCTGGGAAAGGCTGTGCTCCCTGGAATACAAATCAGAGCAGAGGGGAGGTGCTCCAAGGGCTCCAGCTCTGATTGCAGAACGGTGCCTTTGGGGCTGTAAGGAATAAATGAAAAGCAAGCTATGAAATGCCCCTCAAGCTGACACTAATGAGTTCCTGACTTGCCCACTGCTCTTTTTAGGGGCTGGTGTGGGGGAAGTTAAACTTGTCCAGCCCCCAGCATTCAAGGAGTTCACACTCAGTCTGTGTAAGCAGGGAACTTGGCATTTTTGTTTAATTGAGGGCTAAACCCATCAGCATGCCCTGGGAAATGGAGCTGGTGCATTTTCAACTGCCCCACGCCGCACACACCTGCTCTCCGCTCCTCACTTCAGCAGCTCAGTAATGAGCTGGGTAAGTTAAATTAGCAGACAGCTTTCCAGCCTGCTCTGAGGGCCTTCAGCACAAAAATCATTTCAGTGTTTGGCTCTCAGTGTGCAAACTGGGATGTGCATGGCCCTGGTGTCCTCATCCTCATCTTCATCCTCATCCCCTGCGGCACCCACAAGGACAAGCAGAGGGATTTGCTCACTCTGTGCATCACCCACCCTTGTGGGCACGGTAAAAATGGGTAAAAACCAGGAGCAGCCCCCTCCTGCACCCCTGGGGCTGCCCTGCAGGGCAGGCACCCTGCCCCATGCCTGCCCACACACCTGCTCTGCTGCTCCAGGACACGGAAGAAGAGAGACTCCAAACAGTCCAGAAGGCAAAGAGCACAGAGAAAAGGCTTTGCTGGCTAATTCTCAGTGCCTTTTGTGAGGTGTTCTGATCCAGACTTAACGAGGCTGGTGAGTGGGAACAACAGCTCTCCAATCCCATGGGTTAAACAAAGAAACAGCAAAACAGCACCTGGAGAAGGATTGTTTGGGGAAAGGAGAGTTGTTCACCAAGATTGTTTGGAGAAGAAGCTTTCTTGAGGAACTTTTCCTTGGGAAAAGCCAGCAGCTGCTAGCAGGCTGAAATCTCTCAGATCTCCCAGAACCATCAGGCCCACACAGCTCAGCTGGATTGCTGCAGAGCCAGGCACAGGCTGGGACACTCCTCACCTGCTCCTCCCAAGCCCCTTTGGTCCCTGTGCCCATCAGACACCCCAGTGAGTGTGCCCAGGCACAGGGTGACCCCAGCCCGGGGCTGCTGGGCTGTGTGAGCAGCACAGACCCTCCCGAGGGTGCCCAGCTCCTCCCGAGGGTGCCCAGCTCCTCCCGAAGGTGTCCAGCTCCTCCCGTGGGTGCCCAGCTCCTCCCGTGGGTGCCCAGCTCCTCCCGAGGGTGTCCAGCTCCTCCCGAGGGTGCCCAGCTCCTCCCGAGGGTGCCCAGCTCCTCCCGTGGGTGCCCAGCTCCTCCCGAAGGTGTCCAGCTCCTCCCGAGGGTGCCCAGCTCTTCCAAGGGTGCCCAGCTCCTCCCGAGGGTGCCCAGCTCTTCCAAGGGTGCCCAGCTCCTCCCGAGGGTGCCCAGCTCTTCCAAGGGTGCCCAGCTCCTCCCGAGGGTGCCCAGCTCTTCCAAGGGTGCCCAGCTCCTCCCGAGGGTGCCCAGCTCCTCCTAAGGGTGCCCAGCTCCTCCTGAGGGTGCTCAGCTCCTCCCGAGGGTGCCCAGCTCCTCCCAAGGGTGTCCAGCTCCTCCCGAGGGTGCCCAGCTCCTCCCGAGGGTGCCCAGCTCCTCCCAAGGGTGCCCAGCCCCTCCCGAGGGTGCCCAGCTCCTCCCGAGGGTGCCCAGCTCCTCCCGAAGGTGTCCAGCTCCTCCCGAAGGTGCCCAGCTCCTCCCGAGGGTGCCCAGCTCCTCCCGAGGGTGCCCAGCTCCTCCCGAGGGTGCCCAGCTCCTCCCGAAGGTGTCCAGCTCCTCCCGAGGGTGCCCAGCTCTTCCAAGGGTGCCCAGCTCCTCCCGAGGGTGCCCAGCTCTTCCAAGGGTGTCCAGCTCCTCCCGAGGGTGCCCAGCTCCTCCTAAGGGTGCCCAGCTCCTCCTGAGGGTGCTCAGCTCCTCCCGAGGGTGCCCAGCTCCTCCCAAGGGTGTCCAGCTCCTCCCGAGGGTGCCCAGCTCCTCCCAAGGGTGTCCAGCTCCTCCCGAGGGTGCCCAGCTCCTCCCGAGGGTGCCCAGCTCCTCCCAAGGGTGCCCAGCCCCTCCCGAGGGTGCCCAGCTCCTCCCGAGGGTGCCCAGCTCCTCCCGAGGGTTCCCAGCTCCTCCCGAAGGTGTCCAGCTCCTCCTGAAGGTGCCCAGCTCCTCCCGAGGGTGCCCAGCTCCTCCCAAGGGTTCCCAGCTCCTCCCGAGGGTGCCCAGCTCCTCCAAGGGTGCCC
Source organism: Phylloscopus collybita (assembly GCA_027886175.1). Classification (NCBI taxonomy): domain Eukaryota; kingdom Metazoa; phylum Chordata; class Aves; order Passeriformes; family Phylloscopidae; genus Phylloscopus; species Phylloscopus collybita. The sequence continues at coordinate 451,913 of JAJNNQ010000101.1, forward strand.
AGCTCTTCCCAAGGGTGCCCAGCTCCTCCAAGGGTGCCCAGCTCTTCCCAAGGGTGCCCAGCTCCTCCCGAGGGTGCCCAGCTCCTGCCCCATGGAGAGCCCCTGGGCAGCCCCAGCCCTGCCAGGCTCCCAGGGAGCCCAGAGCAGCTGGGTCACCCCCCCCAGCCGTGCCCAGGTGGGCATCCACCGCAGGTGGGGCTCTCTGACCTTGGAGGGCTTTCCCAGCCCCAGGGGTTCTGGGGTTCTGGTCAGTCCAGGCAGAAGCCTCCCGCTCCCTTCCCTGCACGCTGGGCAAGAGTCAGGTTTTCCCACAGCAAAACGCTGTGGGGAGAGGGCTGGGAAAGGGCTGAGGAGAAGGAGCAGGGGGTGACCTGTCTCACAGCAGCCCTCACCTGACCTGGGCACAGAAAGGTGCAGGGAGCCGGGATGAAAACGCTGCCAAAAGTCAAAGAGCAGGAGGGCCTGGTCCCCAAGGCTCTGAGAGCTCCTGCACTTCGGGCAGGACTCGGGGGCAGGCAAGGGAAGCCCAGCAGCAGCTCCGGGATGTGGCTCCTGCACGTGTCCGGGTCCTGCTGCGGGGAATTGGGGCTGGGAGGGCACTGACAGCGCGGGGAGGAGGCGAGGGGGCGGAACAAAGGAGAAAATGAGGCAAATCAGCTCTGACGAGTCCCTCTGGGGCTTCCAACCTTCCTGTCTCCAAAGTCACCGAGGGATCCGAACCCTTTTGACACCCACGTGCCGTTTCTGAGGGGTTTGAGCACAGCTGCGGTTGCCATGGCATCAGGGGGTGGCAGTGGGACAGGGAAGGTGGGACCCTGCTGCCCTGGCACACGGGGCTGGTGCAGGAGGGCTGGCCCCGTCCGTCCCTGCTGCTGTGGATTGAGGCCAGCCCATGCTGCCACGCTTCGTGCCTGCCATATTTTAGTTTTAGGGAATTCTGTTCCCAGGCACTTTTACTGCTAAACAAGGTCAGGTACTGTAAGCTGTCTTGTTTTGCACATTTGTTCCCAGAGGAGGGACTTTGCGTGGTGGTCTCTGGAAGTGACCAATGGTTCCCAAAGGTCCCACCTCTAGGGTGGGCACATCTAGAAAAGCATAAAAGAAGCCTGGAAAATAAACCTGTGGCTCCTCCTGATAGTACAGGGTTAAAATGATTTTTGTAGAGCTGCAAGCGGGTAACTAAGGGGGGTGGTGGTGGTTAGGAGAGGTAATGGTCGGGAAGGGAAGGGCCCGGGCTTGCTGGTCAGCAGGGCCTCGAGAACAGAACGCTGGCTTTGCTGTAGTTGCAGTAGCTAAGGTCATTGTTTCAACTAAATCAAGTATGACTTTGGTTGGGGAATCGAATATGATCACTGTTTGGCTAAATTACAAGAAATTTTGCTTAGGAACAATCCAGGGTAACCAATCAATGTGCAGCTGTGTGGCAGAGGGGTATAAATGTGTGTGTTGTGAATCAGTGTCAGCGTCAGATTTGGGTTTGTCTGCGTACCCCGGGCTCCCAGAGCTCCTCAATAAAAGCACCTGCATGTAATCATTCCGTGGTGATGTGTTTCCAGCACTAACACTCCTGATGAGGGGTCCATTGCAGCCTTCGGAGAAACTACCACTCCCTGTCTCCATTTATTGTGTCCCACAGCGACAAGCCCAGGAAATCTGCGAGGATCCCCTTGTGCCCCAGGCAAGGAGATTTTCTGTCCAAACATCTCTGAGAGGTGACAGGGCGTCAAAAACTGCCTGAAGCAGTCCCTGCAGGAGCACAGACTCTTCGGGCAAGCTGGGAATTTCCACTCAGTTCCTGGAGAAAACAACATCTTTATTTCCCTCTCCAAAGCCAGGAAGCATCTTTTAAACATCAGAGCGAGTGCACTGCCAGCCCCCCTCCCTCCAGCAGCCTCAAACACAGCAGACACACCCCAGGGGCAGCTGGTGTTGGGATTGCACTCCAACCCCACCAGCTCGGGCTCCTGAAATGCTCCATGACACTGCCACTCCTGACAGAATTCCCTTGGGAGGTGTAAAATGGTGCCAGAAATAAAATGAAAAATAACCCCAGCAGGGGCAGCACAGGGCTGCTTAAAGAGTATTTTTGGCTTGTTGTGCTAAGAAGTGAACTGGGGACGTTTTCTGCTCCAGCAATTTTGATAAGTGTGGGGATAAGGCCAGATAAAAATAATTACACCTGATAGTCCCCTGGTTCACCTGCTCCTGACTAACATTTGAATGAGAACTCTTTAAAAGTTGCTGGGAGCTGCAATCAGCACAGATTTCAGTCTGATTTAGAAAAGACAGAAAACTCCTGAGCCCCTCTGATTTGCATCATGCAGCTCTGGAATGGTGGCAAGCTCACCCCAGCAGGATGATGGATTGTTCTGCCACAGCATCACAAAACTTTGATGAATGAGCTGCACACGGGGCTGCCTGGGAAAGGAAGGAAGGGAATGTCCACAGCAACAGCAGAGAGTAATGACTGAGCAGGATTCAGGAGAGGAGGGTTGCTCTTTGGCAAAATGGGTAGGAAAAGGCACTGGGAAATAGTGTCAAATTACAGAAATCACAGCTGTGAACTGTGCTTGGACTCCTCAGGCACTGGGAGACAGCACCTCTCCTCCTGGAGCCCACCATGAACATCACAGACTGCTTTGGGTGGGGAGGGACCCCAAATCCCCCCCAGTGCCACCCCTGCCCTGGCAGGGACACCTCCCACTGTCCCAGGCTGCTCCCAGCCCCAGTGTCCAGCCTGGCCTTGGGCACTGCCAGGGATCCAGGGGCAGCCACAACTGCTCTGGGCACCCTGTGCCAGGGCCTGCCCACCCTGCCAGGGAACAATTCCTGCCCAAGATCCCAGCCAGCCCTGCCCTGGGCACTGGGAAGCCATTCCCTGGCTCCTGTCCCTCTGTCCCTTGTCCCCAGTCCCTCTGCAGCTCTGCCATCCTTCCTACCCCCAGACACCTTCCCTGCTTTTTCAAACAGTTCACTCATTTCTGCCTGCAGTCCAGGAACACTCACCTTCCTAGGAAACTGTTCATGTCTGTCATGAAGCCTATGAAAATCCATGAAATATTTGGGGGTTTGGTGGCTCCCTGCAGGGAGAAAAACCCTTTGGGACTTGCTGTGAATCATCTTCTCTCCTCCTCAGTGTGCACCCTGACAGCAGGAAGAAAATGCCTCTCTCTCTGGGTGTCATGACTGAGAAAGGGCATTGACAGCTCCCAGGGGGCTTCTGACACTGTCCTGTGGGTCAGGGCAGGGAGTGGAGTGCCCAGAGATGTGGGTGAGGCAGAGACAGAGCACGGGGCAGCCTGGGTGCCACAATCCCGGGATGAACAGCTCTGCCCAGTGTGTTCCTGGAGGTGAGCTGGCCCTGGCAGCCCAGCCCCGCTCCTGCTCTGCTCAGCTGTGCAAGCCCTGCCCGCAGAGCCCTGCTCTGCACACACCCAAACCCAAACCCACCCACAACTCCCACCCAGGGAATGGAGTCGCCGCTCTTGGCAGATCAGCCCCCCCAACCTGCAGAGTGGGCGGCGCAGGGTGGGAGGGATGTGAATAAACAAAGTCTGGACAGGCCTCGATAGCAAAATGTTTATCTGAAACCTGCCCCCACCCAGCTGAGCCGGCTGCTGGGCCTGGGTGACTCAGCCGGTTTTGGGTAGGTTTTATGCCAGGGACGAGCCAGGGTAGATTAAAGCCCCTTCAATTTGTTTACCCTTCCCCCAGAAAAATATGAATCTTCTCCACTTCCCTTCTCTAGGAGAGACAGGCAGGTTTTACAGTCAATTCTGAGTAGTTCCTCGGTGCAAAGCCCCCGGTGCAGGACCCCGGGGGTGGCAGGACTTCACCAACCCAGCATCCCGAAAGCACAATTCCCCGAGGCCAATCCCACACCAACCACCCAGAACAGAGGCAGGGGCTGCTTCCCGTGACCCCGCTCCAGCCCAGCCCAGCCAGCCGTCCCCCCGAGCCCCCCCTGCCCCCAGGGACACAGGCACGCAGCGGAGGCTTCACAGGATGAGCTTTATTTGGCAGTGGGGAGCCGTGGGCTCCGGGCGCCCCGCGGCTCTCTAGTGGTACTTGCGGGCCAGGGCGTGGGCAACCACACGCACCAGCTTCTGCCAGGCGGCCTGGCAGTCGGGAGTGAAATCCTTGCCGAAGTGGGCGGCCAGGACGATGATCAGGATGTCACCCAGGAGCTGCGGGGACAAGAGCAGCCTGGGGTTAGCAACGCCCCGCACATCCCCACGCAGGCACTCGGGGTACACCCAGGGAAGCCTCCGGGAGGTCTGCAGCCTTAAAAACCTCCCCCAGGCCCTCCTTAAGATGCACCTTAAACTTGGTCTCTGCTCTTATTTTAAAGGTTCAGGTTCTGTTACCCTGTGGGAAGAGTAACCAAAAATTCTCCGGAGCCTTTTGGACGAATTTTTGCTTTGCCCCTTCTGGCTTTGTTTTGGAGTTTCTCCCAAGACCCAGCCGAGCTCCCAGCGCAGCAGGGGCCGGTGCTCGGCCCCACGGAGCACCCAGGCACAAACAACGAGCTCACCCTGACACAGGGGGATTTCTGCCAGCCCCAGCCCAGGGACAAACGCTGGGGTTAATTCCCCACTGAGATACCCTCAGCCAAAGTTTTCTCCCTCGAGATCCTCTTTTGCTTTTGGCAACCAGCTGCCAGCTCCTGCTCCTCACTCATCTCTGTTCTCCTCTGTGCCAAACTTTGCTCTTGCTCCTTCTCTTCCCCCTCGGCTCAAACCTCTTCCAGCCCAACAACTGCTCTCACTTTGTTCTCCCTCTCCATTCCCTGACTGGAACCCTGTCCTCCCCTCCCCATCCCCGTCCTCGCTCTCCTGCCCCTCAGACGGCCGCTGTCACCGCAGCCCGTGCCGTGCCTCCTCCCGGGGCTGCACCGGCTGCTTCCCGCTGTCCCTCGGCATCTCCCGCCCCTGCCAGCCCCCGGCCCCGCGGGGCAGATCCCTCTCCTGCCGGGATGGGGTCAGGGGAGACGCTGGGTCAGGGTGGGGCAGGGCAGGGGCACCACTCACCCTGAAGTTCTCAGGGTCCACGTGCAGCTTGTCACAGTGCAGCTCGGACAGCTGGGAGAAGGTGTTCTTGATGCTGTCCAGGTTCTTGACGGCTTCCCCGAAGGAGGTGAGCACCTTCTTGCCGTGGGCTTGCACCTTGGGGTTGCCGATGATGGCAGTGGCGCCGGACAGGTTCCCGAAGGAGGCGAAGAACCTCTGGGTCCAGGGGTAGACGATCAGCAGCCTGGGGAGAGACACAGAGAGGCTCACATCAAGGCTCCCAGGGCTGTGCAGGCTCCCCGTGCAGGTGCAGGCTCCCAGCAGCCGGACCTACCTGGCCAGGGCCTCGCCACCGCACTCGGCGACGTTGACCTTGCCCCAGAGGCCGGTGATGAGCTGCTTCTCCTCGGCTGTCCACTGCACCATGGTGTCGGCAGGAGGCTCGCTGTTGGCTGCGCAGGAGGTCTGGGCTTTTGCTCCCGAAGGATGGCACGCTGGGGGGGCTGCGCTCCTGCCCCCCTTTTATGCTCTGCTCGGGGCCCCTCCCCTGCCCTCTGCACCCCTCCATTGGCCGGCCCGGGGGCCCCGGCACCCCAGGGGAGGGCACCCAAGATCAGGGTGGGGCCCCAGGGCAAGGTGCCCAGCCCTGGCCGGCCCCCCGCCCTCCCCGTCCCTGATTTGCAGCCCTGCTGCAGCCCTGCTGCCATTATCTCGGGGCAGAGCCCCGGCACGGCCCCCTGCACCTTCTGCAGCAGCTCCCCGGGGAGGCTGCCAGCCTGCTGCCCCTGGATGGTGCCAACCCCTGAGGTGGGAGAGGTGGGCTCGGGGATCTTGGATTCTCCCTCTGAAGGCACCAGTTTCTCCTTCTGCTCTTCTGGCAGGACCTGTCAGGCTTTGGGTTCTCCCTTTGCTTCCTCATTAAGAGTTTGGTTAATGCAGGATGACGCTGCCAACACCACAGCCAGGCCTTGCAGCCAAGAGGGAACTGCATCAAGCCTCAAAGAACTTCTTGGCAAAGGTCAGCCAAGGCTGGGAAGGAGATATTATAACCCAGGGCAAAACAACTGCCTGCAGGCTGTTGGCTCACAGGGCATGAGGAGTGGTGGGAAGATGGGGATTACTGGGATCCCACGGAATCCCCAAACCCCTGGGGCTGGCAAAGCCCTCCCAGGCCAGGCAGTCCCAGCTGTGCCCCGTGCCCACCTTGTCCCCAGCCCAGAGCACTGAGTGCCACCTCCAGGGGACACCTCCAGGGCTGGGCACTGCAAAGCTCCCTGGGCAGCCCCTGCCAAGGCCTGGCCACCATTTCCAGGAAGAAAAAAAACGTTTGCACAGATGTGCAGCCTGAGACAGTGCCTGGCCCAGGGGTTCAGATCAGTGGTGTTCCTGAGAAGTGGGAGAGGCAGCTGGGTCCCTGTTGCCACGCTTCGTGCCTACCATGTTTTGGTTTTGGGAAACTCTGTTCCCAGGCACTCTTCTGGTACACAAGGTCACACATTTGTAAACTACCTTGTGTTGTACAATTTTCCCAGAGGAGGGATTTTCGCGTGGTGGTCTCTGGAACTGACCAATGGTTCCCAAAGGTCCCACCTCTAAGGTGGGCACATCTGTAAGAGCATAAAAGAAGCCCGAGAAATAAATGGGGGGCTCCTTCCTGCAAGGGGTCCACACAGCCTTCTAATCACTCCCTGCCTCCATTTATTGTGTCCCACAGCGACAGGTCCCCTGGGGTGCTCCTGTGCTCCTGTGCCCAGCTGGAGGTGGGAGGTGGGTGCAGGGGACAGGGATGGAGCTCGTGGGGCACAGGAATGCCCCGAGGGGTCTGGATGACCCTGGAGCAAAGTGTTTGTATTTGTTCCTGCTCCCTGCAGGAGGGGGCTTGGCCAAAGGACCCTGGTCAGGCTGGGGTGACACTGTTCCCCAGCCCTCTGCAGTCAGCACTGTGCTGTTCATGGAATCACAGAATGCCAGGCTGATTTGGGCTGGAAGGGACCTTAAATCTCACCCTGCCCCATCCCCTGCCACGGGCAGGGACACCTCCCACCAGCCCAGGTCTCTTCCAAGTCCCACCCAACTGAGGCTTGATGGTTGTGTCTGTCACATTCTGCCTTTGCTAATCTAAGAATGATGATGGCTTAAAAAACCCCAAACCAGCAAAACCCCACACGCAGGAGGTTACACACCGTGGCCCCAGTCCCCCTGCCACTTCTCCCACTGCACATTTTTGTACAGCTCCACTCCACTCCACTCCACTCACTCTGTGACAGCCTTGGAACATTAAACCAAGCAACGTCACCTGGTGTCTCCACAAAGAGCCAGAGTGTTATTTTTGCATTTTGTGGTGTTTATTCGGGTGTTGTCCTGAACATTCCCCTGGGATCTCCATCTCAGACAAGTTTCCCTTGCATGAAGGAGATCCTGGCTGGTGTCATCCCATGTTTGTGAGCATTTGCTCCCCCTGCCCCCCGTCCCTCCCTCCCCATCCCCACAAGGAACCAGACGTGGTGGTGGCTGGAGCAGCTGCTGTTTATTGGGTGGTCAGAGGCCAGCAGGGCCCCAGGAGGATTCCCCAGGTGTCTCCAGGCAGGAGGGCTCCGGAGGCTCAGTGGTACTCGTGGGCCAGCGCGTGGGCCACCACACGGACCATCTTCTGCCAGGCAGCCTGGCAGGCAGGGGAGAAGTCCTTGCCATAGTTGGCAGCCAGGACGATGATGAGGATGTCACCCAGGAGCTGGCAGTGCAGGGAGGAGAAGCCGTCAGCTGGGGCTCCCCCGTGTCCCTCCCCACCATCCCACCCAGCTCCCTGGGGAATGCACAGCACAGCAAGGAGCAGATTGATCAATCTCAGATTGATCTATCTCAGATGTATCTCAGATTTATCTCAGATTTATCTCAGCTTTATCCTGGCCCCGTGCAGGGCGCCAGGCTCCTGGCACAGCCTGTGGTCTGCTGTGTGCTGGGATCCCTGGGGTGCTGGATCCTCCCCCCAGCAGCTTCCCTCACCTGCTGTGCACTGTTCTCCATCAGTTTCTACTGAATGTACCCCTTCACTTCCATCCCTGCCCACCCTGGCTGTCCCTGGGCTCAGAACCCCCCTGCCAAAGTGGCTGTGCCTTTTTTCCCTTCTGGTTTAACCACTCCCTCCCAGCCAAGCTCAGCTCTTCCCTCTAAACCCCATCTCAGTTCCTTCCCTTCTGGCTGCTCCAAGATGTTTCTTCTGGCCAGGACACATCTTTCTCTGCATTTCCCCCCATTCACCTGCCCCCTCTCACAGATCCCAGCCCCAGAACTCCTCCCTGCTGCCCCCAAACATGCCTCTCCTTTCCCCTCCACTGCCCCTACCCTGCACAGGCTCTCAGGCAGCCCCAGGGTTTCTCTGGAGGTCTCAGTGGCTGCCAGACCCCTCTGAGACCCCTGCAGCACCTGCAGAGCCCAGGCCCTCTGCCCAGCCACGGCTGGAGCTGGGCACGGCTCACCCTGAAGTTCTCGGGGTCCACGTGCAGCTTGTCACAGTGGAGTTTGCTCAGCTGAGCAAAACATTTCTTGATGCTGTCCAGGTTCTTGATGGCTTCCCCGAAGGAGGTGAGCACCTTCTTGCCGTGGGCACGCACCATGGGGTTACCGGTAACAGCAGTGGGGCTGGACAGGTTCCCGAAGCTGGAGAAGAACCTCTGGGTCCAGGGGTAGACGATCAGCAGCCTGGGGAGGGGCAGAGGGACACAGACAGACACAGAGACACCGAGTTCCAGCGGGTTCCCCGGGCAGCTGGGGCTGAGCAGGCTCCCAGCAGCCGGACCTACCTGGCCAGGGCCTCGGCGCCGCACTCGGCCACGTTCACCTTGGCCCAGAGGCCGGTGATCAGCTGCTTCTCCTCGGCTGTCCAGTGCACCATGGTGGCTGCGGAGGGTTCCCGGGCTGCCCTGAGCTGCCGTGCCTGCCGGGGCTGCCCCGGGGGTTTTATAGCCGGCTCAGCCTAATCTCAGCCCGCGGCGCTGCCCTGCCGGGGCTGGGGAGGGAGCGGGGCTGCGGGGGGAGATAGCGGCCCTGGGGGCTGGCCGAGGGGGAGAGGGGCCCCCTGCCCCTCCACCTCGGGGTGGACAAGCCTCACCTCGGCCCTGAGCGCAGGTGGAGCTGCTGGCACGGCCCCAGCCCGCCGGGGGTCCGGGGGGCCCAGGCCGGGTGTCCCCTCCTGCTCAGGGTGCTCTGCACACGGAATCCCAGAGCCTAAAGCTCATCCAGTGCCACCCCTGCCATGGGCAGGGACACCTCCCACTGTCCCAGCTTTCTCCAGCCTGGCCTGGTGTTGCTGGGGTTGCACTGGGGGAAAGGAGATCCCCCCTTGACCCTGCAGACTCACAGGGAGCTGCAGAAATTGCCCCTGCCCAGCACACTGAGATGAACATTTCCCCTCCCAGCCGTGTCCCCAGAGAGCTCCTGAGCAGGCAATCCCTGTGCTGGGAGCTCAGCTCCCAAAACCTCCCAGCCAGGCTGCTGCCTCCAAGGCAGAAAGGGGGGGATTTTAAAACATGCAATTCACTCTTTCTTACAAGAATGAATGAAGAAGCCACAGCTTCCCTGGGCATCCAGAGAGCCCCTCCAGCAGCTGCATTACTGCCCCAGAGCACTTGGCAGCTGACATAAGCTAAAAACATCAGTTAAAACTCCCTGAGAAAGAATTCCAAGGGCTTCTACATTTGAAGATTATTGAGCCATGGAGAAATAATTTTAAGTCTCCTGTGCTGGGCTGGCCCAGAGCTGTTTGCAGCTGTGGCCCCTGGTGCCAGTGAGGCAGAGACAGCCCCAATGCCTGCGAGGATGGCAGGGTGAGCCTGGTCAGCACTGCACCAGCTCTGCTGGACCACCACCACCACTGCTGGACCCTCTGAGAGCTGGCAAAAAACACAGGCAAGCACAGCCCAGGCAGTCCCAGCCCTGGGCTCACCCTGCTGCTTCATTCGTTTTTGTAAGAAAGAGTGAATTTCATGTTTTAAAATCCCCCCCTTTCTGCCTTGGAGGCAGCAGCCTGGCTGGGAGGTTTTGGGAGCTGAGCTCCCAGCACAGGCATTGCCTGCTCAGGAGCTCTCTGGGGACACGGCTGGAAGGGGAAATGTTCATCTCAGTGTGGTGGGCAGGGGCAATTTCTGCAGCTCCCTGTGAGTCTGCAGGGTCAAAGGGGGATCTCCTTTCCCCCAGTGCAACCCCAGCAACAGCTGGCAGCTCATCCCCAGCCAGTCCCCAGGCAGAGAGCCAGCCCTGCTCCCAGCCTGGGATGGTTTCACTGTGCTCAGGACCCTTCCAGCTGGCTGTTCCCTTTGGTGGGGGTGGAAGATCTCCCAGCTCCTGGAACCACAGGATCATGGAATGGTTTAGGTTGGAAGGGATCTCCAAGATCATCTCATTCCACCCTCCCTGCCACAGGCAGGGAACCTTCTACGAGACCAGGCTGCTCAAGCCTTGGCCACAGTTGCCCCCTTCCGTGGACAAGAACCTTCCCTTTCAGAGGGAACCCATCCCAAAGCAGCTCCAGCGAGCCCCAAGCAGAGTTTCTTGGTCCCTGATTGCAGCAGTGTCCCCGCCAAGCTTTAGAGAGCCCTTATCAGCAGCAGTGGCATCTGTGCCCAGGCTCTGCTCTGGAGCCAGGCCAACCTCTGCTCTCCTGCAGAACCTGCAGGGCCTTGTGTCCTCAGCCAGCACGTCCTGAGAGTGTCTTTGATTTTAAAACCCCAGAAGGGTTGTGTGGGAAGGGGCTCACAGCCCACCCAGTGCCAGCCCTGCCCTGGCAGGGACACCTCCCACTGCCCCAGGCTGCTCCCAGTGTCCAGCCTGGCCTTGGGCACTGCCAGGGATCCAGGGCCATGCATGCAGGGCTCTCCTGTGCTCTCCTGACCTGTTTCTGGGTCAGGTGGGCTGCTGGTGGCTGTAACTCTGCTCTGTCACAGCAGAGAGGGACGGCTGTCACTGGGAGAGTGGGACACACTGGCTCTGTGACACAGCCTTGTCACTGTCCCTGACCCTGGGCTGGGCAGGGAGCAGGACATGCTCCACATCACCCTGGGGTGTGTCTGTAGGAGAGGAGTGACAGAATGATCGAGGTGTGGACACTGAGATGAAAAGTCACTGCTGAGGTCCCTGGCCATGGCACTGGGTGCTGCTTTGGGAGCAGCCCTGGGCACCCCAGCAGGCCTGGGGGTGCTGCTGGCTGCCCCCACCATCCAGCCTTGTGTGTGCTGGACAGCTCCGGGGCTTTGAACGGGAACAAGGGGCTGGGAGGGGCCTCACTGCTCCAGCCCTGAAATGCACATTTGCTGGGTGAAAGGAGCAGCTGTGCTGCAGGGAAGCTGCACTCAGATTTGGGGCTTTTTTCCTGGTTCTTTTCCCTCGGTGCTGCTGGCAGGGCTGCACCTTTGCCTGCCTGGCTGTGCAGGATAGAGGGGTTAAGAGCAAATCCCTGCTCTATCAGGAGAAAGGGAAAACATTTATTCCTAAATTGTGGAAAACAAGGGTTTCATCATTCTGAGATACCAGCATGTCTCTCCTTGTTGCTTTTTAGGCTGTTCTTAGAAAAACGTTGCTGAAGCTGAGATGCTTACACAGAATCTTTCCATTCCAGTGAAAAGATGTGCTTGCATTAAGCCAAAATGAGTAAAAAAAACCTCTGGCCCTTCTTGTTTGAGAGCTGCCCTCACCCCCTGCTCTTGGGATCTCACACATTTCAGATACCAAACTTTGATCAAGACGCACCAGTTGTCATCACTGATGCAGAAAATGCTTTTGATCGACTTAAAACACCAGTAGCAAACTCTGGAGGGGTAAATTTCTGCCTAATCAGTGAACCTCTAGAAACTTATGTCCTTGCAAATGTCCCAGGAGGAGAGGCCCGGGGCCCACAGGCAGCACAGAGACACAGAACACAGAGAATTCCAGCAGATGTGGGTTTTATTGCCCCTTCCAGACACAGCTGCCCCCGAGGCTCTAGTGGTACTTGTGGGCCAGGGCGTGGGCCACCAGCCCCACCAGCTTCTGCCAGGTGGCCTGGCAGGCAGGGGTGAAGTCCTTGGTGAAGTGGGCAGCCAGGACGATGACCAGGATGTCACCCAGGAGCTGCAGGGGGAAGGCAGGAGGGAGGTCAGGTCAGCAGGGTGCTGGGCACCCCTGGGCCCTGCACAGCACCCCGGGGCCTCCTGGGGCTGTGGAAGGGCTGTCAGCTGCAGGAGCAGAGCCCTGTGCTGGCTGTGGGTGTCCAGCTGCTCCATCCCAGCTTCCTCCCACGTTTTCCAGCCTCTTTCCTTTTTCTGCTGTGTCACCCCACGTCTGCTTCAGCTGAGGGTCCGTGCTTCCACATCCCCAAAGCCAGGCTCAAACAGAGGCTGAAGCAGAGGCCAACACCCTGCTCCTTCTCTGCAGCCAGGCCTGCACAAACCCCCAGAGCTTTTGGGAACCTCCCTGTTTGTCACCAAATTGGTCCTTGCAGCCCAGAGCCCAGTGTTACCCTGCATTATTGAATTCCCAACCTTCCCCTGCCCCCCAGCTCCCACTCCAGTCAGCCACGTCCTGTTTGGGAGCTAAAATACAAGTTAGTGATGCCTGTTGGAAACCCCCTGGGCACCGAGGTGCTCTGGGGAAGGAGGGACAGAGGGCAGAGCTGCAAGGACAACTCACCCTGAAGTTCTCGGGGTCCACGTGCAGCTTGTCACAGTGCAGCTCAGACAGCTGGGAGAAGGTGCCCTTGATGTTGTCCAGGTTCTTGATGGCTTCCCCGAAGGAGGTGAGCACCTTCTTGCCGTGGGCACGCACCATGGGGTTGCCAATGATGGCAGTGGGGCTGGACAGGTTCCCAAAGCTGGAGAAGAACCTCTGGGTCCAGGGGTAGACGATCAGCAGCCTGGGGAGAGACAGGGCCCAGGCAGGGGCAGGTGAGGGCCCAGGCAGGGGCAGGTGAGGACTCAGGCAGGGGCAGGTGAGGCCCAGGCAGGGGCAGGTGAGGCCCTGGCCCAGCAGGGTCCCCCTGTGGGCAGCGGGCTCCCGGGGCTGCACCCACCTGGCCAGGGCCTCGGCGCCGCACTCGGCCACGTTGACCTTGCCCCAGAGGCTGCTGATCAGCTGCTTCTCCTCGGCTGTCCAGTGCACCATGGTGGAGGCTCTGCTGGGCTGCAGGAGGACACAGACCCTGAGCTGAGCCCAGACCCTGCTGGGCTTTTATCCCCAGCCCGGCCCCTCCCCAGCCCCGGGGGGCCCTCGGCTGGGACGGGCGGGGGTCCCGGGGGGTCGGGCTGTCCCTGCACTGGTCACTCTGCACTGAGGTGTGGTCTTCGAGGAAAGCCCTGTGGGGCCCTTAACAGGCCAGCTCAGGACCCCCTTATCTCCCTCTCCGGCCCTGGCTGCCTGCTCACCACAGGCATGGACATCCCACCCATCCCTGCAACAGGCACAGACCCCTCAGAGATGTGCTCCAGGATCAGGGAATCGTCTGGCTTGGAAAGGGTTAAAGCTCACCTTGTTCCATGGGCACCTTCCAGGATCCCAGGCTGCTCCAAGCCCTGTCCAGCCTGGCCCGGGACCACCAGGGATGGTGTTAGTGAAGCAGAGGTTCTCAGCTCCAGCCTTCCAGGAAGGCCTGTGTGGGATGCCAGGGTGGGCTGCAGCTGTCAGCAGGCTCCTCTGCTCCAGTGGGAGCCCTTCAGTGCTCTCTCCCTGCTGGGAATTCAAAGCCTTCCCAAGGACAGCAGGACCCTGCCAGGTCACAGCCTGACCAGCAACATCCATCTCCACCAGGCCAAGGTCTGGCCACAGGCTTTTGTTTGACTCTGGCTGTCACCTGCACAGGTGATTTCCTGGTTTCCAGGCCTCCAGTGAAGCTGTGCTCCCGTGCTCAGAAAGGCAGAGCCAGGATGCTTCGGGTGTCAGGCGTCCAGACAAATCCATGGACACTGGGACTGCTCCAGGCCAGGCTGGATGGAGCTTGGAGTGACCTGGTCTAGCAGAATGTGTCCCTGCCCGTAGCAGGGAGCTGGAACTGGGTGATTATCCAACCCAAACCATTCCATGGTTCTCTGAATCTGTGCCTTTGGGTCTGTCTGGGGGCAGGTTAAGAATCTCATCCAGACCTCTGAAGTCTCCCAGTTACAGACTGATACTGGCCCATTGACCTGGGAAGGCTGGAGAGGGACTTTTTACATGGGGAGGCAGAAACAGGACAAGGGGGAATGGCTTCCCAGTGCCCAGGGCAGGGCTGGCTGGGATCTTGGGAATCAGGAATTGTTCCCTGGCAGGGTGGGCAGGCCCTGGCACAGGGTGCCCAGAGCAGCTGTGGCTGCCCCTGGATCCCTGGCAGTGCCCAAGGCCAGGCTGGACCCTGGGGCTGGGAGCAGCCTGGGACAGTGGGAGGTGTCCCTGCCAGGGCAGGGCTGGCACTGGGGGGGATTTGGGGTCCCTCCCAAGCTGCAGCAGTCTGGCATTCTGTGATCTCACTGGAGACAGCGGCACGGGCCCATCACCGTGATCCCACTGTGGGATTCACATCTGTAGTCACATTTTAGCTCCTCACCACAGGGTTCTATGAGACATTATTCATTTTCCCCATTTCTGGGCCGTGGGAGAGGCCCTTCCAGCAGCCCCAGGCAGGCTCTGATAGCCGGGGCAGTGGGGCTGTGGGGGGCAGATAAAGGTATCGCCAGGGGCCCGGCGCTGGCTCAGCTCCTCACCTGCAGAGCAGAGACACGACACACCCGTGCTGCTGAAGAGATCTGAGCACCCCAGAAGGTGTCCAAAGTCATCCCACAGAGCTACAGAGAGTGCAGTGGAATATGTGAATGTGTGTGCTATAAATGCAGGGTTTGGGGTTGGCTTTTGGCATACAGCGAGCTGATTGCTTCGTGTACAATATGGGAAGGTTGCATTGCGTGTTCTTTTGTTAATAGAGTTTGAAAAATGGGATAGATGAATATTCTTAGATTGTAACAAAGTAGAGATGGGATTGTTGGTTTTTTTTGTAACTCCTCAAATAGATAGAAGACAGGAGGGGCATCTGGAATTCCTGAAGATAAGGAACAATTGAACCTTGTTGAAGAAGAGAGATTTACCACCTCCATCCAGCTCTATGGAGCCCCACAAATAAACTGTGTACTTAAGGGGGGTCTTGAAACCAAAATGAATATTTGAATCATGTATTAGCTCAGTTAAATATGTAACACAGAA
Organism: Phylloscopus collybita; assembly: GCA_027886175.1. Taxonomy (NCBI): domain Eukaryota; kingdom Metazoa; phylum Chordata; class Aves; order Passeriformes; family Phylloscopidae; genus Phylloscopus; species Phylloscopus collybita. The sequence goes on from JAJNNQ010000101.1 coordinate 467,116, forward strand.
GTCCTTAAAACAAAGGATCTGAAAAGAGACGGGGTGCTGATCTTGTTGGTATCAGCACCTTGGCCGAAAAGAGCTTTGGGGTTTTTTTGTCTCCCCATTGTCTATTTTATTTTACTTTTATTAAACTTACAAATTTCACATAAAAAGTGAATGGTGTTTTTCACGGTGTGAATGTGTGAATTTGTGCAGCCCCAGTTCCCATCACGTGAGGCAGGCAGGGCTGGCTGCCAGCTGCTCACCCAGCTGGGGATGACAAGGAATGGCCTCGGTGGCCTCTGCATTCATTACTTCCCTGCAGCCTGAATTCCCTGGCACCCAAATTAAAACCCAGCCTGCATCTGGGGTGTTCTTAGCAATGCCCTCGCCTCGTCTCTGAGAGGAGATTCATTTTCAGCTCTGCAAGGCTGAACTTTAAAAGGGAAAAGATAATGATGCTTTTCTGCTGCATCTGAAGCAGCAGCAGGGGAAAGCTCAGGGAGGGGCAGCAGGAGGGTGAGCCTGGGACAGGCAGGACAGTGTCAAACACAGGGGCTGGGGGGGAGTGTTAACTGCAGCATGAATATAATTTTTTAAATGTGGTTAATAAATGCTGGGTTTCTGGAGTCTGTTGAAAACAGGAAGAGACACGGCTTGTGGTGAGCAGCCTGCAGGCCTGGGCCCACACTGTGACCATCAGGGTCTGGTTTCACCACTGGTGTGGGAGCAGGATGACTTTTCACGGATGGTTAGTGATGGCCATAAAGAGCTGAGGGGAAGGAGGAAGGCAGAGGAAACAGGAAGAGGAGAGGCAGAAGTAATTTTCATTCAGACAGGCCCATTCCATGCTGCTCTCTGTATTGATCCCTTTAATGGTTGGTTTTATCCCCACAGCAGCTCTTTAACCTCTAAATCCCTTCAGATGGGCACAACAGCAAAGGAATAACAGCAGGTGAATCAGCCACTTAATCGGATTAGGGCCGTGCTTGGGGAGAGTCTGCCATGGCAATGGCCTTTTGCAGCCACTCTGTGAATTCACACCTCAGCTGCAGCCTGTCCTGCCCATCCTGGCCACTCTGGGACAGGGGCCCTGCAGGTCAGAGGGGATTTCCCACCTCTGCTGCTGCAGACACCCACTGCAGGGTGCTGGGATGGAGCCTGGGGCAGCAGGGGATGTCAGGAGCCCCTGGAGAAACATGGGACAAGGGACAGAGGGACAGGAGCCAGGGAATGGCTTCCCAGTGCCCAGGGCAGGGCTGGCTGGGAGCTTGGGCAGGAATTGTTCCCTGGCAGGGTGGGCAGGCCCTGGCACAGCAGAGCAAAGCCAGATGTTCCCAGACTTCAGGGAAAGGGGCAGAGCAGCTGCTCTGAATCCATTCAGGACCTGGTCAGGGATGAACCCAGGGAAATGCAGAAATGTGAGGATCAGCACACTCTGCAACACTTTCCCTGGCTGGGACTGGTTGTTGCCTGAACATGGGAGAAAAGAATTTCTGGAAATGCAGTTTTTTTTCCTTAGAAGGGACAGGGATCCTGGGAGGCACCACAGAGGTGTGGGGGCTCCAGGCAGGTTGGGATTTTAGAGCAGAGAGCTGGATGCCATCCCCACAAGGAGAGCTGGGCACTCTGCTCTCAGCACAAAGACATCCCCATTTGCTTCTCTGCTGTGACAACCAGGGGAAATGTGTGGAGCTTAAACGAATTCTTCTCTGCCCCTAACAAAGTTCTCTCATTTCAGGATCCAGATTTAACCCTTGGTATCTTTTAGCTCTGACTCCAAGAGGTGAGGAGCACCCCTTGCTCTGACTGCTCCAGCTTGACCTTCATGCTATGTAATTGTAGGAACATGGAATATCCTGGGCTGAAAGGGACAGAATCCCCAAACCCCTGGGGCTGGCAAAGCCCTCCCAGGCCAGGCAGTCCCAGCTGTGCCCACCTTGTCCCCAGCCCAGAGCACTGAGTGCCACCTCCAGGGAACACCTCCAGGGCTGGGCACTGCAAAGCTCCCTGGGCAGCCCCTGCCAAGGCCTGAGTGTAGGAGGCAGATGGGAGGGAGGCCAGGAGAGATCTCTGGAGTCCAGGGCAGCTCTTGGATCATGTGGTTTATTGCACAGGTCGTGGGTACAAGAGCTTTGCTTCAGCTGCCAGCCACAGCTTGACGTGCCCGAAAAAGAGCTCAGTTCCTGTTATAGTACATTCTATCTTTCTCTGTGTTGAATATTCTGATTTACAGTAACTAACCAGTACAAGATACAAATCTTACAGAATCTACATACAGCCTATAGGAACTGCTACATTACCATACCGAGCTGCATACCAAACCTTAAAAGCTGATTTCTCCCTGTTTTTCTCCCACAAAAGCTGATTGTGGCTCCTTTTCCCTGCCACATTGGCAGGGTCCCTCCCCCTTGGACCCTTGGCATCCCTTTGACAGGAATCTTGCCTTCAGCTGACCTAATCCTTGTCTTCCTGTCACACAGTAACTGGTGGCTTGGCATCCTGGATCTCAAAGCTTTCATTTCTATCTCACTCAGCGGTTTTATCCTCTTAGAATTTTTGGCCAGGCAATCATATTTGTAAGGCTTTCCTGTTTCATCTTCTCCAACACCTGAGCACCCTTTCCATGGGGAAATTCCTCCTGGAAAAGGGCACAGGGACCATTGTGTCCAGCTTCTGGCCCTGCACAGGCCCACCCCAGAATCCCAACAATCTCTGATACAAATTAATGTTTTAATTGACTTGGAGCCTTTCATTGCTTTCATTTTACAGGAAATCTCCTGGGTCTGGAATGTGGGTCCTGGGGGACACCGCTGGGGCTTGGGGACTGGATGCAGCAGAGGTGCACCAAGAACCTGCTGGGCACCTGCAGGGTGGACAAACCCTGTCTGTCCATCCCTGTCCCTGTGTCCATCCCTGTCCCTGTGTCCATCCCTGTCCCTTTGTCCATCCCTGTCCCTGTGTCCATCCCTGTCTCTTTGTCCATCCCTGTCCCTTTGTCCATCCCTGTCCCTGTGTCCATCCCTGTCTCTTTGTCCATCCCTGTCCCTTTGTCCATCCCTGTCCCTGTGTCTATCCCTGTCTCTTTGTCCATCCCTGTCCCTTTGTCCATCCCTGTCCCTGTGTCCATCCCTGTCCTGTGTCCATCCCTGTCCCTGTCCCCATCCCTGTCCCTGTGTCCCTGCAAAGGGCCCTACCAGGCTGTGCTCAGCCCTGGGGTCACCCCAGTGCCACGGGCTCCAGGGCTCCAGGGCTCCAGAGCTGGGTGTGGTGAGAGGATGAGGGGCAGGAGGTGAGGCAGGAGAGCCAGGATGTCTGGGGGAAAGCTGCATTTCAGTGCAGCTGCTGCTGAGCTAGCCCTCAGCACAAGAACACCGCAAACCCAGGCAGGAATGGGCAGCAGCAGCGTTTTTACTGTGGGCAGGCTGCCTGCAGGGCGTGCTGGCTTAGGGCAGAGGTGTCCCTCGGGGGTTTGCTCCGGCCCCAGCTGGGGTTCCATCCTCAGCAGGCACCCAGGCTGTGGAGGGGACACTGGGGGGACACTGGGGGGGACAGCTGGAGGGAGGGGCACGGTCGGGGGGATGGGAAGGGAGGGCAGGGACGGCGGGGGCAGCGAGGCAGATGGGTTTGCAGCTGTGCCCGCAGCCCAGCCCAGCCCAGCCCAGCCCAGCCCAGCCCAGCCCAGCCCAGCCCGGCTGTCCCGGCCCGGCAGAGCCCCGAGCTATCAGCCGGGACCCCCGCCCTCCTCCCCCTATCGCCGCGGGCAGCCCCGAGCCCCTCCCTGCTGCAGCCCCGGATAAGGCCGGGCACAGGCTGGGTGCTGTCCGGGCTGGGGGGCCTGGGGAGGGTCACTCCAGGGGCTGGGGGCTGCACTGGCACAGGGACAGACAGATGGACAGGTCTCCATCCTCACATCAGCCACACCAGGCACAGTCCTGCTGTGGAATTGTGGAGTGGTTTGGGTTGGGAGGGACCCTGAATCCCACCCAGTGCCAGCCCTGCCCTGGCAGGGACACCTCCCACTGTCCCAGGTGCTCCCAGCCCCAGGGTCCAGCCTGGCCGTGGGCACTGCCAGGGATCCAGGGGCAGCCACAGCTGCTCTGGGCACCCTGTGCCAGGGCCTGCCCACCCTGCCAGGGAGCAATTCCTGCCCAAGCTCCCAGCCAGCCCTGCCCTGGGCACTGGGAAGCCATTCCCTGGGTGCTGTCCCTCTGTCCCTTGTCCCCAGTCCCTCTGCAGCTCTCCTGGAGCCCTTCAGGCCCTGCCAGGGGCTCTGAGCTCTCTCTGGAGCTTCTCCTCTCCTGTCCATGGGGGTACATGGAGCTTTCCTGTCATGTTTTTCTCTCAGGGCAGGTGGGAGCTGTTACAGGACAGGGGTTCAGGGTCTCCTCCATCCCACGGGCAGGATTCACACCTGGACAAAACGTGGTAGCAGCACACGGGCCAGGAGGGTGGGGGAGGATTCTCCTCAGCGAGCCCTTCCCTCTGCTCCTCTAGCCATGGGGCTGCTCCCCCCTCCCCTGTAGCCGTGGGGCTGCTCCCCCCTCCCCTGTAGCCGTGGGGCTGCTCCCCCCTCCCCTGTAGCCATGGGGCTGCTCCCCCCTCCCCTGTAGCCATGGGGCTGCTCTCTCCCCCTCCCCAGAGCTTCCCTGCCCCGTGGCCCCTGAGGGAGCCCAGGGCTCCGTGCACAGCCTGAGCCGAGTGGTGCTGCAGGAAAAGCACCTGAAGGGTGCTTGGTTGTACCTGTGCTGGCAGCAGGGAGTGCAGAGCAATAAATGTTCTTTATTTAGGCTGCTACCTGAGCCAGGTAAGCCCAGAGCCCTCAGCAGGGGCTGGCTCTCCCTCGGGAGGCTGCAGCCCACATCCTGTGTGCCAGGCCCAGGAGAGCCCCGGGGGATGTCCCCAGTGCCCCCAGCACCACCGCTGCCCCAGGCCCAGCTGGCTCTGCCTCTCACTGCCCTGCAGAAGGCTCCCCTCATCACAGACCTCCTCCAGCATTGCCTGGGAACCACCAGAGCTGCCCTAGGCTCACAGTCCTGGGGCACTTGGCACAAAGGATGCAAGGATGGCCCCAGGGGCACCAGGTCAGGCAAGGACTTTCCTCCTGCTGCTCATGGCATGGGACCAGCTGGGTCAGGAACATCTTTTACGGGTCCTGTTCTGCCCTTACAGCCTTTAAAGCTGGCAATGGCTGGAGCCAGAGCTGCTCCTGTGTTGGGACTGGTCTTGGAACGCAGACCTGACCTGACCTGACCAGGTCTGACCCCAGTGTGCCACCAGCCTCTCATCCAAGTAGCAAAAGTGACTCTGAAAATGGGCTGGAATCTGGGGAATCCCTCTGCAGAGGCTGAGTGGTTGTTTGGGGGCTGGAGGGAAGCTCCCCCCTGCCCCAAGTGAGGCACTGAGCCTTGGGGCAGCCCTTGGCAGAGCCTCTCTCCCTGCCCAGGCAGAGAGCAGGGGTTCATCCCAGCACCTCAGGGCTGGGGAGTGAGTCAGGGGCTGGCCTGAAGCCCCTCACTCATTCTGCTCAGCTCAGCTCAGCACCGGGCACCGGGCAGAACCAGGGAGCCCCAAACTGCAGCTGGGCTGGGGTGGGGTCAGGGCACGGCCCACAGACCCTCTGACACCCCAGCCCGGGGGATACTTGTGCCTGGGGCTCCTCTTCACACACCCAGGGAGAAAGGGAGCTCTGAGACAGGGCCAGGGTCAGGGGGGTCACTCCCACACCCAGCCCCCCCAGGGTGAGGGGGTCACTCCCACACCCAGCAGCCCCAGGGTGAGGGGGGGTCACTCCCATGCCCAGCACCCCCAGGGTGAGGGGGTCACTCCCATGCCCAGCACCCCCAGGGTGAGGGGGGTCACTCCCATGCCCAGCACCCCCAGGGTGAGGGGGTCACTCCCACACCCAGCACCCCCAGGGTGAGGGGGTCACTCCCACACCCAGCACCCCCAGGGTGAGGGGGGTCACTCCCATGCCCAGCACCCCCAGGGTGAGGGGGTCACTCCCACACCCAGCACCCCCAGGGTGAGGGGGGTCACTCCCATGCCCAGCACCCCCCAGGGTCAGGGGGGTCACTCCCATGCCCAGCACCCCCAGGGTGAGGGGGTCACTCCCACACCCAGCACCCCCAGGGTGAGGGGGTCACTCCCATGCCCAGCACCCCCAGGGTGAGGGGGTCACTCCCACACCCAGCACCCCCAGGGTCAGGGGGTCACTCCCATGCCCAGCACCCCCAGGGTGAGGGGGTCACTCCCACACCCAGCACCCCCAGGGTGAGGGGGTCACTCCCACACCCAGCACCCCCAGGGTCAGGGGGTCACTCCCATGCCCAGCACCCCCAGGGTGAGGGGGTCACTCCCACACCCAGCACCCCAGGGTGAGGGGGTCACTCCAATGCCCAGCCCCCCCAGGGTGAGGGGGTCACTCCCACGCCCAGCACCCCCCAGGGTGAGGGGGTCACTGCCATGCCCAGCAGCCCCGTTCCCTGCAGTTGCTGGGATGTTTCTGGGCTCTCCCATCACACACTGCCGGGCTGACTCTGCACGGCCTCAGGGTGCTGAGTCACGGTGCTGGCCCAGCCCGGCCCTGCTCGGGGGCTGATAACTGGGACGGCACAAACAAGGGCCTTGTGGGCAGTGATAAGGCAGCCCCTGGCCCCAGGGCCGTGTCCCCTTTCTGCTGAGTCAGACTCTGACACAGCAGAAAACATTTCTGCTGAGCCAGAGTGGCAGCCAGGGGAAAACAGGCAGCTTTTTCATGTATTCTTGATTTTTATTGGCAGAAGCAGGAGGGCAGCTCCCCAGCACGGGCTGCTGGCCCCTGGGTCAGTGAGGGGCTCAGGACCCTCCTCTGCCTGTGGGACAGAGCCCGTGGCAGGCTCAGGAGAGCCACATTCCCACAGGGGAGGGTGGTGGGACACGTCCTGAGATCCTGCCCCCCTTCTCCATCCTCCTTCTGCTGCCCTGCTGCCCGCCCTGGGCAGAGGGTGTGTGCACGGTGCCAGCTGCTGTTGAAACCTTTCCATTTCCTTAAGAGAGGCAATCTCACACCTCTCCTTCCTCCTCCCAGAGCTCAGCTCCCAGGGGATCCATTCTCCCAGGCCCCCCTGCTGCCCCGTGCTGGCCACAGGCAGAGCTCCCTCTGGGGAAACTGAGGCACAAGGCAGAGGGGCTGCTCTCCAGAAATGCCATGAAGTGCTCATGGCAGGGGATGGCAGATCCCCTTCAGGAAAGGGGCCTGTTCACTGTCCCATGTCCTGCTCCCACCCAGGGACACAGCAAGATGAAGTCTTCCTCAGAATGAGCAGAATTCCTTTAAAATGTTTAAAATACTATCATTGGAATCTTGGAATCATGGAGTCCCAGACTGGTTTGGGTTGGAAGGGACCCTAAAGCTCATCCATTGCTACCCCCCTGCCATGGCAGGGACACCTCCCACTGCCCCAGGCTGCTCCAAACCCCAGTGTCCAACCTGGCCTTGGGCAGGCTTTTCCCCACGTCCCAGCTGGATGGTGACACCCAGCCAGTTTGGGGTGGGGGTGCAGTGTCCTCTAGACCAGCCCAGCCCCAGGCCAGGGGGGTGGTGCTGAGCCAGGTGTGCTCCAGGTGAGCTCCTCCTGTGCTCCCATCCCAGCCTGTTCCCCTGGGACTGGGGAGCTTCTGGGTCAGGGTGGTTCAGGGTGACCCACAGCACCAAGTGATTGTGCTGGGAAGCACAAAGCTGTCCAGAATGAGCTCCACGGATTGGAAGGCTCAAAATTCACCCAGCACAAGTTCAGGGCAGTGAAAAGGCCCCCTGGCAGCTCCTGTCTCTCAGGGTGAGGCTGCACTGGAGTTGTGCTGCTTGGACTGGCCAGGTCAGATGCTGCTGCCTGGGGATGACTTTGTCCTCCTCCTCCTCCTCCTCCTCCTCCTTCCAGTCTGTGTGATGTGGGGGATGGTTGTTGGAGGGCTTCTCCAGGGCTGGAGGAACTCCCCACACATTGAGGCCAGCAGCTTTGTGCAGGCCCAGGCCATGGAACAGCTGATGGCTGGGAGGAGACCAGAACCTGGAGAGCCCCAGGTCTGGAGCTGGAGAGGGGACAAATGGGGCCCAGGGCCTGGGCCTGGGTCTGGACAGGCTCCTGGTCTGCCCTGGGCCTGCAGAGCCCCACAGTGAATGGAAGGAAGTGGGCAAGAGTCGTGTCCAGAGCACCAGTGAGGGGGAGCAGGGCTGGGGCTGCTGGCCACGGCCACGTCAGCGCTGCTGCTGTGGCTGAGGGGACAGGACAGGCACAGCTCTCCCTGACAGCCCCCCTGGCCCCTGCCCCAGGGGTGGGAGGGCTTGGGTGAGGGCCAGCAGGAGGTGAGGAGTCCCAAACTGCAGCTGGCAGTGGGAGCAGCTCCTGGGTTTGCCAGGGGGCCTCTCAGGGACAGCGGCTTTGGGCTCAGCCATTGACCAGCAGTGCTGGTTTCTCCTCAGAATTACCCATGTTCTGTCCTCCCAGCTCTTCTCTCTGCTTCCCCTGGGGCGTTTTGCCCAGCTCAGGCTGCACCACCAGCTTTTGGGCACAAGGAAAACCCAAAGTGTTGCTCCTCAGTGCTGGGGACCCCGTGGCTCCTCAGCCAGAGGCTGTTTTGGGATCCAAGGGCTCTCCTGTGGCTTTGTCCCACTCCTCTTTGAGCCTTTGGCACCCATGGGGTGTCCCAGAGCTCCCAGAGGGATGCACAGGGGGTCTCACCTGTGGGCAGGCTCTCTGGGTTCAGCCAATAACCAGGAGTGCTGGTTTCTCTTCAGAATCACACAAGTCCTGTCTGGAGCGTTTTGCCCGGCTCAGCCCACTGCAAACAACTGTCAGTCCACAATTAGCAGGCACTAACGAGGCTGCTGGAGCTTCCAGGGGATGCTGCAGGCCAGCCTCCTCAGCTGGGCCGTTCACAGCTGGAATCACAGAATGACAGAGTCACAGAGTCACAGAATGACAGAGTCACAGAATGACAGAATGACAGAATGACAGAATGACAGAATCACAGAATGATAGAATGACAGAATGACAGAGTCACAGACAGGCTGGGGTCGGAAGGGCCCTTAAAGGCCATCTGATTCCAACCCCTGCAGTGCCAGTGCCACGTCCCCAAGTGCCACATCTCAGACCATCTCTGCCCAGGGGATCCTGCCCACAGGTCAGACCCCCTGTGCTCCCCCCAGAGCTGCCCTCAGGCCCTCTGGGAGCTCTGGGACACCCCATGGGTGGCAAAGGCTCAAAAAGGAGTGGGACGAAGCCACAGGAGAGCCCTTGGATCCCAAAACAGCCTCTGGCTGAGGAGCCCCGGGGTCCCCGGCATTGAGGAGCAACACTTTAGGTTTTCCTTGTGCCCAAACCCTTCCCCAGGGACCTGCACGTGGCCGGGCTGGGACAGGCAGCGCCGGGCCGAGCTCCTGGAGCCACCGCTCCCGTGCTGGTGCTCAGGAGAGCCGGCGGAGCCCCTCTGCCTCAGCGGGAGCCCCGAGAACAACCGGGGAGCCCCGAGGGGGAGCCCGGGGCACCCGCAGGGCCGGAGCCGGGTGCCGTCCTGCCCCGAGAGGCTCCCGCAGAGCCGCTGCCCTCGGCGCGGAGCTGCCCCGGCGCGGCTGCGGAGCGCGGCTCGATGCTTCCCTCTGCCGGGGCTGCGGCCCGAGCCGGGGGCGCTGCGGGACCGGGCTGCGGGCGTGGGCTGGGGCACGGGGAGATGGGGTGTGCGATGGGGGATGGGGGGTGAGGGGTGTGGGATGCGGGGTGAGGGATGAGGGATGCAGATGTGGGATGTGGGGTGTTGGATGCAGATGTGGGGTGTGGGATGAGGACTGCAGGGTGCGAGATGTGGGTGCAGGGTGAGGGAGGCAGATGCAGGGGCAGGAGCTGGGATGAAGTGCTGAATGCAGAGGCAGGATGCCAGAGGCAGGTGCTGTGTGTGGAAAATGCAGATGCAGGAGGTGGATGTGTGGCACAGGGTGGAGGAGGTGGGATGCAGATGCAGATGTGGGATGGAGATGGGATGCAGATGTGGATGTGGATGCAGATACAGATGTGGCTGTGGATGAGGTTGTGGATGCAGGGTGGAGTTGGGATGCAGATACAGATGCAGATACAGATGTGGATGCAGATGTGGGATGAAGGAGATGGGATGTGGATGCAGATGTGGGATGCTCCCGTCCCTGCTGCCCCCATCACCCTGTGGCCTCAGCCTGCAGCAGAGGCTCCCCAGGTCACCAAGGAGAGGAGCCATCTCCACAGAGTCACTCACTTGCCCCATGCCAGATGCACCCAGAGGCTCTTGGTGCCATGTCAGGACCTTCATGGAAAGGTTGTTTCTTCTGCTTTTCTTCCTTCTGTGACATTCCTCCTTTCCCTGGAGCAGGGAGAGAGCCCAGAGCCCCTGTGAGGGGGGAGTCCCTGTTCTCTCCTGCAGGGTTTCTGCAGAAGTTCCCCTGAGGGCTGTTGCAGAGGGAGCTCAGTGAAGCCTCTGTCAGAGGCAGGATCCAGGTGCCTTGGGGAGGCCTGGGGTATAAATATCACCCAGCCCCAGGAATCACAGAAACATTCAAGCTGCAAACGACCTCCAAGATGGAGAGAAACTCTTCACAGGAGCCTGCAGGGACAGAAGCCAGGGAATGGCTCCTTCCCAGTGCCCAGGGCAGGGCTGGCTGGGATCTTGGGCAGGAATTGTTCCCTGGCAGGGTGGGCAGGCCCTGGCACAGGGTGCCCAGAGCAGCTGTGGCTGCCCCTGGATCCCTGGCAGTGCCCAAGGCCAGGCTGGACCCTGGGGCTGGGAGCAGCCTGGGACAGTGGGAGGTGTCCCTGCCAGGGCAGGGGTGGAAGGAGATGATCCCTAAGGTCACTTGCCATCCAAACCACTCCATGATCCAGGAGTCTCTGCTCTGCCTTTACATTTGTGCCTGGGAACCCCGGGCAGACCTCTGGCAAAGCCATCTGGTGGTGGGTCTCACAGCGCACCCAGCCTGTCTGGGATGAGCCACCAGGCAAGAATCCCACCTTGAGCTGGGACCTCCCTGCCTGGTCAGCTCCTCTGCAGACCCACAGCCTTAAAGCTGCCAGTCTCTGGGAGCTCATTTGCCTTGCTGGTTAATCTCTAACTCTCCTTTGTACCCACAAGAATAACTGTTCTCACTGATAACCCCTGCCTGATCCCTGTGGCTCTGCTCCCTAATTAACTGATGGAAATTGCTGATATCCCTGGCACAATAGCAGTGGATATCCAGCACTCTGCTGCAGGATTCCAGACTTTATTGAGGTATTTATTCGTTCTTTTTTTAGCAAAGAAAGCAGGCACAGCCTCATTCTCCATTAGACGTTTCTGTGGGAGAAAAATCAATGGAGGAAATGATGTTTGGCTCAAATATTTATGCAGTGACATCACCCAGGGCATGGGCACTTCTCCAAATTAACCACGATAGGTGTGGATGCACAAAGCCACATCTGACCAGGAAATGGCACAAACAGAGACAGGGACTCATGGGATGGTTTGGGTTGGAAGGGACCTTGGGGACCACAGAACCAGAGAATCATGGAATAGAATCCCTGGGGCTGGCAAAGCCCTCCCAGGCCAGGCAGTCCCAGCTGTGCCCCGTGCCCACCTTGTCCCCAGCCCAGAGCACTGAGTGCCACCTCCAGGGGACACCTCCAGGGCTGGGCACTGCAAAGCTCCCTGGGCAGCCCCTGCCAAGGCCTGAGCACCCTTTCCATGGGGAAATTCCTGCTGCTGGCCCAGCTGAGCCTCCCCTGGCCCAGCCTGAGCCTCTGACCGTGGTGAGAATTCCCAGCTCTCAGGAGCTCCATTGCCCAAGTCTGTGCAGTTATTCCAGCTGGCACCAGCTGAAGAGTTTGCCCTTCAATTTGTAACATAATTTCTGCTGCCTTTCTGAGCTCTGTGGCCCCACCACCCCCTCAGCCATCAGGACAGAGCCCAGCCCAGCTCATGCCAGGACTGTGGTGTCACCTTTGGCTTCCTGCAGCTCCTGGCCCAGGACTGACCCGATTTTTGCTCTGTACACAGCTGGGTTCATCACGGTGGGACCAGCAGCCATGGGAATGTCAGCAGTGGGAGAAGAATTTCTCAGGGATTTGTGAATCTTGGGCAGGCTGATCTCTGCAGTGCTGGAGATTGCACAGCACAGGTGTGGGAGGTGCAGGTGTTCAAGGCCCTGGTCCTCAGTGGTGGAGAAAGTGCTGAAGAAATTCCATTCCTCAGTGGATGGAATACATCTCGTGGAGGTTAAAGTAGAGGGATTGGAAATAAAACCCCCACAGCCCACCCAGCATCTGCAGCCCATCACTGTCTGCTGGACAGGGAGACTCAGCCCCAGTGCCTGGACATGGCACCACCAGTGTGGAACTGCTGGGAAACCAGCAGAGCCCCAGAGCCCCAGCTCCCCCCGAGATCCACCAGCAGCCACCTTCCTGCCAGGGCTCCTGGTACCCACCAGCACCCCAGGCCCTTTTCCAGTTCTCCTAACCGGTCAGAGAGTCCTCATCTGGAATAAAAGCACCAATTGTCATGAAATTTAACCCCAGCTCTGTGGGGCAGGTCTGCTCAGGCCCAGCACAGTCTGTCCTCAGGCACTGCTTTATTCCTGCTAATTGTGGTTAATGACAGCAAGGAGCTGCTGTGACTCAGCTGAGTGTTTGAATTCTGTGGGATTGGCTTTCTGAGCACACCACAGCACAGTCCAGAGCCGTCCCACTGCAGGAAGATGATCAGTGCCCAACAGTCTCAGTCTGCAATCCCAGCCTCTCAGCCCCCTCAAACAGCCTGGCAGCCACTTCCAGCCTCCTGCAGGGAGCTGCAGTCAGCAGAACCTCAGGAAAACACCCTCCCCGTGTCAGAGGGAGCCCCTCTGACACAGAGACTGAAGGGATTCTTTTTTGTTGCTTTCCTGGAATTTTATTTTCTTCTAGAGGAAGGTGTCCCTGCCTATGGCAGGGGTGGAACTGGATGGGTTTTAAGGTCCCTCCTGATGCCTTCAGTTTTATCTTTGGTGTTTTTCAGGTTCTGTGCTGCCCAGGGCTGCAGCTCTCAGCCTCACATTCAGGGTCACTCAGCTCTGCACAGAGCAGGGACACAAAACAAATCCTGCTCCTGCTGCACCCCAAGCACAGCTGGGACAAGTGTTCAGGCCCCAGAGCACAAACAAGGGTGGCTGCAGAGAGAAAACAAGAAGGGTGGGACTGCAGAACCTGCAGCTGGAACTGGACAATTCAACCCCAATGTGCAAATGGACCAGAACTGATCAAAGTGTGAGACCTGGTGACCAGGGGTCCATTTTGGGTCCATTTTGGGTGCAGCCATGGCCAGGCTCTTGTCCTCCCCAAGATGCATCCTTAAAGGCCTTTCAATAAATCCCTACTTTATTCTCTGTCTCTGTCCAGTCTTTGTTCCAGCTCAGCCCTCCCAAGGCATCACTCCCACCCCAAACCCTCCCACCCCTCCCTGGTGCTGTCCCCAGCCTGGCTGGGAGCTGTGACACAGCTCCTGCACACTGAGCCCATGGCCAGGGGTTTGCAGTGAGTTTGCAGGGTCTCAGGGAGCTGAGCCCTGCCAGCTGTGCTGCCTGTGACCTTGTCCTGGGGTTGTTTTTGGCAGCTTTGGCAGTGAAGGCAGCTTTCCTTCAGACCATGGCAATGGCTCCTCTGCTCCTCCCTGCGAGGTGCAAACGTGCCTTGGATGGGATGCAGAGAACAACAAAATTCTGTGCTGGGGGAGAGAGAGTCAAGACTTCAGCACACTGAGGCAGTGCAGAGAAATCCTCATAGCAAGGCAGGGCCTTCAGGTGTGGGACAGCGGGGCACAAGGCAGTGAGAGATGGGCACAGGCTGGGGCTGGAGACCTCATGGCCACAAACTGTCACAGTCCATATGTGGCAGTCGACACGGACACTGCACTCCAGGTGCTTCCTTAGCATCATCAGAAGGCTTCAAGTATCAGCACCTTGTTATTCAAGAGTCTCCCCTGTACCTTTTCTCTGTGTCTCCCAAGAGCTGCTCCACACAGCTCTGGCTCTGTCTCTCCTTCAGCTCTGGTGGCTCCTTCCTGTCCCTGTCCCAGCCCCCTCACCCTGTCTGTCCCACCTGCAGCAGCTCACCTTTGCTGGCCCTGGCACCACCTCCTGTCCCTGCTCTGCACAGCACAGCCAGCAGCCTCCAAGTGACCCTGCCCAGCTCCCTCACTCTTTATCACCCCCATGGCTGGGAGGGCAGGGCTGTTCCCACTCTGGGATAATTAACACAGGTGTGAGATATCAGGGGGAAGACTGCCCTCAGCAGCATCTCCTGTTGCCTCCCCACACCCAGTGGCCAGTGTTATGGGGTTTTTATTACCCAGCTTCCCTCATAACAGCACCAATTCTGGGAATTAAAGCCTGGTGGGGTGACATTTATGGCTGAGCCCTGCAGTGGCCCGGACACCGAGAGCCTGCGGAGCGAGGTGACTCAGCCTGGGGAGCAGAGCTGCCCCAGCAGTAATTAATTATTTCATCCTCACTCATCAGAGGGACGTGGTTGTGCTGGGGGGAGTGGTGGATTCAGGGTTAGAAAATGGTTCTGGAAAAATTCTGGAAAAGGGAATCATTTTAATGCTAGGCCACATTTCCCTCCAGCAAACAACCACAGTTAATGATGCATTTTTCTGAAAACTGGGATTTTATCAGATGCCTGACTCTGCCTTTTGGATTTTTATTTTATCAAGAGAGATAATTTCTTTCATTAGCCCAAAGGCTGTAGCTGGGTGATGAATCCTGCAGAAGAACCTTCTTTCTATGAAATGTGCTGATGAAAAAACAGCTCCTGGTCACACTTTGCTCTCTGTTTGGTCAGTTATGCTTTTAGGGATCCCTGTGGCCCCACAGGGGAGTCTGGAGGGGAAACCCTGTCTGCATGGAGAGTGTTAAAGGGAAGATCCATGTGCAGCCAGAATCCCAGAACCCCCAAATCCCTGGGGCTGGCAAAGCCCTCCCAGGCCAGGCAGTCCCAGCTGTGCCCACCTTGTCCCCAGCCCAGAGCACTGAGTGCCACCTCCAGGGGACACCTCCAGGGCTGGGCACTGCAAAGCTCCCTGAGCAGCCCCTGCCAAGGCCTGAGCACCCTTTCCATGGGGAAATTCCTGCTGCTGGCCCAGCTGAGCCTCCCCTGGCCCAGCCTGAGGCCGTTCCCTTTCCTCCTGTCCCTGTGCCCTGGGAGCAGAGCCCGACCCCCCCGGCTGTCCCCTCCTGGCAGGGAGCTGTGCAGAGCCACCAGGGCCCCCCTGAGCCTCCTTTGCTCCAGGCTCAGCCCCTTCCCAGCTCCCTCAGCCCCTCCTGGGGCTCCAGCCCCTGCCCAGCTCCCTCAGCCCCTCCTCATGGGCTGACTCCCCAGTAACACTCAGCAGTACTGCAATGACATCTTGGCTCAAAGTCAGGTCCCCAGACAGTCTGGATGAGACTCAGAATGCAAATTCTGGCTTAAATCCAGGATACTCAAGAAAAACAAACACGCCTCCCCCTCAGCTTTAGGTATGTCTTTGTTTTTTTAAAGCTGAGAAATCCAACCAGCCCACAGGATTTGCTGATGAAAATACAGGAAGGGTTGGTGGCTCCTGACCAAGACCCAACTCTTTATTATCACTGAAATAACACCCAGAAGTTGGTGGCACCTTCTGGTGGGAGGAGTCCCTGCCCATGGTGAGGGGTGGAACAAGATGATCTTTCAGGTCTCTTCCAACTCCAAACCTGCTGGGGTTCTGTGATTCCAGCCCCCCTCTCACTGGTGGTGAAGTTTAACCCATCTCCAGGAGGAGAAGCTGCCCTGGATGTGCAGCAGGAGCCTCCAAATGCACAGGCAGCGAATGAGATGTGCAGGACAGTGGTGGAAAAGAAACATCTAATGTGAAATTTCTGATGGAAATATGGAAAGTAGGAACACAAGGGGCCTTGAGAGATTGTCCAGCCCATCTGCCCCCCTGCAGGACACCCAAACCAGCCCAGAAGGGTGTTCAGTGAATCTGGTCTGACAGTCCTGGATGGCACCTTGGTAAAACCCTTGTGCCCGAAGGGAGCCCTTGTGCTTCATATCCTATAGAATTTAAATTATTTTGTTGCCAAGGGTCTTTGCCATCCCTCGTGGAAGGTGCCTCCACTTGGGTTTGGTGCTGTGGAAGCACCAGAGGGAGGCTGGAGCGACACCAGAAGTTGTAAGCAGCCAGGCAGTACAACAAACACTCAGTCTGGGGCTATTTAACCCATGGAATACACGGATCAAAGGCCAGACCTTCCAGGGAAGGTCAGGTCCATGTCCCCATGTGAGGTGAGAACAGCAACATTCACACCCCAGAAACGGCTGTTTCCTGTCGAGCCCGTTGATGACAGCAGAACACAATGAACACAGCAGAAATCAGACCACTTCCTTCACCTCTGGCAAAAACTAAGTGATAACTTCACTTCTGAAATGAGTCCCAGCCCTGAGTGCAGCCAGCCCAGCTCCATCCTGGCTGTGCCTGCAGGTCCCAGCCCAGCTCCATCCTGGCTGTGCCTGCAGGTCCCAGCTGTGAGTGCAGCCAGCCCAGCTCCATCCCTGGCTGTGCCTGCAGGTCCCAGCCCAGCTCCATCCCTGGCTGTGCCTGGCACGGGCGTGCTGCCCCAGCTGCAGCAGCAATTACAGCCCCTGGGCACAGCCTGTTCCTGAGACAGCCACAGCCACTGCTGCCATGTGTGCTCCGTGAGCACCGGCCTGCTCTGGCTCGCTGTTTTTCAGGAACTGAATGTTAATCCCAGAGGCTCTTTGCCCTTTCCCACATCTCCTGTGGCAGGCTCTGCGCTTCTCTCACTCCATGCTGGTTTTCATTCCTATTTGTCTTCTGTTCATGCCCCAAGATCTCTGCCAGCAGCCCTCAGGCTGCTCCTGCCCCTCTCTACGTGCTCCCAGGGGAATTGTCACCCTGCCCTTGCCCTGCCCTTCTCATTTTAAGCCACCTGTTTTATTAGCTTTTAATTCTTTTTCCCTATTCTCCCTGATTTCTTATTTTGCTGATGATGTTAGACTCCTTCAGGAAAAATAATTTATAACAAAACAACAAGTAACTGCCGTGCCTGGGCACACCATCCATCACTCCACATGCTTCCCCACCATTTGAATAACAGAGCAGCTCGTACCTCAATCTGCCCCTTGCTGAATGCAAATCACTTCTTGCCTTCCCACCCTCCTCTTTTGCTTTCCATGCTTGTGCCATTTCCTTCTGTAAATCATCACTTCTGGTTTCTTTCCGTGCCAGGGGCCACCACAAAAGTGGGAATTTATGCCTGGCACCTTCTAGTGCCCTTCTTGCCTAGTCATTGCATTGGGGAGGTCTGGGGAAAAAACTTGTTCTTTGGATTCCATCTCCAGTGAACCTCATGGGTCCTGAAAGGACTCCTGGGCATTGTCCCTGTGCAAGGTGAGAATCCCAGAATGGTTTGGGTTGGAGGGACCTCACAGCCCACCCAGTGCCACCCCTGGATGGGCAGGGACACCTCCCACTGTCCCAGGCTGCTCCCAGCCCCAGTGTCCAACCTGGCCTTGGACACTGCCAGGGATGGGACAAGGAGATCCCTCTACCTCAGTATTCCCAAGCCCACCTTGCTGAGGTCCAGTGCTTGTAGCTACAAAAACCAGGCAAACAAAAGCAATTAAACACCCCACAGAGTGAAGATCTCCAGCAGTGAAGGTCCTGCTCAGTGGCATTTCTTCTCTCCTTGAAAGTCCCCATGGATACCACGGGGAATGGAACATTCCTGCATGTGCCCCTAGGGCACTTTGGGCAAATCCAGGAGATGGACACAAGTCAGGTATCCCACGGTGCAGAAAGTATTTTGGGGCAGGGCTGAGGCCAGTTTCTCTTCATCTTCCTCCCAAGTTCTGCCCCTCTGCCTGCAGTGCATGCCCAGCTCCCCATCCCCTCGTGCTCCAGCCCAGCCTCTGCTCTGCTGGGCCTGCCCAGGACCCCCTCCCCTCTGTGCTGCCCCGGTCCCCTCGCTGACCCCACTGCCTGCTCACCTCCCCCAGAGCAGCCACGGCTCCTCTCTGACCCCTGCCTTGGGCACCTGCCTGGGCACATTCACCTGGGCACCCTGCAGAGACCCACCACTTCTGGGGAAACCAGCCAGGAGTGGCAGAAATTGCTGAGAACCTGCACAGACACACCATTTCTAGGTTAAACCAGCCAGGAGTGGCAGAAATTGCTGAGAACCTGCACACACACCCCATTGCTGGGTTAAACCAGTCAGGAGTGGCAGAAATTGCTGAGCACCCTTAGAAATTGCATTCAACCCTTGGAAATGTCCAGGGAGTGTCTGCAGCTGCAGGTGCCTCAGAAGAGCTGGCTGCAGCATCTCTGGGAGCTCGTCCCAAAGCAGCTCTGAAGGATAAAACCACAAATGGCTGGAAGCCATGGCTCAGATCTCCTTGCAGGCACAGGGTGCCCGTGGGGATTTGGGACAGGAGAAGGATCCCAGTGCACCTCTGAGGGACAAGAACCTGGACATCTTTTGGACACAGCGGCAGGGCTGAGCAGAACCTGCACAGACACCAGATCCAGACAGCAGGAACTGCCCAGACCAGATTTCCCCTCCACTCCAGCAGCTTTGCCTTCTGAGCTGTTTGGGTTTTGTCCTTTGTGGAGATTACTTTTGCAGGAATGAGTTCCCAGTGTTTCCTCTTCCCTGTCCCTACCTGGGCAGGCAGGGCAAACCTCACACCCCTACACACGGGCTGGAAAACATTTCTAAGCCTTGGTCAGTTGTGGGCTCCACCTTCAAATTTTGGAGACAAGATACTACCTTTAGAGCAATTAGATTAAATGCATCATATTTAAGTTAGAGGGGGAAAGTGCTTCTCTGTTTCATGTAAAGGCAAGGAATTAGTGATCAGCTGTGGCAGAGGCCGCATTGTTAGGAACATTGTAAAATAAAAATGAGGCAGAAAAGTGTCTGGAAACAGCTGCTCTGATGGAAAAACTGAAAATACCTGAAGTACTACAAAGCCCTGCAGCCTGGACTTGGCCTGGCCCAGGCAGCCCTGGCCTTGCCCTGTGGGCAGAGTGGGAGACAAAGTTTATCAGGGGATCCTCTCTCCGAGTCATGAGGAGCAGAAAGGACCCCCAGACCCTCCCCAGGGACCCCCAGCTGGAGTGCAGGGCTTGCTGAGGCCCTTCCCAGGGAGGGAAGGGTGCGGCTGGGTCCAGCCCAGGCCCGGGCAGTGATTGCTGTCTGAGGCATTGCTGGGGTTGAACCTTCACCTGGCTGAGTCCTCCAGGGTTCAGGATGGGAACCCAGACACGTTTATATAAATAAACGGTTCATTATGGCAATGATCAGACGGAGGGATGTTAATCAGCACTATTCCTGCAGAGCACAGGTAGCTACAGCTGCAGTACAGTGCACAGTTTGAAAGAAGCCTGGAGCAGTTCTGGTAAAGCCAGCAAACACCATCACTGAGGAGGGGCTGGTGGCACTCACCCACACCAGGGCCCATGGGCAATTCTCTTTGGCCAGTGTCCTAGGGTGACTTTATGGTGCTTGTATCCCCAGTTGTCTGCTCTGGTTGTGCTGTATGTTAAGTTCTGTACCTTTAAACTGGTTCTGGGAGCGAAGGGGGAGAAAGAAGCAGCAGTTTGTGCAGTTTGTTTTGAGAAAACTGCCTGATGCCACACGGCCTGGCTGCGGCCTTGCTCTGAGGCACGGACAGCGCTGGGACAGAGATCTCCTGTGCTCTGAGTTAGTTTGAGCTGCCTGAGGCAGAGAAGGTCCCTGGAATGTTTTTTTCCTTTTTCTTGGGGCTGTTTCAATCTGCTCTGGAGTGACAACCCCAGAGGAGCAGTGAGGGCTGGCACCTGCAGCCTGCGGGGCCTGGAGCTGCGGAGGGAGTGGGGCTGGTGAGAGATGAGTGAGCTGAGCTGCACCCAGGGCAAGGCCTACCTCAGTTTGCCATCTCTCTTTGAGAGGTTTTATTGTTTCATATTATCCATTCTTTGTGCTTGTGGGCAGCTTGTTTGTTAAATAAATAGTTTTTCCCACTTTTCTCCGGGGAAGTTCTTTTTTCCCGGACTGGCTGGGGGGAGGGGCCGTTTGGGTTTGCTTTCCAGAGAAACCCCCTTTGGAGGTTTCCCCCCAAATTTGCCCTAAACCAGGACACCCAGCCTTGAGAAGTGACCGTGGTGGGCATCCCTAGAAGGTGCTCAGGCAAAGGGGGTGGTAGAAGATGCCCAGATTAAAACCCAGGACTGGGCTTTTATGGGATAAAGCTCCTGGACTGGCAGCCAGGTGTCTCTGGGCTGTGCCAGCTCAGCAGCTTTGGGGAGGTATCAGTGGAGTCACCTGGGGGCTCCTCTCTCAGGTACTTCACCTGCTCTGCACACCTTCACCTCACTGGGGATGCTGAGCTTTGAGACTGAGGAGTCAGGCTGGTTTCTGCTCTGTCCAACCCCAAAAGCAGCAGGACCCCCTCTCCCCCACTGCAGCCAGGGCACCCAGCTCTTCCCACCCCCTTCAAGAAGCTGCTGAGGTTCTGCTGAAGTTTCTGCCTCAGAGGAAGAAAACCCCCAGGCAAGCAGAGCAGCAAGAGTTTGCACAGGCCCTGCTGCTCTGGGCACCTTTACCTGCTCTGAGGGGCTCCTGAGCCCAGAGCAGGTGTGGCAGGGCTGAGCCAGCTCACCTGGGCAGGGCAGGGCAGGGCAGGGAGGGTCCTGCCTGCAGCCCCTGCCCAGGGGCACAGCAAGGACACTTCAGCTCCTCTGCCCTGCTCAGGTGAGACCTCACCTGCAGAGCTGCCCCAGCCCTGGGCCCAGCACAGGGAGGAGCTGGAACTGCTGGAGAGAGCCCAGAGGAGGCCATGGGGGTGCTTGGAGGGCTGGAGCCAGGCTGGGAGAGCTGGGGGTGCTCACCTGGGGAGGAGAAGCTCCAGGGAGAGCTCAGAGCCCCTGGCAGGGCCTGAAGGGGCTCCAGCAGAGCTGCAGAGGGACTGGGGACAAGGGACAGAGGGACAGGAGCCAGGGAATGGCTTCCCAGTGCCCAGGGCAGGGCTGGCTGGGATCTTGGGAATCAGGAATTGTTCCCTGGCAGGGTGGGCAGGCCCTGGCACAGGGTGCCCAGAGCAGCTGTGGCTGCCCCTGGATCCCTGGCAGTGCCCAAGGCCAGGCTGGACACTGGGGCTGGGAGCAGCCTGGGACAGTGGGAGGTGTCCCTGCCCATGGCAGGAGAGTGGGAAGAGATGAAATTTGGCATCTCTTCCAATCCAAACCATTTACAGTTTAATGATCTTTTCTCCCCCCTGGCCAACTCGTACATTTGCAGATCCCACCCCCACCCCCCAGCCCAGCCCCCTCCCTCCCCCCAGGACAGGTCCCCCTCCTCAGGAGTGTTTCACACCAGGACACAGCAGGGCTGATCCAGAGCAAGGCTTTATTATCCAAGGCACCCTTGGGGGAGTCACAGCAGCCCAGAGGAGCAGAGCTCAGCCAAGCCAGCACACGGCCATGGGGTGCAGGGATGTGCAGGAGCTCCCACTGCAGAGCAGAGATTGCTCTGCTCTCCCCTCAGAGGCAAGAAAATCCCTGTTTGGGTCAGCAGCCAAAAGGTGGTACCGAGTCCAACAACACAACCTGTGCTGAGCACCGGGACAGACAGACAGACAGAGTTACTGGTGCCAGCTCCTCGTGCAGGGCAGCTGGAGCAGTGCAGGCCATGCCCCTTCACAGAGTGGTCACAGGGACCCCCAGCCAGGGGCTCCCCCAGGGAGCAGCAGAGGGGCCAGGGGCAGCAGGGGCAGGACAGAGCCCGGCAGAGCCCGCACGGCCCCGCCACTGCCGGGAGCCACGTCCTCCCCCTGGGCAGGGGGGGATCTCCTCCTGCCAGCATAGAACCGTGCCACAGCCACGTTGGGGTTCCCCTGGGCGGGGTCGAACCACATCTGGATGCAGCGCCCGCTGCCCCGGCGCTCGGGGCTGTAGCTGAAGGAGCTGGACCAGATCTTCTCACACAGGTCCTTGGGCCGGGGGAAGACCTGGCTGAAGGGCCTGCACATGGAGCCCCAGGGACAGCGGTTCCTCCCTGGGGACAGAGGGAAAACCTCAGTGAGAGCACCGGCACAGCCCTCCCCTCCTGCCCTCCCCTCCTCCCCTCCTGCCCTCCCCTCCTGCCCTCCCCTGGCAGGAGCAGTCACCTGCCCATGGCCCATCAGCACACCTGGCTTGGCCACCCCAAGCAGTGAGAGCTCTCTGGGGCCCTGGCAGCAGTGCCAGTGCAGTCACCACCCGGGGGGGTGAGGAGGGGTTCCCAGAGCCCACAGACCTGTGGCCCAGTTCCAGCCCTGGTGCCAGTTCTCCTTGCAGGTCAGGGCGTCCCTGCAGTCCTCCCACCACTGCTGGCAGTCCTCCCTGCACAGGGGCACGTGCAGGATCCTCTGCCGGCGCCAGCTGCTCCCAGCCTGCAGGACAGGGACACTCACACTGGGGACGGCCCTCGGAAGCCAAGGGCAAGGTCTGCACATCCCAGACCCCCCAGCCCCTCCCGTGGGGGTCCACAGCTGCCCCAGAGGAGTTTCAGCCCCAGCAGAGATGTGTCCTGACAAGGATAATTCCTGACAATTCCTCTACAAGGAATTCCTCCATCAGTCAGAGGCCAGAAAAGTCTTTGGAATCTTTCTACCCTGCGGGACAAGTTGAGACACCCCGATACTGAAGAGAAACCCTTCCCTGGCAGGGTGGGCAGGCCCTGGCACAGGGTGCCCAGAGCAGCTGTGGCTGCCCCTGGATCCCTGGCAGTGCCCAAGGCCAGGCTGGACACTGGGGCTGGGAGCAGCCTGGGACAGTGGGAGGTGTCCCTGCCAGGGCAGGGGTGGAACAGGACAAGTTTTAGTGTCCCAACCCAAACAGTTTCATGATTCCTTGGTCTGCTCCTACCTGCTCAATCCAGGGCCCCAGGTTGGGTGAGCACTCGTACAAGCACGTGTCCTGGATGAAGTGGCGCTTGCATTTGGGTGGCATCAGCCCACAGTGGTTCCAGTCGAAGTTGTAGAGGTTGGATTGGTCCTTGTGGGCCTCTGAGCTGGTGTTGGCCGTGCAGCAGGCGTTGTCCTTCCAGGGGGAGCACTGCAACAGAGCAGGGCACGGGCTGGGCAGGGGGCAGGCAGCAGCTGGGGAGGGCAGAGCCCACAGCCACCACAGCATTTTATCTCCCCCACCAAACTCTTGGTCACTCTGGACTTAGGAACTGGGCACTGCAGCAAGGCAGAGCTGGAGGAGCAGCAGGAGATCAGCTCCTCTGCAGGAATCAGTGGCAGCCCCAGGAGCAGAAACAAAGCCCTTCTTCCTCCAGCGAGGGGCTGGAGAATCTCCCACACTGAGAGGGAGCAGGCGAGGGCCTTTCCCCACCATCCTTTCCCCTGCTGTGCTCGGGGTGCCTGAGCTGCAGGAGGGGCTGGAGGGGCTGACACTGAGCTGACAGTGACAAACCCCGTGCCCCTGCTCTGGCCCTTTGCTGAAAGCAGGCAGCAAGCAAACACACCTCCCAGCCAGCACAGGCTGCAGGCCCCAGGCAGGTGCTGGCCGAGCCCAAACAGCCCATCCTGTGCCTGCAGGCAGGGACAGGGCTCCCAGGCTGGCCCCAGGGCTCCAGGCTGGCCCCAGGGCTCCCAGGCTGGCCCCAGGGGTTCCAGGCTGGCCCCAGGGGCTCCAGGCTGGCCCCAGGGCTCCCAGGCTGGCCCCCCACCCAGCAGCAGCTCCTACCTGGTGATGGAGCTGCCCCTCGGGGCCAGGCTGGCGTTTGTGGTGTTTGGCATCCATGCAGACATTGAGCAGCGGCTCCTCGGCAGCCAGCAGTGCCAGCAGGGACAGCAGGGACAGCAGGGACAGCAGGGACAGCCCCAGAGCCATCCCGGACACGGCTGTGCAGGGAGGGGACACAGGGGGGACAGCAGAGGGGACGGGGCTGGACAGAGAGGGGACAGAGAGGGGACAGCACAGGAGAGAGGATGGAGCTGGACAGAGAGGGGACAGAGAGGGGACAGCAGAGGAGAGGGGACAGAGCTGGACAGAGAGGGGACAGAGAGGGGACAGCAGAGGAGAGGGGACAGAGCTGGACAGAGAGGGGACAGAGAGGGGAGAGCACAGGAGAGAGGATGGAGCTGGACAGAGAGGGGACAGAGAGGGGACAGCAGAGGAGAGGGGACAGAGCTGTTTAGAGAAGGGACAGAGAGGGGCCAGCCCAGGAGAGGGTTGGGCACAGGCAGCAGCCAGGGGGGAGCTGTGGAGGCCGGGCCCTCCTGAGGAGCTGGCACAGCTGGCAGCACCAAGGACACGAGTGCAGCCCCGCCGGGCCTGGCTGCAAGGTCAGGCACACGTTATCATCAGGACAGCACCACATCGGGGACAAACAGCCCTGGGAGAGCTGGGGCTGCTCAGCAAGCCATCAGCCCTGAGGGAGGAGGGGGTGCTCTGTGGGACCCACCCAGTCTGGGGTCCTTTTGCCACCCCACTCCTTCGAAGAGAAGCTTCCAGCCCCCAAACCTTCTGCAGCAAGCCGTGGGGAGTGCAGGGGTTTCTCTCAGGAGTGTCAGAGGGGCAGGGAATGCACCAAACACCAGCTCCTGGTGTGGGCCAGGAGCTGCAGGAGGCCCCTGGTGGCTTCAGGGGTATGCTGAGACAGGAAAACATTTTCTCCATCTGGGACCTGGAAACCCTCTCCTCTGGTCTCCAGCAGAGACTGAATCATCAGAGAATCACAGAAGGGTTTGGGCTGGAAGGAATCTAAAGCCCATCTCATTCCACGCCACCATGGGCAGGGTCACCTTCCACTATCCCAGGGTGCTCCATCCCAGCCTGATTTGAGCAATAAAAGACATTTCACACCTTCGCCTTGGCCTCCTCTGCCTGCCTACAGACTGGGACCAGTTTTATAGTAATTTCCTTAAAAAAAAACAAAAACAAAAACAAAAACAAAAACAAAAACAAAAACAAAAACAAAAACAACCAAAAAAAACAAAAACAAACCACCAGAAAGCCCAAAAAACCCCAAAAACAATCCCAAACCAACCAACAAGACTTCACCAATAAAATTCCTTCCCATTCCTCATTGGCACAAGCAGCACAAGGATCTAAACCGGACAGGTTTCAAGAAGAATTTTGCAAAACACAGAAGGAAGAGAAAGCATTTACAGCATTAAAATAGCACGAAACACCCCAGAAAAGGCAGCTTCCGGCCTGAGCAGACAGACACACAAACCTGAGAGCAGGGAAGCAGCTAACCTGCCTTGTAACTACATTTCTGCCCCCACTCACTGCCCAGCAGCCTGAGAAGCCTCCCAGCTCCCTGCAGCACCTCAGGAGCTCTCAGCCCAGCCCGTCCTGGGGCAGCTTTAGCAGGAGAGCTGCTGCCACAGGGGAGGAACTTCCCCTGTCTTCAAACATCTGCAACTCCTGGCAGTGTTTATCAGCACAGGGGCAGTGTTTGCATTGCAGCTGGCTGCCCCAGCCTCCCTCACAGGCAGCTCCTCCTGCCTGGGAAACAATCTGGGGTTTCAGGTCCCTCACCAGCCCTGGTAACAAACACCAGACCCTCCACTCACCCTCACTCCTCACTTGGGGTCTGCACCCTTGCATGAGGCAGAGGAGCCCAGGAGAGACTGACCCAGGGCCTGGGTGTGGAATAAATAAAGGAATAAATGCAGAAGGCAGCAGACAAGACACAGGCTGCTGCCTCAGAGGGAAGAGTAACAGCTCCCACCACAAAAGCGAACTGCAGGTGCTGAGGGGAAGCAGTGCACTTCTTGTAACCCCTGAGCACATCCACTGATGCTCAAAGCTTCACCACAGCCCGTGGGAAGCCCTTGCTCTTGGCATGGGGGCAGAGCCTTCCCCCTGGAGCAGGTCTGGGGGCTGATCTGTGATTTTCTTCACTCCCATCGCTGCTGTTTCAGTGACGAATCACTTGCCTGAGGAGCAAGTCTTTCTAAATTTCATGTGTGAGCACTTTAGGCTCTGTGACACCCTGCTCTGGTGATCACAGAATCCCTGGGGCTGGCAAAGCCCTCCCAGGCCAGGCAGTCCCAGCTGTGCCCACCTTGTCCCCAGCCCAGAGCACTGAGTGCCACCTCCAGGGGACACCTCCAGGGCTGGGCACTGCAAAGCTCCCTGGGCAGCCCCTGCCAAGGCCTGAGCACCCTTTCCATGGGGAAATTCCTGCTGCTGGCCCAGCTGAGCCTCCCCTGGCCCAGCCTGAGGCCGTTCCCTCTCCTCCTGTCCCTGTGCCCTGGGAGAAAACAACTTTGTGCTGCAAAGCCCCCACACTGGAGATGTCACTGAGCAGATCTTCCCCCACCCACTCCTGACCCTGTGCCACCTCTGCTCCCTCCACAAGAAGAGTTTTGCCCCTCGAGGCACAGGACTGTGGCAGTTTCAGATGCCCTGCACTGTCCCTGCCGGGTTTCCTGCTCCTTGCCAGGGAATTTCTGATATCTGGTTTGTTTTTGGAACTGCTGATCACTGAACTGTGTTGTAACATTGTCAGAGCAGTGACAGCTTGTTCCTGAGAGATAATTGTCAGCCACCAGCCTGTCATCTTCCATCTGATGTGTTCTCCCCAGTGCATCACTGTGTGCTCATCTCAGCTGCTTTTTCTCTGAGATCTGTTGTTCCATTGCTGGGTGACTCAGTCGTACCAGGTGTCACGTCCCACTCCTGTGCAGAAGGGAGCACCCAGGAGTCACAGGTGCCCATGGTCACAAAGGAATGACAAAGGCCAGAGGGGCCCAAAAAACAAAGCTCACCGAGTTTTATTGGCCAACTCCACACCTGGTGTGGGAAAGGACGCATGCTTTGCCCCTGCTCTGCCATAGTGGGAGAAATAAAGGAGAAAATGAAGGATTTACACACAGGCAGTGTGAAGGAGAGGCTGGACAGGAGAGGAGATCCCCAGTGCTGGCTCCAGCAGTGATCCAAGCAGGGTGGTCCTGGGGCCCTGCCTGGGCTCTGGGGCAGCATTTTTGGGGACTGTTTGAGCTCCCCACCCTGGCACGGGGTGTGCTGCTCCTCGTGGGTACATGAGCAGAGCAGTCTGCTCCTCTGGGCCTGCCTGGAAATGGGCCAGGGGCCTTTGGGGGGCTTCTGGTAGATCCCTCTCTACTGGATCTGCTCTCAGCCAGGAGTCCATGCCCACGCCTTGGCCCCACCCTGCCCTGGAGCTGTCCTTTGTGTTTGCTCACCATGGACCTGAACAGGGAAGCTGGCCCCAAAACACTGCTGCCCCAAAACACTGCTGCCCCAAACAGTGCTGCCCCTAAACACTGCTGCCCCAAAACAGGGCTGCCCCAAAACACTGCTGCCCCAAAACAGTGCTGCCCCAAACAGTGCTGCCCCAAAATGCTGCTAGCCCAGGAAGGTGCTGCCCCTGTCGCCCTGTTCTTCTCTGTTTTTCTAAAGCCTTCTGAGGTTTGCATTTTTGAAGTGGGGTTTCTCAGCACTTTTCATGTCAATAATGATTGTTTTGGGTTCCTTTCTGCAGGAGGAGAGAATTGATGGGCTGTTGGGTTGCCCAGTGTAGTTGGAGAGGACAATTTTCACCCTCCAATCCCTGGTCACTGCTGGAATTCTATAAATGTTGAGGTCTGTGAATGAACTGCCCCTTTTTGCCTTGGACATCTCAGTGTGTGAGTGAGTGTCCTTCTTTCATGTTGTATTGTGACACTGCCCCAAATGGTGCTGCTCCAGGAGGGCACTGCCCCTTCCTGGACACATCCTGGCCTAATCCTGGTTTAACTCTCTTGCTCCAGTGGACATCAGGAGGCACAGGAATGCATTTACCCCTTCCTGCCCAGGTTTCTGCACCAGGGTCTTCTGCAGGTTTTTACAGCTGGTCCTGGAGTGATTTAGGATCATCACAGACTTGGCTGACTTGATGTTTACCCAGACAAAATTGGTTGAAAAGCAGAAATCATAGACTCAAAGGAGTGTTTGGTTGGAAGGGACATTAAAGCTCATCTAGTTCCAACCCCTGCCCTGGCAGGGACAGCTTCCACTGTCCCAGGCTGCTCCCAGCCCTGGCCAGCCTGGCCTTGGGCACTGCCAGGGACTGGGCACCATCTATCTACCTCTGGTTCAGCCCTGTATTACATTCCCTGTGGCCCTTTCCTGCACAGACAGCACCTTCATGGGTGTGCAGGTCCCCTCATCTCTCCAAAAATCTTCCCAGGTTGTCCCATGTGGATGTCTAGACCCTGTCCTTGCAGGGGGAACCTTTGCATGGGCTGGTGCAGAACACGGGGAATCTCTCCTGTTGTCCTGCCTGTATCCCTGCACACCCCCTTACCTAAACGTGCTGCATTTTCCCACAGCAGATGCTCATTCTTTGCTCTCTTTGTCTCCTCCAAACCCTTTTTGTCCCTCTCTGAGCTTGTATTTCCCTAACTGAGCATTCCAGAGCTGTTTGTTGTGGGGAGACCAAAGAAGATGCTGCTGAAGGCACTCTCCCCTGATATCTTCCACCTGTGTTAATTATCCCAGAGTAGAAGCAGCCTTGCCCTCCCAGCCACGGGTGTGATACAGAGTGAGGGAGCTGGGCAGGGTCAGCTGGAGGCTGCTGGCTGGGCTGTGCAGAGCAGGGACAGGAGGTGGTGCCAGGGCCAGCAAAGGTGAGCTGCTGCAGGTGGGACAGACAGGGTGAGGGGGCTGGGACAGGGACAGGAAGGAGCCACCAGAGCTGAAGGAGAGACAGAGCCAGAGCTGTGTGGAGCTGCTCTTGGGAGATACAGAGAAAAGGTGTGGGAGACTCTTGAATAACAAGGTGCTGATGCTTGAAGCCTTCTGATGATGCTAAGGAAGCACCTCGAGTGCAGTGTCCCTGTTGACTGCCACATATGGACTGTGACATCTGGGCACAGATCATCCTTCACCTGGGTGCTGCTGCAGCTGAAAGGACAAGCAAAAAGAAGCAGTTCAGCAGTGGAAGTGCCTCAAAGCCGGATTTTTATACCCACGAAGGGCTTCAGAAAACTCACCCTGCTCTTAGCTGAGACCTCCCCACACGAGCACTCTCTGTTTTCCCCTTGGCTGTGTCTGCCCCAGCTCTGCTGGTGTCCTGCAGACTCAGCCTGCAGCAGGGACCTGCTCCCTGCCCTGCTGCCAGCTCTAGAGCCAGGTACTGATTTATTTAAAAAAAAATGGATATTGATCTAATACTGATACCCAACTATAACAGACAAAAACTCTCTGACAGTTTAAAGTTGGAAAGTGTGTGTTTATTGGGACACTGGGCAGCGTGTGGGGTAGCTCCCAAATACACACTGAGCCTTACAGAAAATCACAGAGCCCTTTTATTTACACAGGTGTTGAATACCCAAAGCACACATTTGCATATTCATAACCCTGGTCGTTCCCATCCTCCACTTCGCATGCTAATTGGCTAAAAGGCCATTCAGCATCCACAGTTTGTTCCTTGATATAGGTTGGTGGTCGTTTTTATGAGGAGGGGTCCTGAAATGAGGAAGTAAACTGAGTCTTCCTTGTTCTGATCTTTCTACCTTTTCAATGCAAATGTGACAAATGAACCCTCGGTAGAACTCCTGTTTGCTCCCCTCATGACTGTTCAATGGGTTTCTGGGTACAGAAGGTTTCTAATTGTCTTGTGCTCTTAAAATCAACTGATCAGATTCTCTATTTCTCATTGCAAGCACAGCTAAACAAGCATACAGCTGACAAGCAATCCTTTACCAACTAATTTTAACTTCTAACTTGAACTAGGCCTATCTATCTATATTAATTTCAGCAAAGCTCATCTCTAACTAAAATCTTAACTTCTCTAAAATCCTTAATTCTCTGTAGTTTGTGTCTCAGTACAGCCCCCACGGCGGTGCTGGAGCCTGCCCCAGTCTGACCTGCACTGCCATCTCCACACCCCAGCATGCAAGGAGAGGAGGTTCAGTTCACCTCTGAGCATCCCAGCAGGGTGAGCTCGAAGGTTCTGTGCCCTTCTTGCCGTGCTTGGCTCAGCACAGGAGCACCTTTTGGATCTGTTATAAATGCACATTTTAGAGTTGGCTTTTCGCAAATACTGAAATGAATGTTATGCGTATAATGTAAGAAGGTTGTGATGTAAAATTTCCTGTTATTTGTAGAATTTAAAATGTAATGGAGGGATATTTTCAGATAGAAGACAGAAGAGACGTCTGAAATTCCTGAGCTAAAGATTTCTGATAAGAAACAATTAAGCCTTTGAGGGTCTAAATCTCCAGAACACAGATTTACAACATACAGCTGGATTTTGTGGAGTCTCACAGATAACTTGTATGCTTAGGGAGGACTTAAAACCAAAATTAATATTTGAATCATGCATCAGCTTATTTAAATATGTAACACCAAGACTTTCAAATACCAAGGAATTTAGAATGGGCAGGGTGTTGCTTTACACCCTCAGCTGAGTAAGATATCTTTTTTGTCTCCTTATTGTCTATTTTACTTTATTTTTTATTAAACTTATAAATTAATATAAAAAGGTGAAACGTTGTTTTTCACAGATCTTTGGAATGTTTCTCAAAACCCGCGGCCGTTTTTATGGGGCAGCAAGGCAAATGATCCCTCCTGGATCACTGCAGAATTAAGAAGGAGATCAGAGTTGCTGGGCGCTTTTTGGGGCTTCTCTGCACTGTGCTTTTGTTCTTTTGTTTCTGTGTCAGTTTGTTATTCCCTCTTTTATTAACGCCTTTGCTTTACAAAACACACTTGAAGATCCATCTCGGAAATATTCTCAAGCCAATTCTGAGAAGTTGCAGAGAGAGCTTGACACCTCTCGGTGGGGCTCATTACAGGCTGGCCTCAGGTAAGATTTTATCAGAGTACTCATCCCCCAGGGAGCCATCACCCCAGGAGGAGAAACAGCCTGGGACCTCCCAGCCCAGCTTGTGCCACAGAACCATCTGGAAGGGTGAGAAGGGAAGAGTAAAGGTCTTGGTTTCCAAAATGGGAATGTGGCAAAGAAAAGCCTGGGAACAATGGGAATGGGTCCTGTTTCAAGATTTGGTTTTTTTCCCTTGTGCCAGGAGCCATCTGGGATTTTCCTGAAGGAAACCAGGGGGAGTGGAAGGTGTTCCCTCCTGCCCATGGTATTGAATGGAACTGGATCACAGGATCACAGAACAGCCTGAGCTGGAGGGATCACCAGGATCACCCACAGGGACCATCCAGTCCCACCCTGCCCACCCCAGAGCCCCCAGCAACCCCAGCCTGGGCATCCCTGGCAGCGCTGCCCAAAGGCTCCTGGAGCTCTGGCAGCCTCGGGGCCGTGCCCATTCCCTGGGGAGCCTGGGCAGTGCCAGCACCCTCTGGGGGAAGAACCTTTTCCTTCCAATGGGTGATCCCTCCCAACCCAAACCATGGTTCTGTGACTCTTGGGCACCACAGGTAGAGCTCTGTGACCTGCAGGTGACAGGGACCCCAAGGGGGCTCAGCACCTCCTGCACCCAGCCCTCCCTGTGCTGTGTGTCTGGCACCCCGGGCAGCCTGGGGCAGAGAAGGCTGGGGCTGTGGGGCTGTGCTGGGGGTGAGCTGTGAGCAGACACGAGCTCCTGCTGCACACGGTGCTGGGGATGTCACAGCAGGTGACAGGGGCAGGGAGGGAGCTCTGCAGGTGTGCGTCCTGCACAGGTGAGGCTGGGCAGGTGAGGCTGGGCAGGGAACATCTCTGAGCAGCAGCAGCGCTCAGGCACTGCTGCAGCAACCTGCTGCACCTGCTCTGCTGTGCTGCACCTGCTGCACCTGCTGTGCTGTCACAGCTGCACCTGCCGTGGCACCTGCACCCTCAGATCCCCTCCATCTGTCCATGCAGCGCTTCCTCTCAGGCACGAGGACATGTGAACCAAGGATGAGAGGGCTCCGGGGGACAGAAATTTGATTTTCCATCCAGTTTCAGTTGTCAGGTTCACTCCTTGCTCCGCACAAGGGATGAGATGTTTGTTCAGCCCAAGCGCTCCCCTTGCTCCCAGCACTGCAAACCCCAAAGCACAGCAGACGCTTTAATTCCTCTCTGTGTTTGTTCCAGCAGCTCCCTGGCTGCTCTGCAGAGCTCAAAACCACGGGAGGATTTCCCTGGGGTAGTTTTGTTTTCCATCCTGCTCCAGCACCGTGAGAGTCCCAGGCTGAGGGTCAAAAAGCTCTTTGCTTTGGAGCCCAGTCAGCACCCACAGGTGTGTGCTCTGCAGAGGGGATGCCCAACCACAGGATGAAGCCAGTGGGAGCATCAGGAATGTGCTGAATTCTCCACATTCAGGGCTTTCAGAATCCAACTGACTACTGCTCTGGCAAATGCTTCAGAGAAAAACAAACCTCAGTGGAAGTTCAGTTCAGTGGATGTCGATGGGCAGAGAGAGCAGACAGGGTGATGTCCAGCCTAGAAAGGCTCCTGACATATCCCAGAGCTGGGTTCTGCTGTTTCCCTGCACGGCAGTGAGCTAAAGACCTGAAAACAATAGAAGTGTCTTTGTATGGAGGGCTTCCTGCAGGAAGGGAATGCTCAAAGAAATGTTTTAGGGAGAGTTAAGTAGCAGCATTTTAACCATCCCCAGTGATTGCTCCCAGACCGGAACGGTTTCCACACAGAAGCTCTTGGGGGGTAGAAGGATTTTGGGAGCAGGCAACAACCAGGAAGTGTAAAATAATTTCCATAAGGAAGATGTGGGTGAGCCCAGAGTCTCCAGCCTGGAAGAGGAATGACTGGAGGGTGGAGAAGGGCTCTCTGCTATCCTGGGTGGCTGGAAGAGGCCACTCAGGTCTAATTGTTTGCTCTCCCTCAATGCAAGAGCTAAGCTGTGTCCAATAAACTAGCAGGTGGCAAGTTTAAAACCAGTTACAGGAGGCGTTTTTCCCTCAGCAGGATTAGCCTCTGGAACATTTTGTCAGAGCAAACTGCAAACACCCAAAGGGGCTTCACCAAGTGGAGAGAGAAATCCACAGGAGAAACAAATCCATTGAAGAATATTCCCCACAAAACAGATCTCCCGGCTCAGGAAGCACCAGAGGCTCAGACCAGGGGAGGCTGGCAGAGAAGTGATCCCCCTGAGCTCTCCAGGTGCCTTTCCCCCCCTGAGCACTGCCCAGGGCACAGCTGCAGCCAGCAAAGGGAGCACAGGGCTCCCCAGGGCTCCTCACCTCGCCAGGGGTGACACCACCTCCCCTCCAGAGCCAGGACAGAGGGAGAAGCTGCCTGGGTGGGGCTCCAGCCCTGTGGGCAGCACTGAGTGTGAGGTGACAGGACACTGGGGTCCCCGTGGGCCAGGAGGGTGGGAGTCCTTCACCATCCTCTTCACCCAACCATGGTGAAACAACTTCTGAGCTGCTGCTCCTCCCACTTGACAGGAGCAAGTTCTGCCCCAGAAGCTGCTGCTCCATGGTGGTTCCAGTGCCAGAAGGTTCCCAGGCCCTGTGAAACATCATCCAGAATGCTTCAAGAATTCATTAGATCTCACACCCTAACAAATGAGAGGGCAGTATGGAGAACCTGGTGTCCTTCCAGGTGCTGGGAAGCCCAGGTTATGCTGGGATGTAGCTGTCCTAGGGAATCACAGAGTGAGGGGGTTGTGAAGGCTGGAAAAGATCTCCACAGTCATTGAGTCCAGCCATCAACCCAGCTCTGCCACCGTGGTCACCACCATGTGTCCCCAGGTGCCACAACCACGTGGTTTTTGAACACTTCCAGGGATATGACCCCACCACTGTCCTGGGCAGCTGTGCCAGGGCTGGACAACCCTTTCCATGAAGAAATTCCAGACTTGTGGCTGATCACAGCAGTTCTACACACAAGCCTCACCTGGCCAGGACACACTAATGAACTCCAAATGCCACCAAACACCCAGAGCAGTGACCAGTGACAGCTCTGCCCAGCCCAGGTCCAGCCCCCAGCTGCAGCCACCCTTGCAGCCACACAGAGCCAGAGCCAGGCCTCAGCAGAGCCACCGAGCACTGGTGTTACTGCCTGTTTGTGTCCTGGTCACTCAGGCTTGGAGCTCCCCTCCACAGCCCAAACTGGGCTTTGGGCATGCAGCTTTGGGGGCATTTCCCAAACCCCAGGGCAGAGACCATGGAGGTCCCATTGGGACATTTCCAGAACACCAGGGCAGAAACCATGGAGGTTCCATTGGGGCATTTCCCAAACACCAGGGCAGAAACCATGGAGGTCCCATTGGGGCATTTCCCAAACACCAGGGCAGAAACCATGGAGGTCCCACTGGGACATTTCCAGAACACCAGGGCAGAAACCATGGAGGTCCCATTGGGGCATTTCCCAAACACCAGGGCAGAAACCATGGAGGTCCCACTGGGGCATTTCCCAAACACCAGGGCAGTGCCACGAGATTTTGTCACTCAGGGGCCACTTGCAGAGCCTGATGTCAGTGCTGAGAGGTTTTGCTGATGGGGCTCAAGGGCAAAGTATGGAAGGAGTGCTTAGTTCCTTCTCTCTACTCTAATTAATGTGTTAATCCGTGTGGGGTTTGTTCCCAGCTCCCGGAGAGTTACAGAGTGTGAGATCTGGAAGGGATCACTGTGATCTGTTCTGACATCCTGTGTCACATTTCCAGAGGAATTTCATGACCCATTTAGCCACCAAACCCCTGCAATGGGCTCCAGGCAAGGCGTGCATGTCCAAAGAACTTCTGTCCTCAGCTTCAGGGTCCCCAAAAGACAAAGAATTTGTCATCTGTCATTTTTTATTTCCAGATTTGCAAAGCAGCAGTGCCTCATTTCACCCCGTTTCTGTGTAACTGCAGCCACTGAGTGACCTTGGGCTTGGGGGTGGCACTGGAGAGTCACCAGAGCCACCACACAGGACTGAGGACACGTTTTAGACCAATTCAGCTTTTAACTCTCACATCGTCTGAACTCAGGAAATCAAGTCCCTCCCTGGACTGTCTTTCCTCTCTTGCTGGTATCTGTGGTGACATTTGCATTTTTTTTAATATATTCTTTTTTCTTTTTTTTCTTTTTTTTTTTCAATTTTTTTGCATTTTTTTCTCACGACATTATTCGATCCTTATCTGTCAGATGAACAGTTATAAGTTCTTTGGATCAGAACTTTCACATTTACTGTGGAAAAAAACCCCAGAATATCCTCAGTACAGTCATTCTGAGTCATTCACCTGCCCAAGACAAAATCTGGATCAGAGGAACTGGGAAAGTCAGACTCACTGCTGGATGGACACATGGGCTTTAACTGTGACTCTAAAATAGCAGCATCTAAAAAAAAAAAAAAATCAACATTGCTGGGGAGAACTTCTAAATATTGAGGCAGCTGATAAATTGACAAGATGTTTTTGCCTAAATGTGTCTCTCCTTCATGGAAACTTTATCCCAGAGACACCAGTGAAAATGGTGAAATAGTCAGTGGAGTGTTCGTTATCCACTGCTGTGGACTTGGGCAATTCATGAAATAAAAAAGGATGGCAGCAATAAAATATAGAGGTGTGTGAAC
Source organism: Phylloscopus collybita (assembly GCA_027886175.1). NCBI lineage: Eukaryota > Metazoa > Chordata > Aves > Passeriformes > Phylloscopidae > Phylloscopus > Phylloscopus collybita. Next base: position 502,574 of record JAJNNQ010000101.1, read on the forward strand.
ATCTGCTCTCTGCTTCAGGGGCAGCACACAGCTTTGCTGAGGGTTGGGAAGGTTGTCCTGGGCACTTCCCAGTCAGGATTGCCAGGGATAGAAATTCAAAATGGAAAACAAGTTTTTATAGCTGAAACCTGTTAGTCCTTGCAAGTAATCAGCTTCCAGTCTGAAGAAGGAGCTCTGGGTGTACCCAAGTTTTATATTTCCAAAGAGGAAAATTTCCTTGTGAGGTCCCACCCACACAAGGAAGATTTTTTTTCTTTAGTTTTCTTTATTTTCCAACAGGATTTTGTCCTATCACAGCTGTTCCACCTGCCCTGCGAGGCTGGGTGTTCCCCAGGGCGGGAGATGCTGGGGCTGCCCGGGCTTTGGCAGCCCCTCTGGAAGGAGAGGGCTGTTCCTGCTCTGGAAGGAGAGGGCTGTTCCTCTCCATGGAAGGAGAGGGCTGTTCCTCTCCATGGAAGGAGAGGGCTGTTCCTCCCTGGAAGGAGAGGGCTGTTCCTCTCCATGGAAGGAGAGGGCTGTTCCTCCCATGGAAGGAGAGGGCTGTTCCTCTCCATGGAAGGAGAGGGCTGTTCCTGCCCTGGAAGGAGAGGGCTGTTCCTCTCCATGGAAGGAGAGGGCTGTTCCTCCCTGGAAGGAGAGGGCTGTTCCTCTCCCTGGAAGGAGAGGGCTGTTCCTCCCATGGAAGGAGAGGGCTGTTCCTCTCCATGGAAGGAGAGGGCTGTTCCTCTCCCTGGAAGGAGAGGGCTGTTCCTCTCCCTGGAAGGAGAGGGCTGTTCCTGCTCTGGAAGGAGAGGGCTGTTCCTCTCCCTGGAAGGAGAGGGCTGTTCCTGCTCTGGAAGGAGAGGGCTGTTCCTCCATGGAAGGAGAGGGCTGTTCCTGCTCTGGAAGGAGAGGGCTGTTCCTCCATGGAAGGAGAGGGCTGTTCCTCTCCATGGAAGGAGAGGGCTGTTCCTCTCCATGGAAGGAGAGGGCTGTTCCTGCCCTGGAAGGAGAGGGCTGTTCCTCCATGGAAGGAGAGGGCTGTTCCTCTCCCTGGAAGGAGAGGGCTGTTCCTCCATGGAAGGAGAGGGCTGTTCCTCTCCCTGGAAGGAGAGGGCTGTTCCTCTCCATGGAAGGAGAGGGCTGTTCCTCTCCATGGAAGGAGAGGGCTGTTCCTCTCCATGGAAGGAGAGGGCTGTTCCTGCCCTGGAAGGAGAGGGCTGTTCCTCTCCATGGAAGGAGAGGGCTGTTCCTCCATGGAAGGAGAGGGCTGTTCCTCTCCATGGAAGGAGAGGGCTGTTCCTGCCCTGGAAGGAGAGGGCTGTTCCTCTCCATGGAAGGAGAGGGCTGTTCCTCTCCATGGAAGGAGAGAGCTGTTCCTCTCCATGGAAGGAGAGGGCTGTTCCTCCATGGAAGGAGAGGGCTGTTCCTCTCCATGGAAGGAGAGGGCTGTTCCTCTCCATGGAAGGAGAGAGCTGTTCCTGGTGTCTCTCAGACACACAGACACATCTTAGTCACAGTGACTCACACTCGACACAGAGATGAGCAACTCTTAATTGTGGAAGAAACGGTTCATTAGCATAAGATGATGATTTTTTTTATTGCTGTCATGGAAAGGGGGCTCATAAAAAAGCAGGTGAGTGTCTTTTTACATAGGCATGGAGTTGCCCCAGGACAAGGGGTAACAGCTTCAAACTGAGAGCAGGGATTTAGGTGGGACCTTGGAAAGAAACCTTTCCCTGGCAGGGTGGGCAGGCCCTGGCACAGGGTGCCCAGAGCAGCTGTGGCTGCCCCTGGATCCCTGGCAGTGCCCAAGGCCAGGCTGGACACTGGGGCTGGGAGCAGCCTGGGACAGTGGGAGGTGTCCCTGCCAGGGCAGGGGGGACACTGGATGGGCTGGGAGGTCTCTCCCGACCCAAACCAAGCTGGGATTCTGTGTTGCCTCAAAAGACTGCCACAGGGTCTATTTCCATGTGTGTGCACTCTCTCTGCACCTGGACTGGGAGGTTCAGTCGGGTCCATTGCACAGCAGCCAGTGGAATGAAAGGCTTGGCCCCTAAAATCCATCAAACACCACAGAAAATCCCTGTCTAAAATTAAAAGCCAGCACATCCTCACCTGGAGCTCCAAGCATAAAGGGGAAGCCTCTCCAGCTGTTGCTTCCAGCTCAGCTAAATTGGTGTTGAAGGGAAGGACACGTGGCTGCCTCTCTGGCCTCTGAGGGGTCACCAGTGAAACCTTCTCTGCTGGACTGAGGCAGCACCACAGAATCACAGAATCACTCATGTCAGAGACCCGAGACCAACAAGTCCAACTGCTCCCCAGCACTGCCGGGGCCACCCCTGACCGTGTCCCCAGGTGCCACATCCACAGGGCTGTGGAACCTCTCCAGGGAGGTGGCTCCACCTGTGCCAGGGCTGAGCAGCCCATGCAGTGATGAGATTTTCCCTGAAACCCAACCTCAACCTCCTCTGGCACAACGTGAGGATGTTCCCTCTGGTCCTTGTTCCCTGGGAGGAGAGCAGCACCTGGAGAAGCTGTTCTCACTGCCTGTGCTGTGCTGTGCTGTGCTGTGCTGTGTGTGCCCTGGCAGAGGAGCTGAGCTGGGGCAGCAAACCTGCCCTTGCTTAGACCTGGCCCAGAGCTGGGAGCAGGACGCTCCCCTGCTGCACCAGACGAGTGAACTGAAGCACAGCTGCAGCTTGGAGGCTGCTGCAGGAAACACTGAAGGACTGAGCACAGAGTGCCTGTGGTTTGTGTTCCTGCCAGCTCAGGACCTGCCCCGTGGAGCAGGATTGCCTCCCAGGGGAAGGCTGCTGGCTGAGGGTCTGGGGCTGGCACCCCTTGAGGCATCCAGAGGCCAAATTAAGGCTGAGGATTTGATTTCACTGCAGTCTGATCCCTGTGATCCCGGCAGGACGGAGATGGAAGTGGATTTGTATTCATTTGCTGCAGCAGCACAGGTGACCCCGGGATCCCAGTGACATTCCATGGCTCCAGCCTCCGTGGGGTCCCACTGGGGTCACTCCAGGCCCCAGAGGTCACTCTGGGATCATCCCTGCCCAGCACTCCTGGAGGCTGCCTGGCCAGGGCCGTGCTGTGCTGGCAGTGAGAGCAGCAGCTGGGTTCAAAGGGGTTATTGATCAGCAAGGTGGTGTTCACTCCACACCCCCCAGAAAACCACTCCTTTCTTCTCCTCTAAAGGATCAACCTCCCTGCCAGGGCACACACCCCTCAGACAAACCTGCAGCAAAAGACCAGCCCAGGTCTGACTCACACCCACAAAGGTCTATTGTGGTTCACGGGCAGAGAGCAGAGTTTCAGTGCAAATTAAACCCAAGTGCAGGGTTCACAGAATCAGAGAATGGTTGGGGTGGGAAGGGGCTGCAGAGATCCTCTCTGACCTAGTGCAACTCTAACACTGGAAACCAAAGCAAAACTCAGGTTTGTTTCTTACCCCAGAGCTCTGTAGGATCAGGGATTCCTGGCAAGAGGAGATGCACCGGGTGTGTTTTACAGGGAAACAGGGAAACGCTGTCAATGTGCTGGCTTTAAGTGTTGTAGTTACCCAGCTCCTCCTCCCTGGCAGCTTTCCTGACTGTGCTGGAGCCTTTGCACAGAAATCTTTCAAGGTCCAGAGCCAACTGAACTTTGACAGGTTTAGGAGTGAGGCAGTTGGGTTTGTTTTTAGATCTGGGATACGTCACAAGACAAGGAACCTCTCTCTGCCCTCTTGCCTTGCACTGCAGCACCTTCCTCGTTTTCAGGGCACTGTTTGGGTCACAGTGCTCCCCACCATGGACAGGGCTGCTCAGCACTTCCCTGCCTTTAACCCATTTATTTGGGGGGTCAAAGTGAGGCACCTCATGGACAGTGACCCCTGCACTGAGGCAGAGGGGCTGAACCTGCTGAGGTCTCAGACTGCAGCTGAGGGTCTAGAAAATGAGACTTTTACCACAGAAAAACCTTAATCCATTTAGCTAAAATGAGGTTTGATACACCTTGGGCAAATCACTGAGCTCATTTTTGCTGCTCAGAATGAGAATAAATACCACTCAAAATGGGAATAAATACCACCTCTGTCCCTCTGTTCACAACCTGGCAGGTCTGTGGGCTCTGCAGAGCCTCTGGGTGTCCCGTTGGGTGCCTGTGGGAATGAATTGAGCTGGAACATGAAGTTGCTGCCATTAAAGGAGCAATAAAATGATAACAAATTAAATACAGGCTGCTGTAGAGAAAAGAATGAGTTCCACACGTGGCTGCCACTGAAGCAGCCCTGGCTGCAGCCTTGCAGGGCAGTGCCAGCCTGCTGATGTCTCACACCCAGGCTGGACCAGGCTTCCTGGGTCATCCTTTCACTCGTGATTTCCTCACAAAACAACAATGCTGTGTGTAACCTGCAAGCAACAAGAAATGAAGTCAAGCTCCTGAAAGAAGATTCTTGTGTTCCATCTCTGAATGGCATTAGATGGGAGTTTTTGGCTATTTTTAGAGAGCAACATGCTCAGTCCCAGGGCTCACTGCAGCGGGCTGTGCCCAGACCCTGGGCAGCGCTGCAGCTCTGCTCTGGGGGACGTGGCTCTGGTGCCTGCAGTTGCTGCTCCAAACTGATGCCCAAGAGAGTTTTAAGCTCCAGGAAAGCAGCTACTCTGGAGCAAGAGCATTTTCAGGATTTGATAACAGCAGTTTGTTTCAATGCCATTCTGTGATTCTTTCAGGAGTGATTTTTCACTGACATGTTTACTCCAAGTAAGGTCAAATGATACAGTCAAGGAACAAGGACACCCCCTGAATCCTGAAGTGCAACACTTGGTTTTATTTCTGTGTTATTCCTTTTGGAGGCTTTTCAATGGTATGAATTTTAATGAAGAATCAGTCTCCAAGGTGAATTTCATTACACATGTGTCATTCAGAAGAACACATTCATTGTATGTCTTTCCACCTGAGTCCAGATTTATTGTCACACCACGGTAGAATTCCACCTACCTCCTCCTTCTAGGGGATTTACATGGGAAGTTCCAGCTGGATATGAGGAGAAATTCTTTTCCTGTGTGGGTGGTGGAGCACTGGAACAGCTGCCCAAGGAGGTTGTGGAGGCTCCCTCTCTGAGATGATCAAAACCCACCTGGCTGTGATCCTGTGTCACCTGCTCTGGATGAACCTGCTGGAGCAGGAGGGTCAGATGGGCTGATCTCTGCAGATCCCTTTCCACCCCAGCTACTCCATGAGTCTGGGACTCTGGGGCATCCCAGAGGTGATACCTGGGACAGGTTCTCATTCCTTTGATGCCATTGCCAATCAGAGATGCTGATTTTTGCCTTTATCTTGCATTTTGCACAAACTTGGGGGCGGTGGCGTCAGGGTGTTGGGTGTTCTGTATTTTGTGGGGGTGTCAGACTTGGGGCCTTGCCTGAAAGAGCTGAAGGAGGATTTGGGGTGGGGAGCCTGCAGCCCCTTTTGGGTGCTCATCATTTGCACTCTGCTTGCCTCAGCAGCAGCTCTTGGGGCAGATGAGCACCTCCACAGCCTTGTCCCTCACCTGCTGCCTTCTCACCCCGTACCAGGGGGTTCAGCACTGCTGGGAACAGCAGGACATGGACCCTGGGGGGATGTTCTGGCTGCCTTGGAGCCGTGAAAGCAGCAGGGACATGGAACAGAGCAAGGCACAGACACAGGAGCCACATGTGGGGACAGCCTGTGGCAGCCAGACCTGCACGGGAGCCTGGGTGGTGCTGATGCCTTCAGCTGCAGCTTTGGTGTGCCCAGAGGTGCAGCTCAGCCTCACACTCAGGGTCACTCAGCTCTGCACAGAGCAGGGACACAAAACAAATCCTGCTCCTGCTGCACCCCAAGCACAGCTGGGACAAGTGTTCAGGCCCCAGAGCACAAACAAGGGTGGCTGCAGAGAGAAAACAAGAAGGGTGGGACTGCAGAACCTGCAGCTGGAACTGGACAATTCAACCCCAATGTGCAAATGGACCAGAACTGATCCAAGTGTGAGACCTGGTGACCAGGGGTCCATTTTGGGTCCATTGTGTGTTCATTTTGTGCCCATTTTGTGTCCATTTTGGGTCCATTTTGTGACCATTTTGGGTTCATTTTGGGTCCATTTTGTGACCATTTTGTGTCCATTTTGTGTCCATTTTGTGTCCATTTTGTGTCCATTTTGTGACCATTTTGTGACCATTTTGGGTCCACCTTGGGTGCAGCCCTGGCCAGGCTCTTGTCCCTGCCCAAGGTGCATCCTTAAAAGCCTTTCAATAAATCCCTACTTTATTCTCTGGCTCTGTTCAGTCTTTTCCAGGCCAGCCTTCCTGAGGCACCAGTGCCAGGAGGATGGAGGCCCAGGAGGCAGTGATGGGGTCAGGCCCAGCAGCCGTGGGGGGAGGCACCCCCAGGCCGTGGCAGAGGTGCTGGTGCAGCCCAGGTGAGCCATGCCCAGGTGGGCCATGCCCAGGGGGGCCATGCCCAGGTGAGCCATGCCCAGGGGGGCCATGCCCAGGGGGGCCATGCCCAGGTGAGCCATGCCCAGGGGGGCCATGCCCAGGTGAGCCATGCCCAGGTGAGCCATGCCCAGGTGGGCCATGCCCAGGTGCCCCAGCAGGTGTGCAGGATGATGCTGTGCCTGCAGAGCAGCAGCCCCCTCAGGAGGGCAGCTCAGGGGGAAGTGGTGCAGAAACCCCTGGGCAGAGCTGCCAGCCCCGTTCTGGCCGTGGCTGGTGGGCTCAGCACTGCCCCAGCCCACAGAGGGAGGGGATGGAAACAGAGCAGCCAAGGGATCACCGACCCCCTGTCCTGGTTTGGACAGACAGGTGTCTGCCAGGGAAAGCTGGAGTTTCCCTTGGAATGGAGAATGGAAACCCCTCACCCCCTCCAAATTATAATTTTGCAATTCAGGGCTTTCAGGCAAAGATTTGGGAATGGGAATAACAGTTCTTTACTGGGAATATTAACAATACAAATGTAGTAGGAAACAAACCCACCCAACCAAACCAGCAAACAAACAAACAACAATTTTGGAGAACCCTGACAGAGTCAGAGCTCCAACCTGACACCCTGTTGGTCAGGGGGTTGGGAGCAGCCACAGTGAGTCCTGCTGGAGTGGCAGAGGTGGTTCTGGTGGGGCAGAGATGATCCTGAGAGAAAAGGGTCCAGGGATGGTGAGAAGGGCCCAGGGGTGGTGAGAAGGGTCCAGGTAGTGATGAGAAGGGGTCCACTCTTCCTCCAGGAATCAGGTGAAGCTGGATGCCTTCATGTTCCTGTGTCTCAGTTTTATCCAGGTGGGAATGGTTGGCTCCCCACACTGGGTGGAGCATCTCCCAATGGGATGATGGAATGTGGATGTGCTGCTCTGGGGAGGGTACAGTTTGGGGATGTGTTAGTTTGGGGAGGTGTTAATGGCCCATTAGCAGACAAATAACCCGCTGGAGGGAGGACAGGTGGTGGAACAGATAACAAACACTGCCCTACAGTTGGCCCATTGACAAAAGGCACCCGCCCTCCTCCTCCCAGAGTAAAGAACAGTGCTCTCAGGAGATGAAAATAGAATACACGTTTTTGTTTTCCATAACCCAAGACACCCCGCCAGGCAGGGAAGGGCAGGAGGAGCCCCTGGGTCAGGCAGGCCCTGCAGGAAACCCCCCTGGCTCAGAGGCAGAGCAGGGGCAGCACCCTGGGCACTGCCAGAGCGAGGTCAGCGCTGGGCAGCACAGACAGGAGGGGGTGCCCGGGCTGCTGGGGGCTGCTCTCCATCCAGGTGGGAGCAGCAGGAGCCTGGAGCCATGGTTCGTGCCTGCAACCTTTTGATTTCTCTAAAACTGTTCCCAGCACAATTCTGTGAACAAGGGATGTGTTGTTGTGCACTGTCCTGTTTCTCTGCGTTCTTTGCCAGAGGAGGGGATTTACTTGATGTCCCTCTGAGTCGACCAACGTGGTCCAAAGATTCCACCCTTGGGTGGGTTCTTTGTAAAAGGGTATAAGGGGAAGTGGCTGGAGAATAAGGGGAGATTGGAGCCATCTCAGCCTTCTGAGAAGGAGTCTGTGTCCTTATTTCGTGTCCTATTGCCACAGGAGCCCACTGCCCTGCAGGGCTGCCGGCAGCACAGCGGGCTCAGAGCCTGACCTGCAGCCAGGGCAGGGCAGGGCAGGGCAGGGCAGGAGGGGTGTGTCTGCAGCCAGGCTGCTCAGCTTGGACATGTTCACCTGAGAGCAAAGGCAGAAGACACTGCAGGACGTCCCTGAAGGTGCCTGAGCTCTGCCAGCAGCACCAAATGCCTCCTGACACCTGCTCTGCTCTGCAAGGAGCCACAGCCAGAGGTGCAGACCCAGCTTACACAGCCCGTGGTGGGCACTGTGCTGCAGGGTGTCCTTGCCTGTAAAAACCAGCCTCCAGGTCTCCTCCTCACCTCATTTCAACACAACATTTACAGAGGTTTCTTCCAAGTGCTTCCACTTGAAGCAGAGTGACTGGAGACAAAACCAGCTCCTGTTGCATGGATACTGTGATGTTTCTGTCTTCTGTGAGTCCAGAGCAGAAGGGAGAAGTCAGGCAATGAGAGAGGAATGGTCAGGAGTCTGCAGGGATGAAAAAGATGTTCTCAGGCATGGGGAATGGGGAGTTCCAGGGCCCCTGGGCTCACACTGGGATGGAGAACAAAATTAACTCGAGGTTTGAAGCTGGCTGCCCGTGTTCCTTATCTCCAAACTTCTCTCTCCCTCCACTTTCAGCTCTGAGACCCAGGTCAATTTGCTTTGCAGCATTTTTCAGAGCAAATCTAGCAGAACTGAAATTTAACCAGGCAGCTGGAAAAACCTGTGTGAGACAGAATTCTCCCTCCAGCCAAAGGAAGAGAGGTGCTGCTGCCCTGAAGGGGCCAGAAGAGCCTCAGAGGCTGAATCAGACCCAGAGCCACACAAATTGAGATGGGACGTGACTGTTTTCAGCAGCTTCTGCATTAACACTTCAATCTCAAAGCTCAAACCATAAGGAATTATCCCTAAGGCAGGAGGAAGTGGTGTGAGTGCTGAAAAACTGTGATGTTGTTCTCACCAAAATATTGACTCTGTGTATGAAAAAGCAGCTGGATCTTCAACAACAGATTGGATTCCCTGTTCACATTCAAATTCATGTCAAACAGCTGACATTATTCATGTCATGTCATGTCAAATATCCTGAACCAAGAAAGTGTCCAGGGAAACACAACAGGACAGTGGATCATCTTTAAAAGTAAATTTAATCAAAATAATACCTGATTCAATAATAATAATAATAATATAACAATAATTACTATTCTCTAATAATAACAACCAATTTCGTCATTTTTAAAAGCACTTCAGTGTAAATATTGCATGAAACAAAGGCAGATGTGAGGTGTTAGCAGAAAGGAGTATTCCTGGTGCTGGGAGCTGGCAGCTGTGCTGCCATGCCAACAGCTCGGCCTCTCTGGCTGAATGCAAATACGGAACTGCAAATAAACGGGGATCCGGGGGGAACCTCAGTGCACCCAGCAGCTCTGCACCAAGGGGTCCCTCAGCTTTAGACCCCTCCTGCCAGAATCTGTCAGACCCTTCCTCCAGCACCCACCAGCTCCTCTCCTCCAGGACCCACACCCACTATAAACTCATTATTACACTTTTTAACGCAGCTGGAAGGACGCAGCCGGCACAGCTGTGCCCGAGCGGCTCCCGGGGTTCTCCCTGCCTACAATCTCTGCATTTTCCTCTAAAGCCGGAGCCGTCACCCCGAGCACACCCTGCACCCCTGGCCGGGGCTGCGGGGGTTTGGCGCTGCCCAGGGTCCCGCAGGGGGAGCAGGGGCAGCAGGGGAGGGCGGGGGGCTCGCTCGGGGGTCCCGGCCGGCACCGGCCCGGCTCCTCCTGCAGCGCCTCCCGGGGCAGGGCTGGGCCGGGGGTCCCGGCATCGCCCCCCGAGCATCACCCGAGCGTCACACACGGCACAGAGAAATGACACCCACACACTGAGGGGTGCAAGGCAGGAAAGGCAGGTTAGTTACAGACCTCAGCATTTATCGAATTCCAGCAGTGACCGTGGATTGGAGGAAGAAAATCTTCCTCTCCAGCCACACTGGGCAGCCCAACAGCCCATCAGTTCTCTCCTCCTTGTGAGCAGAATGCAAACGTGGTCAGATGGTTAAAGTAACAAAAGGTTGTTTATGTAAAATCGTGTCTGACTCCATTGCAAAAACACAGAAGGCTGAAATAGAACTTTAGATAAATTTCTTATAGAGACAGAGAGCAGCAAAAGCCCCGACAACATCCGAGCCTGGGGTGGCTCTGCTGCTCCCGCTCCGGCACCGCAGCCGCCGGGGACAGCGCTCATCGTGAGCGGGGAATTGGCAGCTCAGAGACCCCCCCGGCCCCAAATCCCCGGCACAAACAGCCCCCCAGCTCCCGGCCTGCGGAGCAAGGGGGGCCCGGCGGCGCTGCAGGCGGGGCCGGGGGAGCAGGGGACCCTCCCCGGGATCCCGGGGCTGGAGACGCTCCGTGTCCCGCTCGGCACCTCCGGCTGCCCCGGGTGCTGTTCCACCTTCCCTGGGTGCTGCTACACCTGCCCTGGGTGCTGTTCCACCTTCCCTGGGTGCTGCTACACCTGCCCTGGGTGCTGCTCCACCTGCCCCGGGTGCTGTTCCACCTTCCCTGGCTGCTGTTCCACCTGCCCCGGGTGCTGTTCCACCTTCCCTGGGTGCTGTTCAGCTGCCCCGGGTGCTGCTCCACCTGCCCTGGGTGCTGCTCCACCTGCCCCGGGTGCTGTTCCACCTGCCCTGGGTGCTGCTCCACCTGCCCTGGGTGCTGCTCCACCTGCCCCGGGTGCTGCTCCACCTGCCCCGGGTGCTGTTCACCTGCCCCGGCTGCTGTTCACCTGCCCCGGGTGCTGTTCCACCTTCCCTGGGTGCTGTTCCACCTTCCCTGGCTGCTGTTCCACCTGCCCCGGGTGCTGTTCCACCTGCCCCGGCTGCTGTTCACCTGCCCCGGGTGCTGCTCCACCTGCCCCGGGTGCTGCTCCACCTGCCCCGGGTGCTGTTCCACCTTCCCTGGGTGCTGTTCCACCTTCCCTGGGTGCTGTTCACCTGCCCCGGGTGCTGCTCCGGCTGCCCCCGGTGCTTCCCCCGCCCCCCGGGCCCCGGCTGGCCCCGCACACCCGGAGGTGCCGCTTGCTGCAGGTGTTCCCCAGCCCTGGGTGTCCCCCCAGCCCACCGAGGGCAGCCCCGTCCCCGGGAGCCCAGGGCAGTGACAGGACGGGGCCCGGGCTGTGGCAGGGACAGCCAGGCTTTGGGAGCACGGGCAGGCGGGAGGAGCCCTGCGAGACATCCCGACACGGACGGGATGCCCGGGATGCAGGGGATGCCCGGGATGCAGGGGATGCACGGGATGCCCGGGATGCAGGGGATGCCCGGGATGCAGGGGATGCACGGGATGCCCGGGATGCAGGGGATGCCCGGGATGCAGGGGATGCACGGGATGCCCGGGATGCAGGGAATGCAGGGGATGCACGGGATGCAGGGAATGCAGGGGATGCACGGGATGCCCGGGATGCAGGGGATGCAGGGGATGCAGGGAATGCAGGGGATGCCCGGGATGCAGGGGACGCCTTCTGCGAACCAGAGAGCGCTCTATAAATAGCAACCCCTGATCTGAATAATCATTGTTATGCAGATCTCTCTTGGTGATTAATTGGGTGGAAGGAATCTGGAAGTTTCCCCGCGGGAATGCGACAGGAGCTCTGCGGGCTCGGCCGCTCCGGGGGATGGGAGGAGGGGCTGGGGGCTCGGGATCCCTCGGTGGATGCCGGGGGGCACCCCTGCCCATGGCAGGCACGGAAAGAGCATGACTTTGGGGTGCCTCCCGAACCCAGACCGTTCTGTGATATGATCCTGCTGATGCCTGGGCCCTGGGCCCTCCCTCCAGCCCCCAGGAATCCCCCACGCTTGGGATGGAGCCCACACCTCTGCAGGCTGCATTTCCTGCAGGCCGGCACCCATGGAGCTCCAGCCACCAGCAGTGGGGCTCTCACCCCCAGCAGAGAGACACAGCAAGATCTGGACCATAATAAAGCCAATAATTCCACAGGAGCAGAGGTGGCACTCAGCACCCCACAGCCCTGAGCCCCCGAGGCAGGAGGGGCACCCAGCTGAGCCTTGGTAGGATTGCAGCTGTTCCAGGAGCCATGGAATCACAGAATCACGAAATCATGGAATGGTTGGGCTGGAAGGGACCTTAAAGCTCATCTCTTTCCAACCTCCTGCCCCCTCCCACTGTCCCAGGCTGCTCCCAGCCCCAGTGTCCAACCTGGCCTTGGGCACTGCCAGGGATCCAGGGGCAGCCACAGCTGCTCTGGGCACCCTGTGCCAGGGCCTGCCCACCCTGCCAGGGAACAGTTTGCTGACAACATCTGACCCCTTTTGGTGTAAAACCATTCCTGACCCCTTTTGGTGTAAATCCATTCCCTTTGTCCTACCACTCTCTGCTCCTGTGAAAGATCACCCTCCACTCGGAGTGCTGATAAATCCAAATAAATCCCAATAAATCCAAAGCCTGGGGTGCTGCCTGTCTGTGCTGCCCCCAGGGCTGGCACAGGGGGCCCAGGGAGCTGCAGGGTGTCAGAGAGCAGCTGGTGTTCTGCAGGGGGATAGCTGCTGTCCTGGCCAGCCTGGAGACCTCTGCCTGGAGCTGTCCAAGGCTGCTGCCTGTGCCAGGGGAGGAGGCAGTGCCAGGGGATGTGGGTGGACACTGCAGCCCAGCCGCTGCCCAAAGGAACAGGTGGGAAAGGTTGGTTCCCAGCAGCCTCACCTGTGGGGCAGAGGAGAACCACAGCTGGGAAATGTGGGCTCAGGGAGCTCCAGGACCATTTCCACTGGAGACAACCACCTCACTCAGCCACTTGCCATCTGCCATGGCCAAGTCCCCTGCAAACCCCCAGGGACCTCCCTTTCTGCTCCAGACCCTTCTTGCCTGGTTCAGTAAACACCCACCCCGTCCCATCCCCTGAGTTTTACTGCAGGGATGTGAAACACCCTGGAACTTCCCACCCCAGGCAGCCTCTGGGCCCTGCTGGGTTCTGCTGCCAGCCCAGCCTGCCCACACCTGGGCTGCACCCCTCTCCTCTCAGGGGCTCCCAGCAATGCCATATTTTGGCAGACACCCTCCAGCACCCTCAGCAGAACAAACATTCACCCAGCTGAGAAAAACTGTGTTTGTTTCAAAAGAAAACCAAAGGGAGGCAAATATGTCTCAGCAACCCCTGGTTCATTTCTTGTTTGTGCAGAGAGGCCCTCAGGGTCCCCAGGTGACTGCCCAGTTCCACCTGCACAATGCACAGAGCAGTGTTCCCCGAGGGACAGGGGAGGGGCAGAGCCAGGCCGCTCCATTTGCTCAGGCCTCACTCACAGCTTCCAGGATACTTGATGCTGATGTCAGTTTTCTAAATTGCAGAAGTTTTCCTTCCCTCAGAAATCTCCACATCAGATCCCAGAGAGCCTGCCTCATGTCTGTGACTCGTGCCCAGGCGGCTCCCGCAGGTGTGGCTGCTGTCTGTCTGTCTGTCTGTCTGTGTGTCTGTCTGTCTGTCCCCAGGGCCCAGCCCCTGCCTGCAGCCCCAGGGCTGCCCTGCACTGCTCCCTTTGGGCACAGCCACACACCTGGGACAGCACAGCCATCCCCTGTCCCCACAGCTGACCCTGTGTCCCCCTCACTGCCACCCCCAGCCCTGTGGCTGCTGGGGACAGCAGTGGCAGTGTCCCCACCCCCTCCCATCACCTGGCTGCAGCTCTGGCTCCAGATCAATGAGAAGTGATGGGGTGGCAAAAGGAGAAACAGTTTTAAACGAAAATAGGGAAGATTTAGGTGGGATTCTGGGCAGGAATTGTTCCCTGGCAGGGTGGGCAGGCCCTGGCACAGGGTGCCCAGAGCAGCTGTGGCTGCCCCTGGATCCCTGGCAGTGCCCAAGGCCAGGCTGGACACTGGGGCTGGGAGCAGCCTGGGACAGTGGGAGGTGTCCCTGCCAGGGCAGAGGGGGCACTGGGGTGGGATGTGAGGTCCCTTCCAGCCCAAACCATTCCATTCCATCAGTCAGGGAGGAATTTCTCACTGAGGAAGCAAAGCAGTTGTTTCCTGACCTCTCATGTTGGCACTGGGCACTTCCTCCTGGCACCCAGCACACCCACGTGTCAACAAATGCCACCTGAACTAAAGCTAAAACAATTCTGTGTGAGCAGCGCTCCCCAAAACCCACACGGAATTCTTCTCTCTGAAATGGGATTTGTCAGTGCTCCTGGGATTGATTTTCTCTCCCCTGATGGAAGGACCATAGCTGGTGATGCTCACAGGAGGGTGTATGGGACAGGGTCAGGAATTCTGCTTCTGGGTGGTCTTGGGGAACCATGGAACCCCTTCAGAGTCTGACATTTTGGCCCAGTGCAATTTGCCCATCAGAAGGTGATTGCTGTTGTCCACATGTCCCTACACCCCACTCTGGGAACTCTGAGCTGCTGCAAACCAGTGTTGTGTCTATAAAACCTCACTGCCAGGCGGGGCTCTCCTGCAGGGCAGAGAGTCCTGCGGGAAAAGGAGACGATTCAAGAGAAGAACAGATCAAAACTGGCACTGGTGGCTGCTGGAAGGCCAGGCCAGCAGGGCTCAGGCAGCCCAGGAGGGTTGCAGAGACACTGAGCACTTTGGTGTTCTTTCACAGAACTGGTGGTCTTTCACAGGAGCAGAGAGTGGTAGGACAAAGGGAATGGATTTACACCAAAAGGGGTCAGGAATGGTTTTACACCAAAAGGGGTCAGATGTTGTCAGCAAACTGTTCCCTGGCAGGGTGGGCAGGCCCTGGCACAGGGTGCCCAGAGCAGCTGTTCCCTGGGCTTTGGTGTTCCTGGTGGGGCTGTTCCAACTCAGGAGATTCTGTGTTCCTGTGGATTCCAAGATCTGTCCTTGCTTAGCAGAGCCCCTCCAGGGCTCAGGAGCACCGTGGATTATCACACTGCACAGAAGCAGAGCTGGGGGCCAAAGCAGGTGTGAGAGCAGGACAGCTTCTCAGCCCTTTAAAGATCTGCTGAGGAAACAACTTTGTACCCAAAAGCTTCCCCTCTCCACACAGGCATGGAGAAATGGGCATGCTAATTGCTGAGAAATCTACTGCTGTTCTCATGAGCCTCTCACGGCAGTTAATTATTCTCATTATTCAAAATAAGGCTTTTACTTCTAATCAGAAAAAGTCTGGCTTTGTTTTCCCTTCATTCCAAATCATCCTTCTCAAGGGCATTAAACAACCCTCAGCATCAGATGTTCTCTCCTGAGACCTCCACAATGAAGATGCCTCAACAGCTCTTTAAAAGTTAATGTTTTGTAGCCTGTGGAGAACAAGTGTTTTCTCCAGTGCTGGAATGATGTCTGTTCTGTGCTCCTCCTCACCACCTTTCTTGCTGTCTTTTCAAACACTGGCCCAAAACCAGAGCTGCAGAGGGACTGGGGACAAGGAATGGGGGGACAGGACACAGGGAACGGCTTCCCAGTGCCCAGGGCAGGGCTGGCTGGGATCTTGGGAATCAGGAATTGTTCCCTGGCAGGGTGGGCAGGCCCTGGCCCAGGGTGCCCAGAGCAGCTGTGGCTGCCCCTGGATCCCTGGCAGTGCCCAAGGCCAGGCTGGACACTGGGGCTGGGAGCAGCCTGGGACAGTGGGAGGTGTCCCTGTCAGGGCAGGGGTGGCACTGGGTGGGATTTGGGGTCCCTTGCAAGCCCAACCATTCCAGGATTCTAAGGCAGAGCATCCCCTGGGCACCCCCCAGCCCTTGGGAGGCTGTACAGACACAACCCCTGACCCAGGGCACAAGCTGCTGACCTCTGCCAGGGGCTGGGGACTCCCCCAATGCCCACCAGGACACAGGTGACAGAGCTGGGGCAGGGCCATTGCCAGCTGCCAGTGCAGCCTGTTCTGGCACTTCTGTGCCTAAAACAGGACAAAACTTCAGTGTCACAGGCCTTGAAGAGAGGTGCACAGCCTGACCCAGAACAGGGACTCGCAGGCACAGAGCTGGGGGCAGCCCAGGCCGCACAGGCCCCAGGGATGTCTCGGGCCCTGCTGCCTGCACCAGCAGCTGTCTCCAAGGATGGAGCACACGAGCTCTCCAGGAAACCTGCTCTGTTCTGCTCTGGGGCTGTAAACCAGCCCAGGCCAGCCCCACCCCTCCAAGGGACACCTGGGTGCACTCCAGGTGGTACCAGGGCATCCCCCTCCTCAGCTCAGCAGGGAGAGCCTGTGTTCCCCTGCTCAGTTTGCCTCCCTCCATCCCCAGACCATTACAAATTGTAAGCATTGGCTGAAGAAACAGAAAATTCACACTTTGTTCCCCTTGCCTCTGGTGATCTACACTGTCCAGAGGGAGCTGGGGCTGCAGGCAGGCTCCAGGCTCCTCCTTTGCTCTGGTGCAGAGAGAGCTCCCCAGCTGCTGCTCCCAGCCCAGAGATGTCCAAAACAAGGGGTTTGCCCCTCAGAGCAGGGCTTTGCTCTCCTTGGCTCACCAGACAGAGGGAAGAGCTGGGGGCAGGAGGGGATTTAAGGCCATAAATGCTGAAATGGATCCTGCAGGAGAGCTCCCCACTTCCCACCCCAGCCGGGGGCAAGGCCACGCTGCTGAGCTCAGGGCAGCACCCAGGGCTCACCTGGAGTCACCTGATGGCCTCAGCAGAAGCTCAAGGAGCCTGCCTTGACTTCCAGCAGTTCTGGGACCAAGGTCTCATCTTTCTCACCAAAGGGTTTCTGTGATCTCCCACCTCTGCCCCCTCACAGCACCAAAGCACCTGCAAGGTGCTTGGCTTTCCCTGCTGTGCAGGAGGGCCTGCAGGCAGCTTGGGGACAGTGGGAGAGGTGTCCCACGGGGGCTGGGCAGCTCTGGGGACAGGAGCAGGGGCTCTCCTGGAGGCCAGCACCACTCCAGCCCTGCTGGTCCCCACCCACATCCAGAACTGTCCCCCTGGGGAGCAGGTGAAGCATTTGGGGGCCACCCAAGGGACACCAGCCCTGTGCTGCCAGCGTGACCCCTTCTGGCTGCAGGGACACACCCAGAGCCTCCTGCCAGGCCAAGCATCCCCCCGTGCTCCCCCAGAGCCCTGAGCTCCCCTGGCCCCTCCCTGGGGCTGGGCCCCCCCAGGGTGGCTGCACTCACCTCCATTCAATCAGAGTCTCTGCATCAGCTGGAAACCTCGTTAGCAATGATTTTGTACTTGTGTTGGCACAACTGAGCCCAACCACAGAACATCAGAGCCAGCATCTGGCCAGTCCCTGCCGGGCCTCTCCAGGAATATGCAGAAAATGAGACGTGGATGGGAGTGAGGTCTTGCAGTTGGCCAAAGGCCTCCAGCAGCTGCTTTACTTATGATTGATTAATTTGTTTGCGTGACATAACGAGCTCTGTATCACAGTGTTGTGAATATCAAAAATCCTCAGGATGCATCAACCCTTGGGGTAACTGTTTTCAGGCTTGGGGTAACTTTATCACCCCTGTGGATGCATCAGAAATTGGAATTCCATTCTCCACGGAAGCTGAGTGCCCAAACAGGCACTGATTGCCCTTAATTGCATTCCTGCCCTTTTACACTTATTGATCAAGGCTCATATTCACTTTGCCATTATTTTATTTGAATCTAAAGGAAAATGAAGCTGTTTCAGATTTCTCTGACAATGCCATTTCTCCGTTAAATTTAAACACAGAAACTTATGGTTTCCTGATATAAGTGATAAACTTCGGGGTTTTTCCTCTCTAGTTTGGCTGAGCCAGAGATACCTGAGGAAGGTTTCCTTGCCACCTGCACCAGGCAGGCAGTGAAAGAGAGGGGGGCGGGCAGAGATCAGAGCAGCCCAAGGGCCTGGGGACAGTGGCAGGGACAGAGCAGGTCACTCTGGGCAGGGACAGGCACGGGGGCTGGGGCTGCCCTCCCCCCTGCCCTGACCAGCAGGACACAGCTCCCTGCAGGGCAGGGTGGAGACTCAGGGCAGAGGCCTCTGCAGCCCAGGTGTCCCCTCCTGGGTGCAGGATGGGGGTGGGATCCTGGCTGGGTGCTGAGCATGCAGCACATCCCACCCCATCTCACCCCATCCCATCCCATCCCATCCCATCCCATCCCATCCCATCCCATCCCATCCCATCCCATCCCATCCCATCCCACCCCATCCCATCCCATCTCACCCCATCCCATCCTATCCCATCCCATCCTATCCCATCCCATCCCATCCCATGCCATCCCATCCCACCCCATCTCACCCCATCCCACCCCATCCCATCCCTACTCCCTTGCAGGAGCTGTGGAGCCACAGAATCACAGGATTATACAAAGTTGGGACTGGGGGGGACCATCAAGTCAATTCCAGTGCCACCCCTGCCCTGGCACCTCCCACTGTCCCAGGCTGCTCCAAGCCCCAGAGTCCAACCTGGCCTTGGGCACTGCCAGGGATGGGGAGTCCACAGCAGCACAGCAATCTCACTCTGGGGAACATTCACCTGTCCCTGCAGCACAGCAATCTCACTGTGAGGAACATTCACCTGTCCCTGCAGCACAGCAATCTCACTGTAGGGAACATTCACCTGTCTGTGCAGCACAGCAATCTCACTCTGGGGAACATTCACCTGTCCCTGCAGCACAGCAATCTCACTCAGGGAACATTCACCTGTCCCTGCAGCACAGCAATCTCACTGTGGGGAACATTCACCTGTCTGTGCAGCACAGCAATCTCACTGTGAGGAGCATTCACCTGTCTGTGCAGCACAGCAATCTCACTGTGGGGAGCATTCACCTGTCTGTGCAGCACAGCAATCTCACTGTGGGGAACATTCACCTGTCTGTGCAGCACAGCAATCTCACTCTGGGGAGCATTCAGCTGTCCCTGCAGCACAGCAATCTCACTGTGGGGAACATTCACCTGTCTGTGCAGCACAGCAATCTCACTGTGGGGAACATTCACCTGTCTGTGCAGCACAGCAATCTCACTGTGGGGAACATTCACCTGTCTGTGCAGCACAGCAATCTCACTGTGGGGAACATTCACCTGTCCCTGCAGCACAGCAATCTCACTGTGAGGAACATTCACCTGTCCCTGCAGCACAGCAATCTCACTCAGGGAACATTCACCTGTCTGTGCAGCACAGCAATCTCACTGTGGGGAACATTCACCTGTCTGTGCAGCACAGCAATCTCACTGTGGGGAACATTCACCTGTCCGTGCAGCACAGCAATCTCACTGTGGGGAACATTCACCTGTCCCTGCAGCACAGCAATCTCACTGTGGGGAACATTCACCTGTCTGTGCAGCACAGCAATCTCACTGTGGGGAACATTCACCTGTCCCTGCAGCACAGCAATCTCACTGTGGGGAACATTCACCTGTCCCTGCAGCACAGCAATCTCACTGTGAGGAACATTCACCTGTCCCTGCAGCACAGCAATCTCACTGTGGGGAACATTCACCTGTCCCTGCAGCACAGCAATCTCACTGTGGGGAACATTCACCTGTCCCTGCAGCACAGCAATCTCACTGTGGGGAGCATTCACCTGTCTGTGCAGCACAGCAATCTCACTGTGGGGAACATTCACCTGTCCCTGCAGCACAGCAATCTCACTCTGGGGAACATTCACCTGTCCCTGCAGCACAGCAATCTCACTGTGGGGAACATTCACCTGTCCCTGCAGCACAGCAATCTCACTGTGGGGAACATTCACCTGTCCCTGCAGCACAGCAATCTCACTGTGGGGAACATTCACCTGCCCCTGCAGCACAGCAATCTCACTCAGGGAACATTCACCTGTCCCTGCAGCACAGCAATCTCACTGTGGGGAACATTCACCTGTCTGTGCAGCACAGCAATCTCACTGTGGGGAGCATTCACCTGTCCCTGCAGCACAGCAATCTCACTCAGGGAACATTCACCTGTCCCTGCAGC